>OU898276.1:207801994-207905089 GCA_918026665.1 Diabrotica balteata | reverse complement strand
AAGAATTGTCAAACTAATTATAATAATGATGATGCTTTCTGGGATGAACGGATTTTTCTCTTAGAGGGTGTGAGAACCATATAACATTAAACCTGGATTTTAAAATAAAACTGTTGTATAATTGATGTGGCTAGTGGGTAACAAAAATACTCAAAACAGAAAGGAAGACAAATCATGAATGTGTTTGCTTGTGTGAGTCCATTTCAAATAGTAAAGAAATAATAAATAAGACTTACTCACAATCAATTTAATTTAACTATCAGACGACCGGTTTCGCTTTCTACAATATGCAAAGCATCTTCAGGTCTCGATACAAAGTTTTGCATTTTTTTAACTTTGTATCGAGACCTGAAGATGCTTTGCATATTGTAGAAAGCGAAACCGGTCGTCTGATAGTTAAATTAAATTGATTGTAAGTCTTATTTATTATTTATTTACCTATTAGAAAGGAAGACCTTCTGAAGACTTCTGAAGAAGTGGTATTTCAGCAAACTTTAGTTGATATATTGAACATATGAACATATTCTATGAAATTGAGAATATTTTGTTTTAATATATTATTATATTAATAAAAAAAATTAATTAGCAACTTCTTCTTCATGTGCCTTGTCCATTCCGAACGTTAGCAATCAACATGGCTATTCTGACTTTTTTTACAGCAGATCTGAATAGTTCAGCAGATGACAATCCGAACCATTGCCGCAAGTTTTGGAGCCACGAGTGTCTTCTCCTCGATCAGCTGTAGTACTCTATATTTATTATGTCTCATAACGTGACCCAAGTGTTCCAACTTTCTTTTCTTTATACTTATTTCTACCTCTCTCTCTTTACCTATCCGCGTAGTATCTCTTCGTTTGTCACGTGCTCAGTCCAGGATATATGTAGTATAACGTCGGTAAGCCCACATTTCGAAGGCCTCTACTTTTTTTCATCAATGTTGCGGTCATTGTCCACGCCTCCATTCCATATAACAAAACCAGGAATACATAACATTTCAGAAGTCGAATTTTGATAGGTAGGGTGAGGCTTTTAAAAATGAAAATTTGCTTCATGCTAGTGAACGATGCTCTTGCCTTTTCTACTCTTATAGGTATTTCCTTCGCTTGATCCCAATTTGAGTTAACTGTTGTTCCCAAGTAGATGTACGAATCCACGTGTTTCAATTATTTCATTGTCTAATATCATTTGCTGTGGTGGTTGTTGGGTTTTGCTTACTAACATCCATTTGGTTTTTGTGATATTTAGTCTGAGTCCGTATTGTGCACTTGTTTTTTGTATCTTACTCATTAGGCAACTCAGTTTCTCCATGCTACTTGCTAGAATCACAGTGTCATCAGCATACCTAATGTTATTAATTATTTATCTCCATTTATCTTTATGCCTTCTGTGCTTTCCTCCAGCGCTATCTCAAACACTTCTTCTGAGTATATATTAAAGAAATAGGAGACAAGATACAGCCCTGTCGTACCCCTTTCTTGATCTCAATTTTATTGGTCAATGTAGATTCCTACTTTCACTTTAGCTGTTTGACCCCAATAGAGACTTGCTATTGTTCGAATGTCTCTGTAGTCGACTCCGATCTTATGGAGAACTTCAATTATCTTTTCGTGCTTTACGTTATCGAATGCTTTTGCGTAGCCTATAGAGCATATGTACACGTCTTTGTTCATATCTTTGCAGCGCTGGATGAGTACCTGTAGACTAAAAAGTGCTTCTCTTGTCCCAAGAGAATTCCGAAACCCTGGTGTAACCTTGGTGTATGCCTTCGAAATGTGGTTAATTAGACTTATCATCCGATGTTGATCACAAGACTTTGCTTTTGGTTTATTCGGTATGGCAACAAAAGTTGACTCTAGCCAGTCTTCAGGAAACTCCCTGCTGTTATAAATATTGTTAAAGAGTCTGACGAGTGAGTCTAGAAATTGACTGTTTTGTTTCGCACAGCGTTTTCAATACTTCCCCGTATACGTTATCGTTGCCTGATCGTTACTATCGTTCCCGAAAGTTACCCTCCAAAGAATTGTATTCTTAGCGTCGTTATACAAACTCTATAATATATATATATATATATATATATATATATATATATATATATATATATATATATATATATATATATATATAATATATATATATAAAGAATGATTTTGATTATATCTTGTTCAATAATAACATGTATTAATTTTACCATTTATTTTCAGTATTCGCATTTGGTAGAAGCTATAGTGTTCTATTTATCGCAAGAGCCCTACAGGGTGTTGGTTCTTCTTGTTCGAGCGTATCTGGTATGGGCATGTTAGCAGAACGATATCCGGATGACAAGGAGCGAGGCAACGCCATGGGTATTGCATTGGGTGGACTGGCGCTTGGAGTGCTGATTGGACCGCCGTTCGGTGGGGTCATGTATGAATTTGTGGGGAAATCAGCACCGTTTTTGATACTTTCTGCTCTAGCGTTAGGAGACGGACGTAAGTAATTATATCATAATATATACAGTTGCTTATTTTATGAAAAAACTTGAGTATGTGCTACTATACAATCTTTTGATAAACAAAAATAGGAAGCAAAGTGTTTAATATGTCACAGCGTGTACTACAATGACTTTAACACGTCAATCTTAAAGAGAGTTTTCAAGGCCATATGAGATTTTTTTATAACAATCGTGAGATTTACGAAAATAAAGATAAACACGTCAACAGGCAAAAGTGATTGAAATTTGTTTAAATACTTTTTTTAAGAAATTGCAAAAATTAACATTTTTCGTTGCAAAAATTGCCTTTTCGATCAATTTATTGAATGACGAAGAAACAATCTAAGATGTCAAAAACTTTGGTAAAGTATAAAGAAATTGATAGAAATTATGATCAACACGTAACAGGCAAAAGTGGTTCGAATTTGTTTAAATAAATAGTTTTTTTAAGGAAGTACAAATATTTACAAAAATTGCCTTTTCGAACAATTTATTGAATGACGGAGAAACAATCTAAGATGTCAAAAATTTTGGTAAAGTATGGAGAAACTGATAGAACCGTGAATCAGAATCCAGATCCTAGTTATATAGTGAGAGAATCTTCAGTTTTAAGAACGCAAGTGAAAACCATTGTGAGGTCAAAAAAAGCAGTAGGGGAGAGGCTGGTACAGTGGCCTTCTTTCGAGTAAATTCAAGATAGTTTTAATATAAATCATAATATATTAATGAGTATCAACTCAAACATCGTCAAAGCACTTGGTAAATTAAAAATGTATTCTGTAATCTCAAAAAATACAGGTTATGCATTATAATTTTGTTTTTTCGAAAAATGTGGCCACTGTACCAAACTAGATGGTACAGTAGCCACAAAGGTAAGGTACAGTGGTCATTAGTTGCAATTTTTATATTTTTAATTATAATAGTTATAAAAAAGGAAAAGTAATACTAATCTTTAACAAATATAGGTAAACAAAATTTAAAGGTAAACAAATTTGCTGTTCGTTGTGTTGCTCCAGTTCTTTTTGGTTAGGTTAAAATGAGTTCAACATCTTCTTTTGTATTTGTGGCAGAGTCTGTAACTGTACGAAATGAAAATTTCGCCTTGGAAAATTTACATTGTATTCTTGACCAGAAAAAAAAAACTTCCGTAACTTGTACAGCTTAAAATTTTGAAGTTGTCTTTATTTGAAACCTCACAAACGAATCAATGTCACTGTTACTGTTATCACTAGGTATGCTTTCATTTTTCGTTGCATTACTTCTATTCGACTTCTATGAACTATCAAATTTTCTTTTTACTGTTGTCTTAGCTCTTTTCGCTTTACTTTGCCTTGATATTCTTTCTGCTGTTTCCGCATCTACTCTTTTATAAATTGGTGTATCAGTTAAAATTTCAGTAGTCTTATTTTTCCCTTATTTTTTTTTAATGGAAATAAGTAGCTTTAGGGTATGGTTGCAGTAATACAGGGGAAATAAATCGATTTTCGGGTGTGTCCTTGAAAGTTACCAAGTTACTATCGCTTCAAAAGAAACAGTTTTCTTTTAAGGTGTTATTTCCGATGGATGTTTCTGATTTGTTTCTGGTATTTTATCTGAACAAGTTAATGTTGAAGGGAACTGAATGTCTATTTGTGGTATATAGCTATTTGAATTATTTGGTTGTTGTTCTTTTTTATGTATGTTTGGCATGTCTGTTACGAGTGAAGCCATAAAATTATCGTCATAAAAATGTTATCATTTATTGGAAATACCCCAATAGCTTTAAAAGCTGATACCACATTTTTGAAACAGAAAGCAACTGGATAAGCATCGCTCAAAATCTCTGCTATGTAGTAAATTGTTATCCTCTTTCCAGGATTTTTCAATAACCAATTTTGACAAGCATGTGAGTAATATTTCTTCAGGTGATGGCTGAAGTTGATGACCAGTATGTGGCGGCAAAGTAGACACAGATTTTCTTTTACAAATTTAATAGATGCTAAAGAAACATGGCTCTTATGGTTGTCCATGATTAGTGAAATGGGAGATTCCTTTGTAGGATTAGTATGTTTGACAAAAGATATTATCCACGGTTTCAATAATTCTGCTGTTATCCATTCAGATGATGCAGCATATCCCTGGGAGCCTGGAGGTGTGATTTCAACTAAAAACGGCGGAATCGAATTACCTATAGCGTTTATTGCATTGCACATGGTTACCAAAGTGCTTCTTTCATATCAAACTATATGGCCTACTTTTTTCTGTTCCTTTTAGCTATTACTTTCCTGTATCTTGTACAGTTGTTAGCGCTGTTTCGTCAACATTGTATACCTGACTAGGTGTTAATGCATATTTTTTATAAATCTTTTTAAGATTACTAAAAAAATTGCAACGACTGGTCGATTAAAGCCCATTGCCTTACCTAGTGAAGTTGCTTCTGCTGATCGTAATAAAAATTCTGAAATTAGTTTCATAAAACTTGTAAACCCAAACTTGCCTGCCATCTTGATTTCTTACCAAGAATTTTTTCCTGTTAACAATTGACAAATCATAAGCTAGTTGTCTGGCACCTTTCGGATTAAGACCATGATTGATAATTACTCAGTTCTTTTTCCTCGGTTGAAGCAAAAATTTGATTGATAACATAATTTGGGATCAATCTTGGAGCTCCCTCAAGAACATCTGAAGTCCAATCTACATTATCTTATTTTCGTTGCACTTTTTAAAATACTTCCTAAACGTAGTGCGTGGAATGCGTATTTTAAAGCAACAGATTTTTGTGATAATCCACCTTCCCAAACATCATAAATCACTTTTCTCATATTTTCGTCTGTAGTTTTTCCAATACCGGGATTTTTTGGTATTTTCCATGCATATTACTATCTGAAACAAAATTACTTTTGATATTTTTTGCAGAAAGAACAATGACCACTGCTTTTTACAAACATATGTAGCAACAGAGGCCACCACTTTTTTTGTCAAAAGCAGTGGCCATTGTTCTTACAGAAGTGTGTGACCGTAAGTTCATTGTTTAGGAAGCATAACCTAAAATCTACTACTTTAAAGATAGATCATAATTTGTATCACCTGCAAGTTTAAATACTATACTGTATACAACAAAACATACAGAACATTTCATATATATATTATTATTGGTTGAAATTATGTTTAAACTTACCTGCCACTTCTACACAACACACCTATCAAGAGGCTCGTATACAAAATAGTTCTGGAATCGATGGTGCAGGGGTTAAGCGTAGTAAGCGACTACTGTGACTAAAATTGTTAGCGTTTGTACTAGATGGCGTATCTATATCTATCAAACAACAAAATATTTAAAAGTGGCCACTGTACCTGACTGACCACGTTCCAGCCTCTCCCTTATATCACCCGATGAATATCTATAAGCAATGGGTCATAATTTGTCAATATGATAAGTACAAAGCACGTGGTATTCGTGTGTATCAAGGTATGAACGTACGAACATCACGTGCTTTGTATTCAACAGATATACTAGCCACTCCTGGATATCTCCAATTCATGGTTTTGTTTTAGTTTCATTTTTAACATGATTAGTGTTTAAAGGATTATTGAGAGTTAATTTACGTTTTGTTGCTCAAGAAGGACTCACCTAAAGACTGTATCAAATTCGTATCACCAGCTCTTATTTCGAATGCAATGAAATTTTTCTTCCGGTTAATACTTTCTTGCTCCCACAAATATATAACTAACACATGGAGTTTATGCCTGTAAAAAGCAACTGCATAGCTTAAAGAGCAAACGAGCTACAAAGAATATAACTAAGAAGAAAATAAATATGAAAATTTTACCAAAAGGGCAAAAAGCATACCTCATATGTGCGCTAAAAGCATATGTCAAACGGCACGCTAAGCTGCAAATTGGACGTAGACCAAAATATGATAGATGAAGTGATGAAGTTTAAATACCCGCTTCCACGTGTATTAAAAGAACAAATGAGTAGAGCAAATAAAGTTGTTAGATGTCTTATGAATACAATAAGAACACACTGAAGACTATAGAAATGAAAATTATTAGACGTATTGAAAAAATACGCTTAGAGATAGATTTAGAAGTCCAGATTTATGTCGAAGATGGTAAATAGAATTTATTAATAAATGAATTAGAACAGAAACGTGGATTAGAATGATGATACAGTCAGAATGCTCGAAGAGTAATCAAAACAACTAGAGATATACCTATATAAAATAAGAAAAAGAAAAAAGAAGAATATGTTAAGGTATTAATTAGAAATCACAAAATTCTTTCCTAAATATTTTGTTTCCATAATAATTTCTAAAAAAAGCCTGCCAGAAAAAGTATTTGAATTTTTAAAACCCCCTTAATGTATTCTTTTCTTGATATACGAACTAAAATCGTTATTTTTTTTATTTTAGTGCTTCAACTACTTATGTTGCAGCCATCCGTTATAAGACAAGAATCTGATCCACCATCCCTAAAATCTTTGGTGTCAGATCCTTACATCATTATAGCGGCAGGTAAGTCTTCTCTTATACCAATAAACGTTGTCAAAACAATGTGCTATGCATAATTGACTTTTTTGAAAACCTGTAACTTTGAACCAGTGCTCATTAAGCGTGTCTATAACCATTTGATCACTGACCATAATTCGAATTTAATCTTCTATACCCTGAATTCAATAGGATTGTCGGAGCAGACATTTTGTAGTTCGTTAACACTCGGTGGTAAGCGTATATACAGATTGAACGAAATAAATTCGGAATATACGAAATATTATGCATTTCGGCTCAATTCTGCTGTAGGTGGTTGACCAACAAAAGGTTGTCAAATAATTATATTATTAAAATCCAATACTTCAGTGGGCTGCTGGATTCTAAAATATAAAATTGAAAGCTACACGTAAATCTACGATTTTATTATGCTGTCAAACCACTTATAGTCCAGGAAATCAAGCATTTCACCTCGCAATTTTTTCGTCTTGCGTGGATTGACTTGAAATTTTAACAGAAGGTAGGTAATAGCCAAGGATCAAAATCTATATCGAACCAAAGTGCGCCAAAGCCTTGGGGGTGGTTGCCACCCCATCTCGGGTGAAAACTTTTCGAAAGTAATATTCTTCATGCAATACGGCAACATTGGTTTTTGAGGGATTGCGTAGAAGATATCAAGATATGCTTATAGAGGACGCCGAGGCATTGTGTGAAGATTTAACTGAAGTATCGGCCCCTACGGTTTACCGAATAATTCAGGGTAACAAACCTATCCAAAAACCAATCCATGCAAAAATTGTACTGGATGATAGTACGAAAAGTATAATCCGAAGAAAAATTCATGGATTTTTTTTTAGGAACGAACTGTCCACGTTAAAGGCTATTCAACGAGGAGTTGATGCAGACGCAGATGATACTTTAAATAAATATCCATGAGAGTATTACAAAAAACTTTACATGAAATGGACTTTCGGTATGTGAAGAGAAATCGGAAAAGTTTGTTGATCGAGAAAGACGAATTAGTGATATGGCGGAGAGAATATTTGCAAAAAATTCGTGATTTTAGACGACTTCTTAAAAAAATGTATTATACGGACGAAACGTGGTTGAATGAGGGTCATACGAAATCCAAAGTATGGCAAGACTTGAATATTAAAAGTGCGCGACATGGACTTTTAACCGGCTTAAAAGCACCTTCGGGCAAAGGAAGACGTCTCATTATAATGCACATTGAAAGTGATTCCAGGTTTTTTACAAGGTGGTTTTAATGTGTTTACCTTAATCAAAACGGGCGATTATCATGAGGATATGAATTCGGATGTGTTTGGAAAGTGGTTTTCGTCTATACTGGCTCTTGTAAATCTTGGTTCGGTAATTATAATGGACAATGCACCTTATCACAGTCGTCGTATGGAAAAAATACCAACTTCTGCATCTCGAAAGGCAGATATAATAGATTGGTTAAGAAGTAAAATAATAGATTTTGATGAATCCATGATAAAGGTTCAATTACTTGATATAGTGCGCGAACATAAGAGTTCATACATCAAATTTGCAGTAGACAAAATGACATGTGAGTATGGCATCACTGTATTAAGAACTCCTCCGTATCATTGTGAATTGAATCCCATTGAACTGATATGGGCACAAATAAAAAATAAGGTAGCGCAAAAGAATACAACCTTTAAATTAAAAGATGTCAAATTATTATTAGACCAAGCCATACAAAATATAACCGCTTCCAACTAGCAGTAATGCATTAAACATACACAGAAAGAAGAAGATAAAATGTGGAACGTAGACAAGCGTGTTGATGTTCTTATCGAACCCATTATCATTACTCCAGGAGAAGACAGTAGTGATAGTGAATTAACAACAGAAAGTGATTCTACAAGAGAGCAGTGGAAGATATTCCATTGGGGAAATACAAGGCGATACAATAGTTATTAGTTGGTTTTGATGATAGGTTTTGTTTATTACAAATTATTACGAACCAGAAGTATATTCGCAACATTTCATTATTATAAGGGAAGAAAGTTTTGGATTTAAAATATAATATAATTTAGCACCTCGACACCATAAGGTACAAGAGGACGGCTTAAATAAGTAAGTAAGTAAGTCTAATTTAGCATTTGAGATGTTATAAAATAAACATGTACATATTTCTTACACTAAAAATAATATAAATGAATGAAAATATTTATATAAATATAATAAATATATATAAATATGTCTATATCTGGCTTACACAATTAATTGTTAAGACCTAATATTTGAATATAATATTTTTACATAACATTTTAACAAAATATATTTAACATAAATAAACAATTTGACCGTTGACGCAAAAGTATTTTTATGTGCAATTTCCCTATTATTTCCCTTATTTTAAAAATATACACGCTACCATTGAACTACACGCGTCTCTCATCTCGGACCCCTCGAGGGTCTATCATTTCTAAGCGATAACCTGACTATCCTATTGAATTCCGACTATAGGTATAGTTGTATACAGGGTCGGACTTTTATACTGATACATTTTATCAAAATTACGGCAATCTCAAAAAGTAAAAGAAAAATATAAATAAGTAGTACATAATTTTAAACTTTGCTATCGTCTATATTTAAATCGGTATCACTATCATCGCTATCGTTTATATCTATAACTACTTTATTTATAATGTTTTGGAACTGTAAGTATTTTTCTTTTAGTTTTTTGACACGCTCTATACATTTTTACATACTCTTCTTTCTTGCAGCTTTCCTTGCTATTCATGTTATTCTTCTTTAACCAATGTCTTCTTAAAATCTTAAACGCACTTTAAGCAGAAAACTAGTAAAAATATCATTTACTCACATATTGTAATGCGATTATATTGTTTTATATTAATTTTATTTTTAGGCGCGATTACCTTTGCCAACATGGGTATAGCAATGTTGGAACCTTCTCTGCCCATTTGGATGATGGATACCATGGGAGCAGGAAGATGGAAGCAAGGAGTGACTTTCCTTCCAGCAAGCATATCATACTTAATAGGAACTAACTTGTTTGGTCCGTTGGGACACAAGATGGGCAGGTGGTTGGCTGCACTACTAGGGTTGATCGTGATAGGTATATGTTTGATGCTCGTAAGTGCATATTATTTTATTTTAACCGTTTTCTTTCTCTACAATATGTTAAGATGTGAAAAAAATCCTTAAAGTGGAAGAGAAGATGTCGATGTGAAAACTGGTTAAGGACACAAAGAGATCTTCAATGAGATCATATAGGCTTTCCTAAGTTTGATCTTAAATATTTCAAGCCTCGTTATTTCTATTATTTTTTTTTTACCTGTTTATCGGTGTTTCGCTTTCATTCGCTTAGAAATGTAGGTCTTTTATTTCATCAACCGTTTTTTCCATCGCTTATTCTGTCTTCTTTATTTTTCGTTTTCTTGCAACAGTCAGTCCTGCTTTTAAGAGCTTTTGTTACATTTCTTTATTAATTGTGTTCATGTCGAAATATTCTTGTTGATAATGTTCTACAAATTATATTCTTAAGACTTTTCTTTACTCATCTCCCTTCTGTCGCATTTTAGTTTGATCTATCTGATTACAATAATTATGTGACCTGTTTAACAAGAATTCTTCTTCTTCTTAACATGCCATATACCGAAGTGCGTAGGCGACTATCTCATTACTAGAATTCTGTTCTTGGCGGCGTGACACAGCTCGCCTGTATTGTGTATTCCTGTCCATTCTTTAATATTCCTTAACCAGGATAATTGTTTGCGGCCGGCTCCTCTCCTACCTTCGATTTTTCCTTGTAGAATTAACTGTGGTATTTCATATTTTGCTCCTCTCAATATGTGCCCAAGGTAACCAATCTTGCGTTTTTTAATTAATTCAAAGAGTTCTCTTTCCACGCCGGCTCTCTTAAGGACCTCATCGTTTCGAACTCTATCCACCCAAGGTATGCGCACCATTATTCTCAATGACCACATTTCAAATGCTTCAAGTTTGTTGATAGATGTCTTTTTCAAAGTCCACGTTTCCATGACATAAAGCAAGATGGACCATATGTAGCACTTGACCATTCTGTAGCGTATTTCGAAATTTAGGTTTTGATTACATAGGAGTGGTCTGAATTTCACAAAAGCTTATCTTGCCATTTGTATTCGGGTTTTTATCTCGTGTTGTGGATCCGATTGGTCATTTATTGTGGTGCCAAGGTGCCGTTCACCTTAATGCCTAATTCCGTGTCTTCTAATGCTTCCGCAAATATATTTTCAACATATATATTAAAAAGCATCGGAGAGAGTACGCAGCCTTGGCGGACACCTTTCCGGATTTCAAATTCATCCGTACATCGGTCTTGATCAATCCTGACCTTTGCCATTTGGTTCCAGTATAGATTCTGAATAATTCTGATCTCCTTCTGGTCAATGTTGGCTCTATGTAACTTAACAAGAATACTTGCTATTAAAATAATATTTATAAATATATATTATAAATTTTGTTGTTCTGGGAAATTATATAATTTTTCTCCTCTTTCTTTTCGATGCAACCATGCATCCCTATTTTAGTTTCAGTATTTTCTTCTCTTTTTTACCTAATATTGCGTTGAAATCTCCCATAATGATGGCATAGTTTATATAATTTTCTTCTAATGCTGTTATCAAATCTTCGTACAACATTTCAACTACCTCTTCCTGATTTGTTGTTGTGGAAGCAGACACTTGTATAACCTTGATATTGGTTTTATTACCTAGATCTATTATAATATAAGCTACTCTATCAGAAACGCTTTTGTAGAAATGTAGAAATGTATGGTGTGAGATACTTTTTTACAAGAAATCCTACTCCACCATATGTTTCGTCTATTTTTATTATATAACATAGGCGATTTCCAAAGTTTAGATGCATGCATTATTCGCTTCTTCTTTTCACTTTTGACAGCCCTACTATATCTCACTTTTTCTTGGATAGTTCTTCTTCTAATTCGTACTCCTTTTCATCTTTAGCCATCGATTGGATGTTATATATGGCGTAACTGTTTTTGTTTTTTCGTATCTATTTTGGCGCGTTTTGTTGAGCTTGTGCCTCCCCCAGAATCCGTGAGAATGACCGATTTTCCGGTGTGGGATTCTGAGCTGCTAGCTCTACCCATCTGATGTATCGCCCCATATTTTTTCAAGTTCATCATCATCATCAGTGGCGTTACAGCTCTTTATGAGCCAAAGCCTTCTTCAGAACAATCCTCCATTCGCCCTTGTCTCTGGCAACTCTTCTTCATGCTCTAATTTCGATAAACTTCAAATCATTTTTTTAGGTTGTCTTGGTACCTAAGTCTCGGTCTTCCTCTTCTTCGTTGTCCGATTGGCCCTCTTCGGTCCCCATTTCTTTTGAAAGTTTACATAAGTCACTTAAAAAGTTTCAAGTTCAACATGTTGTGTTTTGAGGGGTATATTGGCATTAAAACACCACGCTTGCCGGACGGGTTGGTGAGTGTTCGCAGTATCACAGTCGGTTAAATCAGTGTTTGATTTTCGCCTGCGACTTTGTGGTACCACACCTATCAGGAATTGTATTCTTCAGCCACGGGCCACTAATGACACAGCTGCTGACCTGTGTCATGCCCTCAGTTGACCCGCGGGTACTTATTTGGCAAAGCCTTATCTTATATTAGCCATTGGGTCGTGCCTTGTCGAAGTCGAGGACTTCCCCTTCCAGTCTGTCTTACTCAAAGTACTGAAGGAGCTCTACTCAGTTCAACGTCCCTCCTCTACACAAGCTAAGACCGGCACGGTTGTTAGTTATTAGTATGTTTCAAGGTAAATGTTATTTTTTTACAATACAACTTTGTAATATCTTTAATTATTGCCAACAAATAATAAATTCTATTATCTAAAAAGTGTATAGTCTAGCTAGGTCTAAGAAATGTTTTTAGACGCCGCGCTGGTAAATAATTTAATCGCATATCGTTCATTTCTTTTGAAAGTTTACATAAGTCACTTAAAAGAAATAATATAAATAAACAACGAATTCTCATGTGAACTATTTCCATTAGAAATAAATTAACATACCAGAAATTTCTTTTCCTTTTTCGCTGTAAGTACCACTGCGATTGAGACTATGTGTGTATGCCCTGGGGCTCTATATTTGTTTTCTATTTTCTCGATTGTCGAATCGCATATATCGACGGGATATTACGTTGTTTGTTTTTTAGAGCATCAGTAAGATATTTTATTTAATAGTGTATTTAAATAAGTATGTACCTAATACAAAATATTCACCCAGTGGATTTAATGAATCTCCTTGACACTCTTTGTATTAACTCCAAATAAACAAATATATTTCACTTCCTACTTATACTCCTGTGATGATGGTAAATTAAATAAAGCTATAATTTTAATATACTGCAAACAAGCGGAGTCTTGGGCCAATTTAAAGTGGTTAATGATTTTAATTATCTAGGATTATACATTAGTAATTTGCTCTTGTGAAACCAAAATACGTGGGAGAATAAAAATGGCTAAAAATGCTATGAGTCGGCTATCAAAACTATGAAAAAATCGCTTTTTGTCGATGAACCTTAAAAATAGATTGATGCGTGACATAGTTTTGCCTATACTCTGTTACTACTCCTAAACATGGACAATGAAATCGGACAATAAGAAAAGAATTGCCGCCTTTGAGTGATGCTAGAGGAAAATGCTTCGGAACTCATGGATAGATATTCTTTCAGATATATTGTTTTCAGTTATAATTTTTCTATTTACTAATACTATCAATGGATCTAATTATTAGGAATTAAATAGACTACATTTTAGTAAATAAAAGATTTCAAAACAGCTTTACATCTATCAAGACTTATCCTGGAGCAGACTTGGAAACAGATCACGTTCCATGGTGGGAGCATTTCGAGTCAAACTCAAAAAAGTGCAGAAAATAAAAGCACAATTATAAGATCTACGTATTCTGAAAAACTTTGATACGAGGATGAGAATCCCAGCCACAAGAACAAACGATCAAACATATTACAAAAATAGTGCAAAATGTAAAGGATAAACACTTAAAGACATATATATTAATGAAGAAAAAATCATAGATGACAGATGAGATCCTGACTAATGGACGAGAGAAGAAGATCAGAGAAGAAGAAGAAGAAGAGAAGACGAGAGACGAAAAACGAAAATTATAGAAGCGAAAGAAAAAGAAGCAAGGGCAAGATGCGAAGAAATTAAGACTAATGCAGTCAACGTGCGATAGTCACAATGTACATAGGATAGTTAAAGAACTCACAGGGAGACTAAGATGAAGGCAAAGAGGAAATATAACTGATTCTGACGGAAACATCATCTTGGACAAACAAAGTAAAATAAGAACGTGGAAAGAATATCTAGAAAATCTAGAAAATTTAAGCTAGAAGAAAAGGTAAATGATGGACCCAGAATATTACAGCAGGAAGTTTATTTTCTTTGGACATATGCGAAATGAATCCAGATATGCTCTCCTTTAAGCCATTCTGCATGGACAAATATTTGGAAAACGAGGTCCAGGAAGAAGAAGAACATCTTGATGAAAGAAACTCAGAATCTGGTTCAATACAACATAATATGTGCAGCTTTTTCGCGCTGCGGCAAATAAGATAAAGATTGCTACGATGATCGCCAACGTTCATGATGGATAGGCACATCAAGAAGAAGAAGAATAGAATAACTTCATTACTTCTTTTCGGCTCTGGTTTTTTTTGCAACACCACCAAAGATCATCAAGAAATTAATAGATTCAATTAATAGTACAGTAAAAACAAGAAGGAGATTATATGTATATATAAAAGCTTTTATAGCATCTGCCGTTGCTGTAAGTTTGTTAGACTTCTCTATGTATTCACTCCAAGTTTCAGAACTGAAACAACTACACTTTTACAAGAGTATACATTTTTTTGATTAGAAAGATGGTTAACATATTTTATTTTGTTTGTTATTTTCAGATACCTTTGGCTACAAATATTAACCATCTGATCGTCCCAACGCAGGGCTGGGTTTCGCCATTGGCATGGTCGACAGCTCCATGATGCCTGAGTTAGGGTATTTAGTAGATATCAGACATTCAGCTGTATACGGTAGCGTCTACGCTATTGGAGACGTGGCGTTTTGTCTTGGGTTCGCCGTTGGTGAGTATATTTTCTACAATCTATGTACCTAACTGAGTTTACTACTCCTCAGTGTCAAGTGACTACTCAACACTGAGCAGTAGGCAGATTGAGACCTCAGTGTCGTTTAGCGATCCTTGTATTTATACAGAACAAGATACTGGTACGTCACGAGTGAGGGGAGTAGGCAGATTGAGGCCCCGAACTTAAACAGAACCGTATCCATCTTGAAAATGGCTCCAAAATGGGTGCCGAAACGTCGAGCATTAAATTCTCAACGCAGTTCTTTTCGGAAACTCTTTTCATTTAATTGATCTTATGAAAAATATTTCTATTTCACCCACAGATATACTAGTTAGTTTTGATATTGTTTCTTTGTTTGCCAACATTCCCATCGATGAAACCATTTCCATCTTGGACTCTAAACATCAAATTCCCCAAGACACGCTATCTCTTATAAAATACTGCATGTCTAATACATACTTTTCATTCCAAAATCATTTCTATCGTAAAATCAAAGGTAACTCAATGGGATCTCCCTTCTCTCCCGTAATAGCTGATATTTTTATGGAACATTTCGAAACAGCAGCCCTGTCCTCATCAAATCTCAAACCCACCTGCTAGTTACGGTATGTTGATGATACTTTTGGCATTTGGCATCATGGTAAAGACACGTTAGATCTCTTCCTCTCCCACCTGAATGGAATGCATCCTAGTATTCAATTCACGATGGAAGTTGAGTCTGAAGCGTCTCTGCTATTCCTTGATGTTCGTATTCAGAAACACTTACCTCACAGTTTTTACTATTCCGTGTACCGGAAACCCACTCATACAAACCGATATCTTAATGCCCAGTTACATCATCACCCCGTCCAACTCAATTCAGTTGTCAACACTCTCATTTCACGTTCCATAAGACTTAGCAACAACAATCATAGGTCATCCGAAATCAATTTAATAAGACAAAAGCTCTTACAAAACATCTACCACAAAACCCAAATCAATAAGAGCATTCAATAACTTCTAAACCCCATTCCATCTAAGCCAAGAAACCTTGCCGCCGGATCAGCCCAAAACCTTTCTACCTTTCATTAAAGGTGTCACTGGCAAGATCAGTAGAACTCGTCTTCCTCTAAACATCAAAATTATCTTCACTACTCACTCCAAGTTGTCCAATCTCGTCAGATCCGTAAAAAACCAAATCCCTAATGAAGACCATGGTGTCTACGAGATACCTTGTTCCAGTTGCCCACGTACATACATCGGACAGACAAACCGATGAATCCATAATCGTATTTACGAACATTATATATCAGTCAAACATTCCGATACTACTTCAGCCCTAGCCCAACATCATATTCGAACAGGCCACAAAATAGATTTCAAAAAAGCAAAAAAGATCGCCTTCATCCGCTCCTTAAAATCAAGAATCATTCGTGAAGCTATCAAAATCGAAAAAACGTTTTTTAAAAAAGTTTTTTAAGTTTAAAATTAAGGTTTTGTTTTTAATACTAAAGCATGAAGAATCAAACCAAAACTGGATTTTAGGAGGCCTGTTATATAGTTTCTGCAAATAAGGTAGTACTCAAATTCTTGCAGAATATAAAATAGTAGAATATATGTTACACCTAGCTAAGATACCTACTCACAGACAGGAACAGTAACAGTCGAATCATAATTTTGAAAAACAATATCAGATTTCACTTTCAGACAACGATGGCAAGCATACATCGCTGTTCCGACAGTATAACGACATAACCGTAAAATTTTGAAAAATGACTTTGTGAAAAATATTGTGTTGGAGGGATCAAAACTGCATTTTCAACCTATTTGTAAATCGTCGTAATTGTACTTACGAATTTGCTATGACCGGTGATTCCGTAAGTACAGTTATGATGATATAAAAATATATAGAAAATGCATTTTTGAACCATACAACACAATAAAGTCATTTTTCAAAATTTTACAATTATGTGTTTATACTTCTGGAACAGCTATATATTGATTTCCAAGGACGTAGAAATTCTTTATGATATCAAGCTTATCTGTACTGCAGTTCTATAAGTACTACTTAGCACAAATCTATTTTACTTTGACTTAATGAACTTTGGGGGAATGATTAGTTAGAGCACTAACATATATATTTGCACATAACCAAATATATTTGCTCTTTTTGAAGAACTTTCATAATAATTATTTTATTATAAATTTGAAATATTCTTGGGAACTGATGGAATATTTTAAATCTTGCAACAGCGGCATTTTTCGCCAAATCTATTGCGCACGAACCTAGGAGTAGATTCAAAATTGGAACCGTAAAAATGCGAGCGTGAACCTACTAAACCTTGAGCGGTGTTGCCAATTTCATTCCTGAAGATGTTTCTCAAATAAGGTGTTAACCATAAAATATTTACAGGAAAAAAAGGAAATAACTAGAAACCATTAAGTTTATTTTTGCTATTAGTCTGTTGTAGTAGATTGGTAAATACAATGAAAAATATAGGCAAATATCCGATTTATTTAAAGATGCGAAGAAGATATAACTTACTCTCAAAAAGATCCGCAAATCGGATTATTACACGGCGATTGGCAACATTGACTTTAGGCGGAGCTCTAGACTATGGTGCGTCCTAAAAGGAACAGATAGTTGAACGATAATTTTATACAATGTCTATCACTGGGTATGGATTTAATTTTGTCCAAGTTTTATATTGGTCCTCTATTTCAATTGCAGTTCAAACATATTAAATTGTATGATCCGTTTTAAATTAGTTCAATCTGTATATATATTATATATATATATATATATATATATATATACAGTGTAGGTAAAATTTTAAGGTCGGTATGGTAAAATTTAACAGGATATCTAACGCAGATATAAAATCATATTTTCAACGAATTAGACAAAGATAACAATCATATTTCCCCTTCGTCTCCCCTCCTTTTAACACTCATTGGCCATTGCCCATTAGTGAGACGATTAGTTCCGATCAGATATTCTCTGGTTCCGATCCTAATATACCTAAAAAACTAGAGGTGGGTCTTCTCGTTTTTTTAATTTTTATCGGAACCGTTTTTCGTAAACTGTAACTAGTTGATTGTTTACCAGTATTCAAATTAGCGAGTACACAAACATATTAGCTATTATCGTTTATGTGTATAAGTATTGAAATAAAAGAACCTAACGAAGGATATATTTATTGTAACTTGAAAAATAAATTAAATAATACAAATGGTACTTAAATAGTTACATTTACATTACACATTATTAAATCGCGAATCGTCTAAATTGACATTTAAAAACATAAGTTTTTTCCACTTTTCTTGTTAATCGCGTTCTTCTTTTATTTAAAATTATACCAGATGTTAAACATGTGTTCACAAGGAAAAGATTTTGTTACAATACTACAACATTTTATGAATATAGTGGTTAAGTTACGATATACATGGCGATGGTTTTTTCACCACGGTAATGGACAGTTCCAATCTCCGTTCGAAATTGTTTGTGGGTAATATATCATCAGACAATTACATGTCGACTTCTTTTATACCTCTCGATACAGGTGTATGTTTAGATGAGTCATGTCCAATTAATTCATCAAAAATACACCATGGACTTAAGTCATCTTTATCAGTTTCTTTTTCTTGGACTGATTGATTTCAAGATTTACTAAACTTTTCGTTTCATCCGTTTTCCATAGTTAAAGAACCAGCTTTTAAAAAGTTTGCAGGGTGGATTCCTGGATATAAACCGCCAACAAGAAAAACTTTGTCAGGTTCATTACTTCAGGAATGTTATGTCAAAAGTGAGCAAATTATTAAATCGCAAGTTGTTAAAGAAGTAGAAAATATCTGTATTACTACTGACCTCTGGACATCTGGAGTAACTGAGAGTTACTTCGCATTAACAGGACAATATTTAACACAGGACAATAGTTTTTATGTCAATTTAGACTATTCGCGATTTAATAATAACGTGTAATGTAAATGTAAGTCCGATTTACTATTTGTATTGTTTAGTTTAGAACAGAATATTTAAAACAGAATATTTAAAAATTGGAGGAAATACCACAGATCTGAGGCTTGAAAAACGCAGTCATAAAAGGCTGCAACCAGTATAAATATCTAGGAAGCATCATATCAGCAGATGGCAGAGTTAAGATAGATGTACAAAACCGAATAACCCAAGGGAAAAAATGCATCCGAATACTGAATTCATTACTGTGGTCTAATAAAATAAAGATGCATACCAAACTTCGCGTTATACAGAGCAATTGTAGAACAATTACCACATATGGTGCGAATGTTGGACGATGACAAAGAATGAACGAGATAAAGTAGACGTTGTGGAAATGGATTATCTTAGAAGGTCATGTCGAGTATCGAGAATGGAAAGAATCAGGAATGAGGAAATACGAAACCTTACAGGAATTAGAGATACTCTTTCAGATAGAATACAAGAAAGGCAATTACAATGGTATGGTCACGTGATGAGAATGGAGGAGGAGCGGTAGCCAAAGAAAGCCTTATGTATGTTCCGCCAGAAAGAAGGAAAAGGGGAAGACCACCAATTCCTGGAGAAGAGAAATTACAAAAACAATGCAATCTAGAGGTTTAGAAGAGGGAGATTGGGGAGATAGGAAAAGATGGAGGCTGAAATGCGAGAAGCGGCAATCGCCGTAGGACCCCGTTATATGATGATGATGATTGTTTAGTTTTTTTTCAAGTTATAATAAATATATCATTAGGTAGTTTCTTTCACTTCAAAAGATATACACATAAACGATACTAGCCGTTATGTTTGTTTATGTAGGTACTATCTTACTTGAAACTACTTTTAAACAATCATAGTTACTTGTTTATGAAAATTAAAATTTTTAAATGCTTTTTAGCATTCAAAAAAATTTAAATTTTTTGGCAATCCTGAGAAAACTAACAAATATTTTTGAAAAATTTAAATGCAGAATGAAAGATTACATTATTACCGAGGGCCGAAGGTCCCTTAGAATAAACAAAAAGTTTTTTTAATGAGATATTGAAATTAAAAATCACACTAAATTTTGTTTTTTTTTTCATCCCTATAACTTATTAAAATAAACATTATAGAAGTTTTCAGGGACTTTCAGCTCTCGGTAATAATGTATTGTTTCATTCTGCGTTTAATTTTTTCAAAAATATTTATTAGTTTTCTCAGGATTCGAAAAAAATGAATGCATTTAAAAAAACATGTCGCCCTAAATTTTGCACCTACGCTCTTAACGATAAACTAGCACGACCCACCTCTACTTCTCGTTACTCGATCTTTTGACCAGACGAATATCTAGACTAGACGTTGCCAAATAAATTAGTGTATGAATATTTTTTAATTTGGCGTTATTGTATGCATGTTTAATTGTTTATTATTTCATATTGGGAAATTATTTTGATGTTTAGATTTTTAGTTCGGAAATCGTACTTAAAATACGAAACATTAATAAATTTTATTTATATAAAACGATTTCCGAAATGGAAATCAAAATGTTATATTACAATTATTGTAAAGAAAACTTGTGGCTATATTCCCAATAAAAAAAACAGTAACCTGCCATTTAAATCAATTTCGCCCAAATTTGATTATCTTGAGCATTTTATCTTCTTGATAGAACATTGTTCAAATGCAAAAAAAGACAAGAGGTCAATAAAACCAATAAGTTTGGCAACGTTGAATTTCCCCTTTTTTAATATTTCCATTCGGCGATATAAAGGGCGTACCTAATATACCTCTCTCTTTTTAAACAGCTGTTTCTCACTCCATCTCACGTAAGATCCATACCGACCATAAAATTTTTTCCTACACTGTATATAAATAGATTAATATAGTATATATAAATAAAAGAATAATAATCCTCAATCCCACTTATATATTTGAAAGTATCTTACTCATAACGAATTTTCCCCCATTTACATAAATACAAACATGTAAGTATTTTACCAATTTGTTTCATTACCTTCACCTATTAGATAACTTAATCTAGATATCCCATAAGCGCGGTAACGATCTCTTACCCATAAACACAAACACACTACACAAAAATGGCTGGTACCAGGTAGATATTAAAGCAATTGGGCTTATGAACGAGCAAATCAGGAAACAAAACCTGTAGATTTTTTTGAAACAAAAGTAAAACGAAAAATTGGCGAAAGCATACACACACACACGCCGTAATGATAATGAAGTGTGTCGGTCAGCGTATTAGTATAGCGAGCTAGTGTCTTTGAATCTAATTATCAGTGGCGGAGTTGAACTGGCGGAGTTCTTTTTCTTTGACAATCTAATCATTGTTGTGAATACTGGCATGTAGTTCGGCATAATAATACTAAAGTTCGCGAGTTCGTGTAACCTTCTGGCATAAGTGTTAGGGTTTTTACGACTTAACGACTACTTAGGGTGGCCGCACACAGAAAGAGCAAAACTGTTTTAGTCAAAAACGTTTTTGTTTGAAACGAAAACGTTTTTGTTTCCACAAGAAACATTTTGTTTTCAAGAGAAACAAAATGTTTGCACAGACCATACTGCAATCAATTTTATTAAAGATGTCGACACATAACGACGAAATTGCACTAGTTTTCTGGCAGTGGTTCCACCTATAAGACGAAAAAACAAAATATCGCTGTTTCCACATATGCTCCTTGTTGACTATTCGAGCGGTTTCAAGAAGGGGATTCCAAAAACACGTTGCGCCTGCGTACATAGAAATGTTTCGAGACAAAACGACGATCAGGTAATCAACATCAAACAGACTGACTGAAACTAAATGAGCCTAAAGGTCAATTCAGACACATCAGTCACGTCTCGTCACAGTGATTGCGCCGAACCGAACAATCCGTCATACAAAATATTCTTTAATACAAATATGTTGCCGGCATTCACACTCATCAGTTGACAAACAGGTTCCCAGCTGTCAGATAGTTGATAGTTCTGTGACCAAACAGGACTGGTTCGGCGCCGAGACTATGACGGGACTGATGTGTCTGAATTGACCTTAAACATGCTTTAGACGCACGACTAATCAGTGTGCGTCAGCTCATTTCATTTATATGGAAACATCAGCATCAAACTCGTTTAGTCAAAAACGTTTTTGACTAAAACAGATTTGCTCTTTCTGTGTGCGGCCACCCTTTCGTAATCGGAATTGGTGTCTTTACGCGCCATTCGAAGTATAGTAGCTGCCCAGTGAAATTAGAAATTAAAAAATATCTTGGGAATCGAACCGAAAAAGATATTTTATGTGCAATTTTACATTTTTATAATTGCTTATTTTGTCACTTCATTCGTATTTGAATTAAATTACTCTTTTCACAACTCTGTAAACCACATTATTCAAGATAAATCAAAAATGCTAATACACACTGGGCCAAAATTAACCAGCCACTTTAAAAGTGGGCAATTTTTGATTTCTTTTATCTCCTAAACCTGTTGTCCGATTTAAGTCAATTTTTTTAATATGTTATAGCCTTATTCCTTGGCAATATCTTTATAATAATAATTTTAATGTATACCGGGTGTACGAGTCAAACTGTGTTTTTTTCTTAAAGTTTGTAACACCCTGTGAAATATTCTAGAATTTGTAGAATACTGAAAATAAATCGTAACTATAGCCTCATGCTTTCTCAACATTTTGCTTTTTGATTCATTCGCTTATGTTGGACAATACAAAAGTTAGGTGGTTTAACAACTAGACATGTTTTTATTAATTTTTATCTCCGAGGAAGAGAAAAAATAATCTTTTTGAAAAAAGTCATTTGTTACAGTAAAAATCCAATGAATAAAATTTTCGAAGAAAGTGCGAATTAATTTTAGAAATCAAAGTGTAAGCGAAAAAAAAATGGGTATCAATAATGAGTGTTGCCGCCTCTAGCCCTTAGGACTTCTTGGAGCCGGTTTGACAATCCATTCATGATATCCTGGATATCAGATTGAGGGATATTATGCCACTCCTCTACGGCAGCTGTCTTCAGCTCTTCAAAGGATGCAGGGGTTGGTACTCCTGCTCTTACCCGTCTTTTGAGGTTGCCCCAGATATGCTCAATTGCGTAAAGATCGGGATTGTGTGCTGGTTATGGTAGAACTTGAAGCCCGACCTCATTAAAGTTATCACGGGTAGATCTTGCTGTATGGCAACGTGCATTGTCATGCATTAGTCTAAAGGTATTACCAATGAATGATGCAAAAGGCATGACATGGTCTTGGAGAACTTCTTGCATGTATACTTAGGCATTTACACTACCTTTACCGAATACTTCAATAGTCTCCTCGGTAAGCCACTGTTTCGGTTATAGCGCATGCAGCAAACCTTTCATTTTGAAGCATATAGACACATTGGCGTCCATCTAGACCTTTTAAGGCTATTCTGCTCTCATCTGAGAACAGTATATTCTTCCATTCCACCATAGTCCAGTTTGCATATTTTCGCGCAAAATAAAGTCTAGCCCTACGGTGTTGTGGAAGCACTTGTGGTGCGCGAGCTGGACGAAAAGCCCTCAAGTTCATTTCTGAAAGTCTTCTCCTAATCATTTGTCTACTCACACTAATGTTTCTAACCTCAAGAAGAGACCTACCTCATGAGCGATGCAAAAGCGATTTCTCAATATTTTAGTGACAATGAAGAGGTCATTTCGAACTGAAGTGCATCGTATTCGGCCTTGACCTGACCTGCGGTTGTACGATCCTGTCTCCTGAAGGCGTCTGATGGCATGGTGCACCGTAGTTCTGGGTACATCGAGTATACCAGCAATATGACGTTGACTGTAACCAGCATCAACTAAAGCCACTGCCTTAGCAGCATCAGTTGGAACGAGTGACATTTTTAAAATCACAAACAATAACTAAGCACTAAAATTTTAACTTAAACAATATTCGCTCACAATGATATAAAATTACAATTTTAATTGTCAATTTTAATTATAAATTTAATTTTAATTACAAATTGTTCAAGAATTGTTATTAACACGGAAACAGATTTGCAACAATGTTGTACAATGGCTCAATGTCAAAAATGATTTTATGTGGTGTACATAGAAAAATTAACCCGGTTTAATTGACTTACGGCAACCATAGACATACTATACAATTATATTAACATTGATAAATATAATAACATAAATATAATATAATTAAACATAGATATAAACAATTACATAACCTCACAAATCATGTCAACTTCAAAGGCGGCATCTGAGAGTGGACATTCTGATTGTTTATTATTCTATGGTTAAATCGTCTGTATTGATGAAAAACATGGCTGGTCGTTAAACTACCTAACTTTTGTATTATCCAACATAAGCGAATGAATCACAAAACAAAATGAGGCTACAGTTTTTAGTTAGTATAGTTTTTAATTTCAATATTTTGTAAATGCTACAATATTCCACACAGTGATACAAACTTTAAGAAAAAATACAGTTTAATTCATACACCTTATATACAATGAAAATTTACCTGTTTAGCAAATATATTATTATAATGATATTGTCAAGGAATAAGGCTATAAAATATTAAAAAAATCACTTAAATCGGACAACAGCTTTAGGAGATATAAGACATCAAAAATTACTCATTTTTAAGGTAGCCGGTTAATTTTAGCCCAGAGTGTAGTAATAACTTTCAAGATTATGTAATGTACTTTTTGTTGTAGGTCCTGCCATGAGCGGTACCTTAGTGAAGAACATTGGCTTTGAATGGATGTTGTTTGGTATCGCCATTTTAAATTTCTTGTATGCTCCACTCTTGTATTGCCTGAAGAGTCCTCCGACAAAGGAAGAGAAACGGGTAAGAGCGATATTCATAATAAGCGTTTTAAAAAATAAATTTAAATAAATCAAATCATTTTACTGTATTTTTACACATATGGCATATTTTGACATTGTATTAACGAGTTTTTCACAAATTGATTCAAATCCATATTTGTTGCAATACCTTAAAAACACTTTTTATTTAAGATGGTTTTATATGGTTTTAGAAATGCTATGGGAAGCAGGAAGGCACTTTTTACGCTAAATATCCTATTACAAAAATGCCGTGACCAAAGAAAAGATGTATTTGCATGTTTCGTGGACTTCGAAAAGGCATTCGATAAAGTACAGTATGTAAAATTAATGCAAATACTGAAAAATATCGGAATAGATGACAAGGATATTCGTGTCATTAAAAATTTGTACTGGAATTAAAATGCTATCGTAAAAATTGGAAGTAACTACACCGATGAAATCTCCATACAACGAGGAATCAGACAAAACTTCTAGGGGTGGAAACTAGACTTACATTTCCTGCCACACGAACAAAAGGACTGCATCTATGGTCTGGAACGACGACCAGGGACAGATAAAGTGAGGTTGAAATTAGCGGCACATTGGACACACCCTTGGAAACGGCTTCTTAAAAACGGAATCCCTCGTAGTTACTTTTCAAATTTGTAGTATTCAATACAAATCTCTTAGAAACATAGAAATAGTGATTACTCTTACTCTAACAAAAATGGCACGTTACAATTCCACTATTTTCAACAAATTTTGCCGGCTCTTCAAACTAATCAAATACGTCTGTCCCCTTTGACCACATCTTCCAACCTAAAAATTCAAATTTTCCCGACCCTCGATGTTGTACACCTCTGTAATTTTTTAGGTCCGATTTGTCTCCCTCTTTGAAGAGAGGTATTATAGTGTATTTTTATGTATGAGAGAGTAATAAAACAATAAATTATGTATGCAAATCCCTAAACTGTTGATACGGGTGACTCAATGAAAAACAGATATTTGTCAACAAGTTTACAGAAGTATATAGGAAAACAATTTTAAATTGAGTATGACCACCAGGTATAAAGGTTGGAGCAGAATAGAATACAATAGTTGTGAGGGTTACTAATCCCTAAATAAGGTTGCCAGTGTCGGAGTGATGGAGGTTAACAGGTACTAATGAATTTGCAAGAAATGTAAGATGTTTATTTTATTGGTTATATATAACCAATAAAAGTTTAATAAGTACCTAGCTATTTGCAAAATAAAGTTTAATTCTTTAGATAAAATAAAACGTTTTATTTTATCTGAAATGAGTGCATTCCACGAAGTAAGGGTTTCAACAATCAAACATTTAATTCTTTAATTCCAGGAATCTACGACAGTAATTGACTAGATAATTACCTTCTAAACTTATTCCACAGAAAATGTGATTTTGAGTGGTTTTTCCATTTTGTAGGAAGGTCCAAGTGGCGTATTCAAAATTCTTAACAGTTCACTAAAAGTAGGTACTTCAGTTGCAAGGTGCAGTTTATTGTGTATACTAGTGTTATGGAAAATTTGGAAGTGCCGTGTAAACGCCGAAAAAATTGGTCCTTTAACAGTTAATGAAAAAACATAATATTTAATTGTTTTAAATCATTTACAGACAAACGTTTATGTGAAAGTGTTGATGAGACCGTTGAGTAGTTAGCAGTACACTTGGTGTTGGGAAATCTACGATTTACAGAGTGATTAAAGAAGAGAAATGTGGTAGTTTTTAAATGCCACGTAATGCTCCAGGGAAACCAAAATTTCAAATAGAATATCATTTTAAAGAAGGACTTCGACGGAAAGTGCATGAATTCTTTTTTAGACAAGAATTTCCAACATTGGATAAAGTTCTTGTCTCAGTTCGAGATGATAAGGATTACCCAGAAATGAGTCGAAGTACGTTATGGAAACTTTTAAAAGAAATAGGCTTCCGCTGGAAAAAGAATCCCAGAAAGTCTATTTTATTAGAAAGAAGCGATATTGTCATATGGAGAAGACATTTTCTAAGAACCATAAAGGAAATGAGAAACCAAAAAAGAAAAATATTTTATCTTGATGAAACATGGATCAACGAGGGTCATACACCAAATAAATTTTGGCAGGATGAAACTGTTACAAGTCAAAGGCACGCTTTTGTAAATAACTTATCTACTGGTTTAAACCCACCAGCAGGAAAGGGACGCAGGCTGATAATAGTACACATTGGCAGTTCAGACGGTTTTGTTGAAGGTGGTTTATTAACTTTTGAATCAACTCGTACCGGTGACTACCATAAAGACATGAACGCTGATGTCTTTCAATCATGGTTCGAACAAATGATAGATCTTCTTCCTAAGAACTGTGTAATAGTAATGGATAATGCAAGTTATCACTTCAGACTTATAGAAGGACTGCCTACAACCAAGTGGTTAAAAAAAGACTTGCAGAATTGGCTGAGTTCAAAAAATATTACGTATCATCCCGGATCTATAAGAAAGGAACTTTATTCGTTGTGTGGCCTTCATAAAGAAAAATTTTAAAAATACGAAATTGATGAAATTGCCAAAAATCGTGGAATGACAGTACTTAGATCCCCACCATATCATTGTGAATTAAACCCGATTGAACTGGTATGGGCACAGATAAAGAGTGAAGTTTCAAGAAAAAATACCACTTTGAAAATTCATGATGTTAAACAGTTGTTTTTGGAGGCCGTAAATAATGTAAAACCTTAAAACTGGGAAAAGGCAGTAAATCACACTATTAAAGAAGAGGAATAAATGTGGAAGCTGGACAATATTACTGATAAAATGATCGAGCCAGTTATTATAAATCTTGGTTCTGAAAGTTCATCTTCTGAATCTGATTTGGATTTGTAACAAGTAGCTGTAAGTTTTATATTAATATTTTTATTTATCTATTTAACATACCTTAGACGGTTTTAAAAACTATTTTTCTCTTTTGTAATTTTTAAAAATTAAAAAAAATGTGAATTTTTTAAAACCCTTTTTAATGTAGGCCAGTCAGTTCTAATATAGTGTGTGATAAAAGAGGTCACTTTTGTTTACATACACATAACACTTTATAACACTGAAATAATTCATTTATTTTTTACAATTATTCAAAGTAATTTTTCAATTAATCTTGAGCACGCCCATGGAGTGGTCGGAGCTACCAGTTAAAATTATGCTAATTACTCTCTCGTTCATAAAAATAAACTATAGAAGGTTTGATCTCCACTCTTGAGAAATTTTGTTTTGTTCTAATATTTTTTGGATTAGTTTTAATAGTTGTTTGGTTAGATCTGATCCTCTATATTTTAGGAATTCGTTATGTGTTTCGTTATTATTAGTTCGTTCATCTCTTTTTTTCAATAAAAATATTAATTTAACTAATTATTTTTAAATAATTTATTTGAAAAACATTGATCTGTTTTGTTTTAGTCGCTATTGATGGAAGAAAAATCATCAGTAAGATACGTCACATACCAGAATGAAGAAGAAGACGAATAGTAACGTTACATATATCCCAAACTAGAATAAAAAAAATTGTAAAGAGATTATTAACTGTTTGAAGATTAAAACATTCCTAGATATTATTGTACAAAAAAAAATATTGAAAATAGAAATAGATTTATTGGTGTTCTTACTAGTAACAAAGTTATTAATGATCTTTTTAACTTTTATTAATTTGTTAATAATTTTCTATAATTGCTTATTTCTTTATAATAAACAGATAGGAGTAACGCACAAATCTTCCAAATTTTACTAGTGGTGCAGTGGGGATCACAGAAAAGGATGACTCAGTCAAAATCTGGATCTTCTCCACTGCGTTTACTGATTCACAAGGGTCCCTGTCGCGGGTTGTGTGAATGGCTGCACGCAACTCTTTCCCTCACAGATCGGGAGACGGGGCAATCAGATGCCCTTGGACGTTTCGGCAAACTTTAAGCACAAATTTTGAATCAATAGTTCTCCTATCATTAGCCCGAATAATGATTGCCAAAAGTATATTTAGTATGTATTTATTGGTGTTTATACTTCAATCTAATGAAGGTGATTTTCAGAATTTTTAATTGCGGATAAAGAGGTCTTTGGTAGGACTTTATAAATGATAGAAGTTTTAAGAAACGGTAAAAGTTTTCGAAGGTCTTGGTAAAACAAAGTATAATTTATGTGTTTAGCAATTTTTTTGAGTAAAATGTTATTTTGTGGCATTTTTATGGTCATTATAGTCATTTTTTGATTTTAAGTCCAATGTGTGATAAAGAATAATATTTTTTAAGTTAACTTAGGTTTATGTTAAAAATAGATACTAAAAAATACGATAAAATCGCATATTTAAAATAGATATTTTACCAAGCTTTCGTTTGGTAAGAGAAATTTCTCTGCCTTCTTGATCTGCCAGCAAATTTTTATTTACTGAATTCTGAATATCACCTAAAAGTAGATTCCTTTAGAAAAATAATATGTAAACACAATATCTGTAGAGAATCCAAAAATCATTCTAAGAGAATTGCTGAGGCCAATCAAAAACAGTATTGGGCTAAGAACGGTATGCAGTAAGGGGACCTAAGAAATGTATGTCGCTTATCCTATAACCACTCAGCTATATGTTTGTGTTAAATGTACTTTTAAAGACGAAAAATCTGATGTAAAACTCAGAGACGATTATTGCTATGGGACAATAATCTCTGCCCAACCTACAAAACAAAAAAGATTTTTGTTCTAAAGCTGGTGAGGGTCCGAAAAAAGACGTAAAGGCGTCTTTTGTCATTATTTCTCCTAAACTGTAGGACCATTAGGGTGCCTCGTTTAGACGAACTAGCTTGCTGTTGCATGTTAGAAAGTTTATTATAGAAACCTGTTAATCATGTTATAAATGTTTGATGTTTATAACCGATATGTGGTACTATATCAATAAAATAACTTCTAAAAACACAATTACATGTTTTAATTTCCTTTTAACAAATGAATACAATAAAATCTCGGAGTATATGCAACAACAGACGATTCCTCAAGAGTAGAAAAAGAACATTTCTTGAAACAACTTCAACATCAAATAGAGCTAATTAAGAAGAACGTGGAGATAATTATAACAGCAGACCTTAATGGCAGCACCGAAAGAAAAGAAAACGATAAAACAGTGGGGAGATTTGAACAAGATGAACAAAACGGTAACGGAGAACATAAGATTGAACTATACGAACTAAACAACCTAAAAATCACCAACGGATTCTTCAGACAAAAATATTCATAAATATACATGGACGCAAGAAACACAAAAGCTGAAATCGATAATAGACTACATAATAATCAAACAAGATACCACAATAAAGATCAAAGATGTGTGAGTCAGAAGAGGAGCAAAATGTGGATTGGAAAATAAACTACTGACAGCAAAAATGGACATTAATTGGAAACATAACAAGACCCCCTCTACAGAAGAACCGTTGAACACTATAAAAGAAAAACAATGCAATATAGAACTGCTCCAAGAACAATCAATAAGAGAACTATACCAACAACGTCTAGACCAAAAATTAATAGAATTTATATACGGCAACATCGAAGAAATATACTAGCATATTTATATATAAAAGAACATATAGCAAATAAATAGCACTATGTAACAATAAAACACTGAAAACTTTGTTTTCAAACTTCCACAAAATGTATTTTTAATTATTATCACTACAGCTGTTTCGGCTGATTGCCTTCTCAAGTGATCTATTTGGGCTTGGATTTACAAATTTATAGTCTCTAATGAAATAGGTTGAGGAGGGGAGAACTGTTTGTCTCAAGTTGGTCATTCAGAATTATATCTGTGTTTTTTAATTTGTTGATTTCTATAGATTCTAACAATAGAATATAGACGACATAGACGACGTACTGGTATGTTTCACAGGAACTAACAGGCAACTGGACCAATTTTTATCATATATTAATTCACTTCATAGTCATATTGAATTTACAATAGAAACAGAACAAAATCAATCCATAAATTTTTTTAGATTTAAAAATTAGCAGACTTCAAAACAAACATGACTTCTCCATATTTCATAAACCTACCCATACTGACACGACTATACACAATTCGTCATCCCATCCAACACAACATAAACTGGCAGCTTATCATAGTATGTTACATAGATTAACAGAAATTCCGATGTCAAAATACAACTTTGAGACAGAATTAAATATAATTAAGCAGATAGCAGTAAACAACGGATACAACGAACAAACAATTAATAAAATGGTAAATCAAAAACTACACAAGAAAGCCCTGAAATTAATATTTCCACCACCAGAGAAAAAACCTCAGTACCTTCTGCTCGATTACATACACAGGCAAAATAACAACAAAAATTGCCAAACACATAAAAAAGAAAGGAATAACCCCAGCTTTCCGAACAAATAACAACCTAGGCAAATATATTAAAAATAGCAAGAGCCAAAATAAAAAACACTTAAATAGTGGTGTGTACAAACTTGAATCTGGCGACTGCCCAAAAACTTACATCGGTCAAACTGGTAGAAACTTTGATAAACGAATAGCAGAACATAAAAGGGCTTTCAAGAATAGAAAAACAGATTCGACATACGCACTTCACCTTCTAGATCATAATCATTCTTTTAATGAAAAATTTAAAATTCTTCACATTCAAAATAAAGGCCTTAAGCTATCTTTGTTAGAATCTATGGAAATCAACAAATTAAAAAACACAGATATAATTCTGAATGACCAACTTGAGACAAACAGTTCTCCCCTCCTCAACCTATTTCATTAGAGACTATAAATTTGTAAACCCAAGCCAAAATAGATCACTTGAGAAAGGCAATCAGCCGAAACCGCTGTAGTGATAATAATTAAAATAAATTTTGTGGAAGTTTGAAAACAAAGTTTTCAGTGTTTTATTGTTACATAAAATGAATTTATATCAAGTAACGGTCGAATCCATCAATTATTTAAATAGCACTATTATGAAATAAATGAACCAACAAAAAGAATAATTGAAAAAAAAAGCAACTATACAGAAAATGGCTGACTGCAAAGGACGATGAAGTTTATAAAGAATATAGAGAAACAGATAGAGAAGTGAAAAAACAAATAACACAACAAACGAATGAAGAATGGGAAAAAAACTGCTTAAATATTGAAACATACATAGGACGTACAATAACTTCGGCGTCATGGAAAGTACTCAGAGGATTGAAACAATACTAAAAAGAAAAAATTAAATTGGGAAATAAACAGGACAAAGAATGAAAGGACTATTACAAGGAACTGTTAACAGAACAAAGACCACAATTCATTGGAAAAGAAAAGAGGCGAAGACGAAGCAGATCCCCACAACAAGAAATATAAATAACAGATAGGGAAATGAGAATAGTCATAAAAGCAATCAAAAATAAGAACGCACCGGGACCTGGAGGCATCTCACCTGAGATTATAAAATATGGCTCAAATAAATTACACCGAATAATACAATGGATATTTCAGAAAGCCATAAATGGAGAACAGCTCCTAAAGGAATTTACGGAGGCATATATGGCATCTATATCTAAAACAAGAGATACAAAAAGGATGCGAAAACTACAGAGAAATAAGCGTAATATCACCAATAGGAAGATTATATAGAAAGATACTGCGAGAAAAGATAGAGCTAGCGATAAAAGGCATAATCGGGGAGGATCAGGCAGGCTTCACGGCAGGAAGATCATGCATAGACCACATATACACACTGGAACAACTGTTGGAAAAGAAAAAAGCAAAAAATAGAGATCTACATTTGGCACTTGTGGACCTGAGAAAGGCGTATGACTCTGTACCAAGGTCAGAACTATGGAAGACAATGTACAAATTAGAAATACTGACGGAACTTATAGAAGCTACAAAAGCTTTGTACAAATAAAATAAAGTGTCTATTAAAGTGGGAACAAGAATCATAGGAGACTTTACCACAACAAAATGGCTTCTGCAGGGTTGTTCCACATCTCCAACTCTGTTCAAAATACACTTAGAGAAAACATTGACCACATGGAAAAGAGAATGTAAAGGCATGGGAGTACCGGTACGGAACGAATACCCATATACGTTAAGCTTTGCAGACGATCAAGTAGTGATTGCACAAGACCAAGAAGACCTCAGCTAGATGATGAAGAAATTCTAAGAAGAATATACAAGGGCTGGCTTAAATATTAACCTCGCGAAGACAGAGTACCGTTTTACCTAACGTTTTTTTTTATTTATACACGGCGATCGAGCACGTAGTGGGATATCAAATTAAATGTGGGCGTTCATATCTATGCATTCTTTGCAAAAAACCGTGTAATAGAGTACACGACTTCCTTCAAAGTATAAGGTTATTAGACTTTTTAGAAAGTAGATGGAATTTTTGTTGTGATCTAAGATACTAGAACCATCTTAGATACGCAGATGATGTAGTACTAAAAGCCGACAAATGGAATGCACTAAATACGATGATTGAGGAGCTACACACAGACTAAATGTAAAGCAAAGATGATAAACATCCAAGGGACAGAGATAGAATACATAGAGATGAATGTCCATATCTAAGTCAAAATGTCAAGGTAAGCAAAGAAAATTAGACTACCGAAATAAGCAGACGTGTAAAAATGAGATGGGCAACATTCGGAAAACTCTCATACGTATTTAAAAATAAAAATATACCTCAAAGACTGCGAACCAAAGTGTTTAATTCCTGTATCCTATCTGTACTTACATATGGAGCTCAAACCTGGATATTCATTAAAATAAACATGGAGAAGATCAGAAAAACTCAGAGAGCTATGAAACGACAGATACTGGGTATCTCACTCAAAGACCATAAAACTAATGAAGATATTCGTAATAGAACAAAAGTAGAAGATGCTGTCGAACAGTTAAAATGAAAGGGAAATGGGCTGGACATAACGAACGTGTTAAGGATGGCCGATGAAATAAATAAATCGGGAATCGGCGGTCATATGAAGCCAAAAGACCACGAGGAAGACCGCAAATGCGATTAAGCGACAATATTGAAAGAACTGCAGGGCCAATGTGGAAACTTCTTACAAACAACAGAGATGAATGACGAGAATTAGGAGAGGCCTATATTCGGCAATCCGAATAGAGAGAAGGGCTTAAAAAAATTGTATGCTTTTTACTTAACTTGTATTTCAGGCAAGCTTTTGTTCTTTATATTTTTCCTTCACTTCTGTGCAAAACCGTGCAGTTCTTAGCCTTGAGAACGATTTATTTTTATTTTTATGTCTTTCACCAAGAACTTCCTCAGCTGATTCTAAGTTATTTGACTTAAACTTTCTGTATCATCATAGCATCATACCATCACTTTCTGTAATGTGTACGTGTATTGTAATGCCCTAGAGTTCTATGAAAAATTTCAGTATAAATTTGTTATTAAAAGAATTATGTTTCGTTTTTGTATCATTTTGAGGTTATAAAAATTTTATTAAAAATATCAAGTATTTAAAATAATTTTTATTGTGTTTAAACGTAATGTATTAGAATCTGTTGTCACTATTCGAATGTACAGCTGTAAGATACCTCGAGAATCATGCGATTAATTGTTGAAATTCCATAAAAAGTTCGGTTTATTGAATATCGAATTGTCACTATTAATTACTTTAATTAGACTTTTTTATCTGCTCGTTGCAAAAACTAACAACATTCATGTCGTTCGGTTAGAAACAAGTAATTAAACACATAGTACCAATTTATTGTAAAATCGGAATCAATGAAACGGTTTGATGGCTACTTAAGTAACTATTACTTTAATTGGTAACGCTTTCCGGACTAGTAAGTGTTTCTTTTTTGGGTTATTTTTTTATTGTTTGCATATTCAAGTATATACAATTATTTTTTATACAGGATAGTACATGGAAAACACTGCTTTTGTATAGTGTTTATATGTCGAGTATTTCAACTCAGGCTTTCTAGATATCGTTTAGAACTCATGGTATGACCTTTTCCATATCAGCTTTTGCATCCTGTCTCCCTTCATTTATATTTATGTTATTATATATGTATATGTATTATATATATATATATATATATATATATATATATATATATATATATATAAGTAAACTTTAAATATTGGGTATGCAGCAATAAAAATGAAAGGTGTACTCTTTTAAATTTTTATTCCAAGCTTTCGGACATTGGTTATGTCCTTCATCAGGGAGAAACTTAATGAGGTTGTCTCATATATGATTTTATAAAAATTGTTGATAAAATTTATCACAGTCTGTTGAGCTAAAACCTATTCCTATATTTAAAATTTTTAAAAAATTACTTAACATTCACACAAACTTAATTATTTATATACAAATCTGTCATATATAGATTGTTTATATCATATATAGATTATTTAAAATTTTTAAAAAATTACTTAACATTCACACAAACTTAATTATTTATATACAAATCTATCATATATAGATTTGTATATAAATAATTAAGTTTGTGTGAATGTTAAGTAATTTTTTAAAAATTTTAAATATAGGAATAGGTTTTAGCTCAACAGACTGTGAGAAATTTTATCAACAATTTTTATAAAATCATATATGAGACAACCTCGTTAAGTTTCTCCCTGATGAAGGACATAACCAATGTCCGAAAGCTTGGAATAAAAATTTAAAAGAGTACACCTTTCATTTTTATTGCTGCATACCCAATATTTAAAGTTTACTTCCTTACGTGGTCAGCAAATACTTCTGGTTCATTATATATATATATATATATATATATATATATATATATATGAAACTTAGAGCTAAGATTAATATTATTACTAAAATTGATATCAAACTCACCAGTATTTCGGGTTGAACCGAGTCGATAGCCATTTTGCCGAGCTTTCGACATCCTCTCTGATGCCTTGCTCAGGGCTTCCGAGGTCTCAGTCTCCCGAGCCCCCAGACACTACTACACTATTCACTGATTACTGCATTGTCACTAGTAGTGACAGTAAATTTATAATGGATGAGAAAGAACTAAAATTGGTTGGAATAAAAGAAAAATATCCCAACTCAAATCCTGAAGATTTTTAACATTAACTAACGATTTTAGTAATCTTGTTTTACTATGTTTTAAATAAATATATATATATATATATATATATATATATATATATATATATATATATATATATATATATGTATATATATATATATAATGTATATGTATAGTGCTTACCTGTATAATTTCATTCACGTATTATTTGGAAAACTATTTCCTAATCATCAGATATCAATGAACTGTGTCCCACATTATAAAATATATGAAAGTAATTGAACATACAAGGTCAATATTGGAAACACAAAGAATATTGAAAGGTGTTATTAAAATCATTAACGACAAGTACCTAATCTAATTAAGATGTTAATCGTAATAAAGTATTATTTAACAAATAGTGCATGAATGAACAATTTCGTGTGTAGTGGTTTTGCTAAAATGAAGCAAATTCGAAAATGGCATAAGGAAAACAATGCATTTCGATATATTGTGGTGTTTTAAAATAAATCGAGCTATTCTTTCATGTATTTGTTGTCCTCCTTAACTTTTCTTCTGGTACCGTCTCCACTAATGAAGGTTGACCATAGTCCTCTTCTCTTCCGTTTCTTCATTTTAAATGGCCCTTAATATTCTTTCATCGGTGAGCATTCCTTGGGTGTCAATTTCTTGATGCTCATTCTCGAACCTCAGAATGGTAAATTTGAACTCAACTTTTTCCAAGAAAGTTGAATCAAAAGTTGTGAAATGAATGGCCAACAATTTGCCAAATTAAAAACGACGTCCTTGAGATTACCTTTCTTTAAAGCTACTACCAGATCCGTTCCACTTTACTCGTCACCAAGAATGTTGGAGAGTAAATCTTTTCGATAACGCCGTTTTGTGTTTTGTTTGACATTCTGGTCCATTGGTTGAATCATAGCTGTCGTGTTGTGTGGTAAAAAGAAGGCAAAAAGTTTACCATCTTTACTACGAAGTTCATCAGCTAATGAATGACTAAGACAGCTGTTCAGCAGCAACATTGCCCCCTGAGGGAGGTTCACACGTGCGAGATAGCGATGAACATCAGGGACGAATTTAGTTTTGAACCAATCCAAGAACAAATAAGTCACCTATGCACTTTTTTGCTCTCAATACTATACGGGAATATCAATAGATTTGAATGTACAAGGCTGGTTAGCCGTCTTCACAACAAACAAACGAAGTTTGTGAGTCCCTGAAGCATTTGCATAAAGCATAAAGGTGATTCTTCCTTTTATAATTTTTTGACCAGGGGCGTTCTTTTCTTGAGATGAGACCAATCTGTGGTTTGGTAACATGCGCCAAAATTACCCACTTTTATCTGCATTGTAAATTTGCTCAGGTATTAAATTGTTTTTAATCACAGGTCCTTCAAATGCAGTTACTTTGTTTCACCACCCACCGGAACATGCTTTCTCCGTTGTTGTAGGAACCATATAAACAAAGCACTGTCTACCTTCGGATATTCCGGGGTTTGATGGCTTTTCTCTTGAAAGCTTCTCATGAAATGATCTTTCAAAGACTGAAACTGGGTTTTGCTCTTTTGGGTTAACATAAAAATACAGTGTCGTCAAAAGGTTTTAAATTTAAAGAAATTGAAATGTCACGCAACTAATTAGGAAGATGTACCATGAAAAAATTGAATGTTACTTAATTTTTTTATCAGCAAAAATTCATAATTTTTTTAACGGCTTATGTTAAAGACATTGTTTGCAAAATATTTCGTTTTTTATTTTTCTTTGTGGTTTTAATATTCAAAAATCCATTCCCCTTGGTGTAAAAACCTTATAATTAAAATTATAGTCATCCTTTTATAACACAATACTTTCACAATACAAAAATTTCTTCTAATATAACAAGAAAATGCTACTGTAACAACTGCAATAAAATTTACCGTAATTTTTTTTCAATTCTGCACTGGGTTTTCTTCAAATCACATATTTCTTGTGGTTTATATAACTATTTTATCTAGTTTAGATTATTGCCTTAAAATATAATGACGAAACCGAGAAAACATAGAAATGTTTCTAGACTAGAATGAAAATTATAAATATTAAATGCAATAAATAAAAATACAAAAATATGCGTATTTTGGTTTCATATCCTTATTGTGAAAGGTATTCGTTAGTTAACAATGAAAGTCAGAATTGATTAACAAATTTGAAGAAATGGTTTCATTTAATTGATGCACCGACAATTAGCACAAATATTATTCAAATTAACGGTTAAATTAGTACAAAATAGAAAAGAATAAACGAATCTTGGTTGTTGACCTCCATTGAGGTGAAGGATGGTGGAATAAAAACTATATTTTTTCAGATATCAGTGAAAATGGAATGATATTTGACATAGGGTCCTTATGAATTTCTGTTAACTTAAATACTGTCTTTTTCTTGGGTGTTTTCCTAAGTATCATGGTCACTGTGTTATATAGGGATACAGCGTTCTTTGTACAGAGTAAGGTACCTGAATACAATATGCCCATGTTGGTAATATGCCCATTTCCATGTTTTGCTTTAATATTTGATATTCGGGAAAGAAGGCGCTGGACACACTGAACGCCTAATATAACTAGGCCCGTGACCGACCTCAAGGTTAGTTGTGAGCTTGCCGTGGTGCATTCAAGTTGTACGTGGTTTTTAAGAGCGTCTTTATAAAAATTGACGTCAGTTTTCACCTCTGTTTTGCACTTAAACGTTTTAACCCTTCTGTGTTTGCCTAGCAACACAACTCATGAACTCCAGCCGATGGACAAAGCTGTGTTTGTGAACACCACTGGGACGAACAAGTGTTGTTGTATTGGACAAAATACAAAGAACGTGCTTTAACAAAGCAGCGATTTGGGGAAATATTTTCGATAGTGTGGAACAGGAATATTTCCTTATAACCCCGATGCTATACCTGAAGTTGCTTTTGCCTCAAGTATTTTATCAGAAATTGAGAACATTGATCCCACTCCCATTAATGTACGCCAGAAAACACTGTTCATATAACTCCTCTCAACAAAAAAGGGTACCAAACTATCAAAAGACCCAAGATTACAAAAAAAAGACATCTAGAACTGAAACATCATCAAGTGATAGTGATAGCGGACCCATTAATCTGCACCAGAAAACTCCACCACCAACTGCAGACTATTCAAAAAGCTCTTCCCAACAAAACTGTTTGCCACAATACCAAAAGACGCCAATTCACATGAAAAAGAAGTCTAAAACACAAACTTCATCAAGTGAGAATTCTGGCAGTTATACTTCGGAATCAGAAGACAGCGGCGAAGAAGTTGAATTGTCAATAAATCAGTTTCATAAAAAAAAGGAAACTTTCCTTATGAATTTTGAAAAAAATGATTTGGAGGTTTATAACAAAGAGAATAACAATCTTCGAGAAGAAAAAAGTAATACTGAAGAAATAAAAACTTGCCGGGCCAAAACTTTGGACACATCGTTTACAGAAATGCTTGAGACTCCAGCAAAAATTGAGAAAAAAAATACACAAAATAGAAAGAAGGCAATAAATAGCAGAGCTATAGTGGTAAAAAAAAATGTATTTTCTACCACTAGCACAGGTCCACGAACAGATATAAATAAAGGCACGAAACAAACTCTACCAGGTTGTTTGGTAAAGAAAAACAAAAAATCAGAAGACGTAGCAAAATGGTTTTGCAAAATTTGCGACAAAGCTGAAATAAAAGACATGCGACTATGTTTTATATGTGTACAGTACGTTCATGAAGAATGTGTACAATGTGTAGGGCTGACAAAATTCGATAAGGAATCCTTTACCTGTCCTGATTGTACCCCACAATAATGTTCCTTAATTTTAAGTTATTTCAGTTAAAAATTCTTTATTTTGACATTTTAGTTTTTACAAAAAGGATTGTTTAATATCTTTGTTTGGTTAAATGTTTTTTATAGTGTCAATAAATATAAGATTTTGTAAGTATATGATGTTTTTTAATATTTATTTCCACATCATTTAGTGTTTTAGGTAAGCGCATATAACCTTCACTCGACTGGGCATATTACCTTCAGGGGTTGACAATATGCCCAGATTGAGGGCTTTAAAAAAAAATTCGATATGAAAAAAAATAATTGCCAAACAATAAAAAAACTAGCGATGTTTAAACACCTAAACATTGGTATAGTGTTAAAAACTATATGAAAAATATATTTTTGTAGCAATAAATTCAAAATTCCCTTAACATGGGCATATTGTATTCAGTTACCTTATATCGGAATAAAAGGAAAAGAGAGTTAAAATTTGATTTCACATATAGTGCGTCCTTGTAGCCGCTTATACATATTTCGTCCTAAAAGGGCTCTTCAGAACGGCTATTTATCTTAGAAATACTACATATTAATGAAACGACCTTGCGGAATGCACACGAATGATAAAGTAGCAGTCAAAATATCAAAATCTAAAGTACAAGACACTAAAAATTATAGGTTGTTATGGCGGGACAAGAATATCAACCAAAATAAATAAAAAGACAATTATTCAAACTTAGAAGAGAATAAGAAAATTAGCAACAGCATAAGTTATGGTAATTGCTGACATATGAATTTCATAGAGTAATATACTGGGCAACGAAAATAAATAGAGCTACAAACTAACAAAACATTTTGAGCGTATAGTCGTTAAATATTTCAGAAAAAGTTATAAATACAACAAGTTACGCTGTAACTGAAATAAAAAGTACAAAGCACTACAAGATTCAAAAGTTCCTCAAGAACAACATAATGATCGTCATCAAAGACACAGTTAGAATTTTCAGTGTCTTTTTAAAACTATAATGAAAGAGGATAAGAGGAGTTTATGAAAACCAATGTTTGCTATATTCCTTTTCTGTGAAAAGTTATACTTGTACAGTGGTACCTCAACATACGAGTGTAATTCGTTCGGTAATCTTGCTCGTATGTCAAATTGCTCGTATGTTGTAGCAATTTTCCCCATTGAAATTAACTGAACTGTCATTAATTCGTTCCAGTCTCCAAAAAAAATACGTTAGTTGTTTTTGTTTTGAAGTGTTTTTTTGAAATAAGAAAAATGTATTTAAAAGAAGAAACATTTATTTATAAGTAACACAAAAACATACATATAAAACATAAGAAAAAGTGAAGTGCTCACGGAAGCGCTTAATTTTCGTCACTGGTCTTCGCTTTTTTCGTCACACTACTCGTTTTCATCTGCAGATCGCTTAAAAAAACTGTCCAAGGAGGTTTGTTTCTTCCTCCCTTTCAGAATATTGCGGAAATGTGTTAGGCAAGTTTTGTTGAACAACACCAATGCACGACCAGTTGTAACTTTTTCGGGGTGATTTTTATCCACGAACTATGTAACTTTCTACCACATTCCAAGGATCTCCCTTATATCTCTTGTAGAGACAATGTCTTCCAATTCTGGCTCCTCTTCAAAACTAATTTTTTGTTGAACCACCGTATGTTGCTGGGATTGTAGCTCGTCTAACTCCTCGGTTGTCAGCTCCTGAGACTGTTCCTCGACAAGTCCGTTCACATTACTTTCATCCACCTCCAGACCCATGGATTTTCCAAAAGAAACAATCTCATCTACCACTGACACTTCCGGTTCCAGTCCTTAGCAGGCACTTTTATCTACTGCCTAAGGCCACAGCTTCTCCCATGCAGAGTTTAAGGTCCTTGTTGTAACATCTAGTCAGGCCTACTCAATAATTCTTAGGCATATTACTATGTTAAAGTGGTCCTTCCAGATATCTCAAAGGATAAGGTTTGTGTTCTCCGTCACCTCAAAGCAGCTCCTAGAATGTGCTTGGTATACAACTTCTTAAAATTAGAATTTACTTGCTAATCCGTGGGCTCCAAGATAGGAGTGGTGTTGGCTGGTAGGTGAAGAATAGTTATAAACTGTTGGAGTAAATCATCTTCGAGATTTGGTAGGTGAGAAGGGGCATTATCGAGGTCAAAAAGGATTTGCATGGGTAGGTTTTTTTTGCTGTAGATATTTTTTAACAGAATGGGCAAATACCATTTTTATCCACTTCACAAAGAATTTCCTGGTGACCCACGCCTTTGTCCTCCACATACTGGCAGTTTTTCTTATAAAATCCTATGTGACTTAAAGGCTCTGGGATTTTCTGAATGGTTTAAGGTTTGATTTTTATAGTCGCCACTGGCATTGGCGCAAAGTAGTAGAGTTAATCTATCTTTCATAGGTTTGTGACCTGGCATTGTCTTTTCCTCTGCCATTATGTAAGTCATATTCGGCACCTTTTTTCCATAAAAGCCCTGCCTCGTCATAGTTGAAAACTTGCTGGGGGATATATCATTTGGCTTCTATCAGTTCGGAAAACGTTTTGATGTAAACCTCAGCTGCTTTAACATCCGAATTTGCTGCCTCACCATGCCTGACAATGGAGTGAATGCTGTTTCTTTTTGTGTGTGGGAACTGCTTCAGCTAAATCTTTATAAATCGATCGTACCTTCTCACGTATGATGCTTTGTGTTAAAGGTTTCTCCTTGAAGCTGCTTCTGTGTCACCCACACCATTAATAGTTTCTCCATCTTTTCATGGAGAGAAGTCCGGAGCTTAGAAAATTATTGTAACGCCCTTATATTATTGATGTGGTACGCCCCTACATCCTCGCCAAGTCAGTTACTAGTAAACCTTGCTCACGTTTTTTAATGATTTCATGTTTTATTTCAATAGACATCGCCTTTTTCTTCGAACCCATGGTTGTAAAAATAAATGTAATATTTATACAAAAAGCACAAAACCTGAACTCAATTTATCAACAATACTTCAAAAATTAGGGAAACAAGCAAAGCAGACAGACTGAGGTCGGTGTAAATTACACCGACATCGAGAATGCAATATGGTTAGTATTAGAATCCGAATTTTTGTCGGATTTAACTTCCAATGACCATTTAATTTGTCGGTCCAAATTACGGTTACAGACCCGTAAAATGATTTTTATTGCGAGGCCGTGAAGATCTATTACCAGTAAAACTACCTTTTATCTACAAAGCAAATTCATCATCATCATCATCATCATCCAGCCTCTTTTTATCACGTCCACTGCTGGACATATTCCTCCCTTAAACTCCTCCATTCCTCACGATTTTGTGCTCTTTGTTGCCAATTTTTAGTGATACGCCTGATGTCGTCGGCCCAACGTGTAGGTGGTCTTCCTCTACTGCGTTTGTCTGCTCTTGGCCTCAAATTTGTAATTTTGCTCGTCCATCGTGAATCGTGCATTCTCGCTACATGGCCTGCCCAGTTCCATTTTAGTTCCGCTATGCGTTCCACAACATCAGTAATACTCGTCCTTCTTCGCAGATCTTCGTTATTCGGTCCCTCAACGTCACTCCCAGCATAGACCGTTCCATTCGTCTCTGTGCCACTCTCAGTTTTGAAGCCGTGGTCTTGGTTAAAGTCATAGTTTCCGCCCCATAGGCCATGACCGATAATACGCATTGATCAAACACTTTTCTTTTGAGGCTGATTGGTATGTTGGCCCTAAGTGTGTCTCGCAGTTTTCCAAAGGCTACCCATGTTAAAGTAATTCGTCTTTGGATCTCACATGTTTGGTTATCCCTGCTGATTCTTATTTCATGACCCAAATACGTATATTTCTCCACCAGTTCTACCACTTTGTCTTGAATAGTCAAATGGTTATTGGGGACCAAATTTGTCATAAACTTAGTTTTGGTCAAGTTCATTCTCAGGCCCACCTTCGAACATGCAAAATCCAATTCGTTTATCATATCTGTAGCTTCTCCTAAATTATCTGTGATAAGGACAATGTCATCTGCGAAACGGAGATGGTTAAGCTTTTCGCCGTCTATCGTTACTCCTCTGTGGTCCCAATTGATCATCTTAAAGGCATATTCTAATGCCGTTATGAATAATTTCGGCGACAATGTATCTCCTTGCCTTATTCCACGATTTATTTTTATTGGTCGGGTTTTATTGTCTATTTTAACAGTCATAGTGGCATTTTTGTAAATATTATAAATAAGCTCACTATACCTATGGTCAATCCTGCTGTCATTCATTGCTTCTATAAGGCTGTCTAATTCGATCGTGTCGAACGCTTTATGAAAATCTATGAAAGTGAGAACAAGAGGTTTGTTATATTTTATAGATTTTTCAATGAGTGTCTGTACTGTGTGGAGGTCATCATTGGTACCATAATTTGAGCGGAATCCTGCCTGCTCTCTCGGTTGATAGAAATCTAATTTTTTCTCCAATCTTGATGTCACTACCCTAGTGAAGAGCTTGTATATGTGGTTCAACAGGCTAATAGGTCTATAATTTTCTAGGTCCGTTCTATCTCCTTTTTTATGCAAAAGGATGGTTGTAGTATTGTTCCACTCTTTGGGCACCTCTCTTTGCTGCAAACATAGATTGAATAGTTTCCTTGATTTATTTAATAGCATATCTCTTCCATTTACGATAGCTTCTATTACGATTCCATCCTCTCCTGGGGCTTTGTTATTTTTCATTTTTCTTAATGCTTGTCGAATTCATCTAGCTTTATCTCTGGCATTAGTTCGGAACCTTGATTCTTAATCTTCTTTGAAATGGCTGTTTGTATTCCTGTTTTATCTTCTCGTCTACTTCTATATAAGTCCTCGTAAAACTCTTCGACGACCTGTATTAACTCGTCTCTACGTTTTATTATTTCATTTTGCTTGTTTCTTAATTTATGAATTTCGCATTTCCCATTCGTTAGCTTTCTACGTAGAACTTTTAGGCTGTTATTTTCCTCTATAGTGCGTTTAATATAATCGGTATTAAATTTCCTTAAATCTCTCCTAATTGCTTTCGAAACAGTTTTGTTCATTTTTCTTAAAGTGTTGCTATCTACATTCTTATCGCTTCTCATTTGTCTTCTTTGATCCAAGAGCGTTTCAGTATATGGACTTATTTTACTATCTGATTTTCTTTTAGGACAGTGCACTCGGTGACTTTCTTGTAAGGCGTTTATGATGCAGTTATTCAAGTCGTTAATATCGTTAGCGGAGGTTTCCTGCAATAGAAGCTTATTATTGATATGTGTCTGATATTGGTTGATATCTAATGGGGGTGTCCAGATACCATGAAATTTATATGAATAATTTAAATTCATACCTCTAAATAAGAGGTATGAATTTGAATAAAAACCGATTCCTCGTATATCAAATCTTGCTTTCATCTTAAAGCAAAATGTTGTTCGCTCCGCGGCTCGTATCTCAAAATACTCGTATATTAGGACACTTGTATATCGAGGTACCACTGTATTACTGTGCTAAGTAGGTACTTATTTTACAAAAATTAGTAGAAGTTAATGTAATAGAACTTCCTAATTGTATCAAGGAGTTCGTAATTTTACGGAAAAAATGGTCTTGATGTGTTAGCTCATTTAATTTAGGACTCAAATCCACTTAGTTCCCTAAAAAACGTTTTCTATTTTTTAATCAAAAGATGATTTTTTTATAACCGAGATTAACAATGAACGAGTACTAACAGAGAGAGAGAGAGAGAGAGAGAGAAAACTTTTTGAAATACTTTCTCAATAACAGCAATATTCGTTTAAAGTTAACCTTAGATTCTGATCTAAACAATAAAGACAAAAACAACTTTTACACTTACAATAGAAGTTTGCAACAAAAGAAACCCCTTAAAATTGTCAAATCCCGGTAATCAGATATAACAGGTAGAACGACCCAGTTTTACTTACATAATTTGTCTTGAATGGATTATTCTCTTCTCGGCTGATCGCACACGCGGATTGTATACCTATATCTTATATCTTAATAAATAAACCACAGGGCCGGTTTTTCATAACGAGTTAATAGGGAAACAAACAATTATTAAATATGACATATTTTTTATACTTTACGGAAAAAATGTTTAAAAAATTAATACACTAGTCACTAGACTGTCCAGAAAGATTTTAGTAGTTTTTAAATCTTCTTTTTCTTCTTGAAGTGTTTGTCCGTTGCGATCGTTGGCTATTAACTAAAGCTAATATTTAGCTAACGTTGGTTATTATAAGTTTTTAAAAGCTAGTTTTCAAAACAAGTTTTTAAAAACTACATCTAACACCGTGAGCTGTTGGGGAATTCCACAATTTCAGCGGCGTCATGATTTTATTAGTTTTTTAGGATTAAACCATTTTATTATAAATTAATTTCATTGTGATGTCTGTGTAGTTATATTTATTATTCCGTGAATGTCTTACTTCATCATATCCATATCATCAACAAAATTGACTCTACAATCCATACTGGAACTTGGCCTGTTCCAGAATCAGCTTCCATTCCTTATTATCCTTCGTCTTAGTTTTCCAATTTTGTAGTGCTTTTTGCCTACCTCTTCTTCTCACTTCATCCGGTCTTTGATTATAAATGTGTTTTAATGTCTTCACCCTGTGAATTCGCTCTAAGTGCAGCACTACAGCCTGTTTATTTGTATATACCTACCAATACTAGGTTCACTATAAAGGGGGTCTTCTTCTTCTTCGACTTTTTTTATTAGGAGTTTGTTGTTTTTGTCCTCCACAGCACCCTATTTTCCCAGTTATCTTCTCTGAGGTCTCTATCATAGCATTTCCTATGTATGTTTTTCATCTTGTAGCAGTCTTCCTCTCAGTCTTGTTTCCGGCAGGTCCCAGTCCAATATTCTTTTCAGCCACCTGTATTCTGGCACTCTTTGGATTTGTCCTTACTACCGCAGAACTCTATTTTCAAACTTTTCTGTAATTAAGCATTCTACTTCTATTTTAAGTCCAGTTTAGCTGTTATTTTATTTAGAATTAATGTTTTTAAAGTCTTAACATATTTCCAATAATCCCTCATTATTCTGCTACAATTATTAATAAGACACGTAAATACATTGTATTATTTTCGATGTATCTTAGCCTAAATGCTGAAAATGTCCTATCCTAGGCGAATATCAAGCCGGGTTTAGGGCAAACAGATCAACAATAGATCAACTATTTACGCTGAGACAACTTCTAGAAATTGATGGGAGTATAACAGACACATACACAATCTTTTCATGGACTTTTAACAGGTATATGATAACGTAGAAAGAAGCCAAATATGGAATGCCATGGCGGAGTTCTCAATACCAAAGAAACTCATTCGGATGATCAAAGTCTGTATGGAGGGTGGAATATCTAAAGTAGGTACGTGTAAATAATAAACTGTCTGGCAGCTTTGAAATGAACAGTGGACTTAAACAGAGTGATGCGTTATCTCCACTACTTTTTAACCTTGTATTAGAGAAACCCATGAAGTCGGCCGAAATTAACACAGAATTTCTATCGGTTCAAAGCTGTTACTCGCATATGCAGATGACATATATCTCGTTGGAGACTCCATCCTATCCACGAAAGACATTTTTAGGACCAACAAGTGTTGGTGGTAACTGTGGTAAATCACAGCGACTAAGATGGGCAGGCCACGTGCACAGACTGCATAACGAAAGACTTGTAAAACTGGTATGGGAGGAGATTCCCACAGGCAAAAGACCACTCGGATGTCCCAGAATGCGATGGAGAGACAACATCCAAGCAGATTTTCGGAAAATGAACATTCCATTTGACCCTAGGTTGATGGAAGACCGAACAAATTAGAAAAAGTTGTACAGTCAGCCAAGACCCACCCAGGGTTGTAGCGTTTACCTCGTAAAGGAGTCATAAATATTTTATTGTTTTTATGCAGTTTGTTAGTAATAACTATATAAAAAAAGTGGTTTTTTTGGACGGTAAAGTTCGTTACGACGTTTGAAAGATTGGCGGTTGTTTTTCCCTATAAAACTTGACTCAAAGTGGCATTCAGAGACTTCTTGCTCGGCTTTCATGGCAAACAGTTTATATCTCAGACTCAGACAATATTGATATTTTGAAACAACAAATCGTTAAAGCATGTAGGGAAATTTCCCCGACACATTTAAACGAGTACGGCAAGAGTTTAGAAATAGAATGCGTTACTGTCAGGAAGTAGATGGGGCACACTTTGAACACTTATTATGAGAATAGATTTTTAAATATTTAATAATGAAATGAGAAGCTACAATTTTATTATTTATTTAATTTATTCATTAAAATAAACTTAAACTGAAACAAAATTATTATGACTGAATAGGTATTTTCAATACCTTTCAAACGAGGTATCGAGGTCCCATTTAAAAGTTTCCGTCACAGTGGCGCTGTAACGTCATGTCACTATTACGTCACCTGTTATAACTAGTTGAGACGCATAGGTCTGTTTATTGCCTGCCTCCAAATGTCACTATTACAACAATAACCGTTCAAAAGATACGAAGTGGAACAAACTTCCTCAAAAGAGACCACATCTCTTTTTGAGACCTTTGGTTGCGGTGATTTTTTTATTTCATTGCCCAACTTTATGTGCTCCCTTGTTTTTTTATATAGTTTGGCTGTTATACTCACCCATTTCTTTCTAACGTGTTTTTTCTCATTGCTTTCCATAGCTGTTTCCTATGTGTTTCAATATAAAGGGGGTAAAGCTGAAAATTATAGCGCCTACGCCGTAATACGTTTTCTTACACGCCTTCATAAATTTGTCTGAAGATTTTACGTTCAACAGCCTAAACGTTCTTCGTCGCTTCTTGTCATCGACCACGTTTCTGACGCTGTATGTCAATATTTTAGTTCTCGTTATGGCTCTGGTTAATTTTAAAAGTTTCTTTAATCCATAGCATGTTCTATTATTTATTTGTGTGTTACAGCATAGTATTTATATATTTATATTTATATATTACAATACTGTATTACTTTGGTTGATTTGTTTATAGCTATATGAACTCTCTTACTCTTTCGAAAGTATATGTGCCAACCGTTAGATCTTCGAGTTTTGCTACTTGCTTATTATTTGTCACCTTCATATACGTAGTTTTACTGTTTTATTAGTAATAACGTGTAGCCCCATTCTTTTTGCTGCTGCTTCCAATGTCGTCAATTATTGGACAATTTTTTTTTGTTACGATATCGATGTCAGCCGCATACGCTAGTATTTTTACACTCCCATTAATAATGGTTTCTCTTGTTGCTCCTCTAGGTTCTCTAATAGCTTTTTCTAGGGCAATGTTGAATAGAAAGCACAATAGGCTATCTGCCTGTCGAAGTCCTATTTGTGTTTGGAAAATAATTCTTGATACTCCGTTATATATTTTAACCTTATACACTACTGTTAAGAGGGTCGCTTTTACCATTTTCACTAAGTGGGTTGGGATATTGAATTCTACCATGGCTTTAAATAGTACGTTTCTGTCTACACTATCATAGAGACATCTAAAATCCACAAACAAACGGTGATTACCAATGCCATACTCATATGTTTTTCCAAAGCTTATCTTAGCAGGAATATTTGATGGATTGTTGATTTTTCTTTGCAAACCCCACACTGATATTTGCCTAAATTTTTTTACAATATCCCGATAGTCGATTGTAAAGAAGTAGGCCAATATTTTGTAGGTTACGTTAAGGAAGGTAATTCCTCTGTAGTTATCACAAACTGTTTGGACTCCTTTCTTGTGAATAGGTAAAATTTTAGCTACGTTCCAGTCTTATGGTAGTTTTACCTGTTTGTTTCCAAATTCATTCTATAGCCTACTTATACAATAAGACATTTGAGACATGTTTTAAAAACTCAGAAGGAATACCACCTGCTCCAGGAGCTTTGTTTTCTTTCAATGTTTGTATTGCTTTGATGACTTCTTTCTCTGTTGGGATGTTATCTTTCTCTCTTTTTGACTTTTATGCTTCGAGCAGGATTTCTGCTTCTTGAAACCTCATTACTTCTTATATTTAGTCTCTACTTCAAAGTTTTTGTCCATCTTTTAGTATTTGGTCTTGATCAATAATGGTCTCTCCTGTTTTGTTTTTGAGTATTAATAATCTAAGTTTGAATTTCTTGCTGTTATGGTTAATCTTCTTGTACAATTTTTGCTTTTCCATTTCTGTGCAATATTTAAACTGGATGTGAATATAAATCCACAAAATGTAACAATTTGGAGTGAGGTAAATTTATACTGGATACGTGAAAATCATGCTCAAAAACCACAAAAACTAAATGTATGCTTGAGTGTAATGGGTAATCAGTTAATTGGGCTGTTTTTATAGAAGTAAATTTAACAAGTGATAATTAAGAAATTCTAGTTAGAAATAAAATTATACCTGTCCTGAAAAACAAGTTTGGAATTAACTTTAATGAGATATGATTTCTGCAAGACGAAGCTTCAGCCCATTTTGGTGCATATGTTCGGCGTTCTTTAGATCAGACATTTCCCACACGATGGATTAATAAATTAGGTCGTATTGAATGGTTTCCTCGTTCACCTGATTTAAATTAAATATTATTTTTATTGGGGATACTTGAAAAGTAAAATTTATAAAATTAAACCAGCCAGTGTTGCAAAGCTAAGGCAAAGGATGATGATGAAACCATATTAATTTCTAGCGAAACATGGAGAAATGTAATAGATGCATTCTACCACCGTTTAGCGGGAGTTACCATTAACGGAAAATTAATTAACAACTTACAATATGCAGATAACACTGTGATCATAGCAACGAGTATAGGACATCTACATCTTATCGAAAGCTTAAGTATGAATAGTGCTGAGATGAGAATTAGTTCAAACGCTAAAAAACGAAGTACATGCTAATTACAAAAAGACCACAAAATATACATCACCTATTGACAATCAATGGCAACGTGATAGAACAAGTAGAAAAATATCAGTACTTGGGAACTTTGATCAATGAAACCAAAAATTATACTGCAGAAATAAATAGGCGAATGGAGATTGCCAGATCAGCATTTATACGAATGAAGCCACTCCTAACTTGTAAAAATCTGATTTTGGAGATCAGACCTCGTACCATTCGATGTTATATATTTTCAATATTATTATATGGAGCTGAGATTAGGCCACGTGATGAGGGGACCAAAATATGAAATTTTGATACAGGGAAAGATTCAAGGAAGATCTGTTTGCCGAAGGCAAAACTCATGGTTAAACTACGTAATTGGTATCAATATAGATCGATTGATTTATTTAGAGCAGCAGGTACAAAAATAAAAATAGTCATTATGATTGCCAGCCTCCGTAGGGAGACAACACTCTAAGAAGAAAGACCACCGTTTAGCATACTGTCAAATTAACAACGGAGCACATTTTTAACACTAGATTAGGTAGACAATTATTTTAGCGATGTAGTAAACTTTTAATTATTATGTTCACATTTAGTTGTGTTGAGTATTGAGACGATTAGGCGTTTGGTTATATATTTTAAAGATGTTCCTAAGCATAAAATCAAAAGCATTGTAAAAAATTAAGTTGGTATTGAAATGGAGATTAAAATGATAATCCAATATATAGAATGTTATATTTAAAAAACCAAAGTGACTAATGACACAGAATAATAAAAAATCAGAATGCCCACTCTCCATGGAAAATTAAGTACGCGCATCTCCAGGTTAGATATTTATGAAGAACTTTTAGAATTTTATAACCAAGTATTGTCAGAAAATATTAATATTATCATATTTGGAGATTTTAATATTCCTGGATTTATTAACTTAAGTTGTGAAAAGAGCAGCATGCTCAAAGAATTTTAAAATCTAAACAATTTAAATCAATATAATACAATTTCAAATTGTAAAAATAAACTGCTTGATCTTATACTGTCAAACATATCCATAACCAATCTAACTAGGTCTGGGTCTCCTTTGGTACCTGAAGATTATTATCACCCGGCACTAGAAATGTTACTAGAATATAAAGATAATTCATACACTAAGAGTAATATACAACAGTCTTATAGGTATGATTATGCCAGGGGGGACTTTAATCTCCTGTATCAATTAATAAGAGACACTGACTGGTCAGATATGTTTAATTGTATAACTGCTTGAGATTGTATTAATCAATTTTTACGATAAATTGTATGACTGCATTGATCAAGCCATCCCAAAGAAAATTATTAAAAATAGACAAAACCAGAAATATCCAGCTTATTTTAGTATAGACCTTATTCAAAAAATCAGACAAAAAAACAAATTAAGCAAACGTATAAAAATAAGGAAAGCTAGTGCTGTCGATAACAATAAGTTCAGGAGTCTTAGAAATACTATTAAAAAGCAAATTAAAAATGAATTTTTGCAGCATCAAAATAATATTGAAGATAACATTTTGCATGACCCAAATAGTTTTTGGACATTCATAAGAAGTAGGAGACAAACCAACGGTTTTCCTCACGAGATGTCTTTAAATGATCATACCTATACAGGCCCTCAGGATATTGCCATGGCTTTCTCTCATCATTTTAGCTCAATTTATCAGGTATCATCTACACATCAGGGTAGTTCACAGGGATCTTTTAACTTTTCAGTTATTAGTGAAGAAGATGTGAAGGTTAGTATAAAAAAATTAAAGCCAAAAAAGGCCACTGGTAGTGATAATATCCCTGCCTATATCTTTAAAGGATGTTCTGATATATTTCAAAAACCATTATCACATCTATTTAATCTATCTCTTAAAACTAACACCTTTCCAGACAAACTCAAAGAGGCTACCATTACTCCAGTTTTTAAATTAGGTAATAAAAACAATATAGAAGACTATCGTCCTATAAGTATCCTTAATTCCCTGGCTAAAATATTTGAATCTATTCTCTATATGAATATACTGAAAAATTTTGAAAATGAATTTGCTCCAGAACAACATGGTTTTTTGCCTGGGTTATCTACAACTAGTAATCTGTGCATTCTTTCTAATTTTGCTAGGGAGGCAATAAATAATAAACTCCAATTAGATTTAATAATGACTGACTGCTCAAAGGCATTTGATATGGTTGACCATGGCATTCTTTTATCGAGATTGAATAAGTTTGGTTTTTCGCATGATGCTTGTACATTTATAAAATCGTATGTGGAATCAAGGTTTCAACGAGTCAAAATTGGTAGGTGCTTATCAGATAAATTTCAGGCTACATCTGGTGTCCCCCAAGGGAGCTACCCTTTGTTTTTCTTAATTTTTGTCAACTCACTACCACAATCTCTTAAATTTTCTTCTAGTCTGATCTATGCTGATGATTTTAAGCTTTTTAAGACTATACATACTTCAAATGATTGTCAGTTACTACAGGAGGACCTGACCTCAGTTGTGGAATGGTTTCGGGACAACAATATGATCTTAAATATTACGAAGTGTGGAGTCATATCCTTCACTCGCAAAATTGAATTCATTGAAAATAATTATAGAATTGACAATTGTGTAGTATCTAGGAAAACCAAATGTAAACTAGGAATATACCTACAGGCTAACATGAAATTTAATGAACACTATATAAATATTGTTAATAAGGCCTACAAAATATTGGGATTTGTAATAAGAAATTCTAAACACTTTAGTATAAACACAACTATTAGACTATATAACGCTTTAGTCAGACCAAACTTGGAATATGCATCAGTGGTATGGACTCCTGAAGTCAAAGTTCATATTAATCATATAGAAAAGGTACAAAAAAGATTCCTAAGGTATTTATACCTTAAGAAATACAATGTGTATACTCACCTTACGCCATCAAAAAAGTTGCTTCAAATATTTGGCTTGCAGTCATTAGAGCAAAGAAGAAACATGTATTGCGTTGTGTTTGTTCATAATATCATTAACAATGTTAAATATAAGACATGTGGTTTGATAAACTTTATTAGGTTTCATGTGCCAAAGGTCAACCTAAGGGTAAACAGTAATGACCTATTTTCTTGTAGTCCTTATAATTCAGGTGCAATAATAAACTATATGCAATATCAGTGCAATGAGTTAATAAAGATCTGTGATATAGACCTCTTTACCTGTAGTGTAAGGGATATTAAAAAATGTTATAAATAAGTATGATAAGTAATGGACTAAATTTCTAATATTTTATTAACTTGTGGCTTTTTATTAATGTGTATTATTTTGTGTGTTTTTATTTTGTACTTGTGTGTATATTGTATTTTTTGTGTGTATATTGGTATACCAAGTAATGAGCACTCTTACATGTAATTACTACCTAGGTGGTGTTTGTAAGTTTTAATAAATAAATAAATAAATCTCCTTCGCGCAGACGTTCCGCCATGTTTTAGAGGGCACCAGTGTTGTTTATGTGGTGTACTTTAAAAAAATTAATCCGGTTTAATTGACTTACGGCAATCATAGACATACTATACAATTATATTAATATTGTTAAATATAATAACATAAATATAATATAATTAAACATAAATATAAACAATTACATAACCTCACAAATCATTTGTCTGTGTCACAGTCTGTGTTATGTGTTTCCTTCTAAAACATGGCGCGCGTGCTGAAAAACTTCAAAGGCGGCATCTGAGAGTGGACATTCTGATTGTTTATTATTCTGTGCTAATGATATCGAAAAAATGTAAATCTGGCAACGTTACAAACACCAATTTTCAAATTTTCATATTTCAAAATTTGTGTATCCCTGTTTTTGTATGATTCAAATCATCCATATAAGAGATAATTGGAATCCATATAATAATAGAAGCTCAAATATCAGTCTTGGAGTCCTATAAGTTAAACGGTTAATATTATTTATGAATATTACTTGACCCTTTTTCCACTTAATCAATCATATTCGCGATCGTTTTGTGTAAAAATTTAGTTAAACCTGTACAAATGGCAACGCCGGTCCTGAAAAGATACGTCTAATATTAATTACAAATGATCACTGTATATGCAATATTGAGCTTTTTGCCCAAATATGATGTCGTACACGAGCACCTCCAATCACCTGCAACCGAATATTTTCGTAAACGCTCATTATGACAGAAAACCAAAAAAACCAACCGCAGTATATAATGTTATGACATTCCTACCAAGAGCCAGAGTACGCATAATATTCAGATCAAGAAAGTAAACTGCGATTTTACATAATCCGGACGTGTGAAAAATTCATAGCACACTGAGACACTTTCTCTCGTATTTACGGCACTAGAGTGCATGGACGGTGGTCAATTCACGTACCCACCCACCAATCTATAAAGGCGTACGCTGCATTTGTAATCGGCTCACTCTATTGTGTCTAGTTTGTGTGAAAAGAACAGCTATTAGGATATTAACATGAATAATTTATCGGTAAGTTACGCCAAAAATAATTATTTCTAATTTATTTCATTAATTATTTTTATGCTCGGATATTCGTTCCAAATTAGCCTATTTCTTTGTCCAATATAAAAACAAAGTGGAGTCAAATCTTGAAAATAGGGAGATCATTTTTAAGAAATTTTGGAAATAGAGAAAACTTTTTGTCATTGATCTCGCTGTTTTTCTATTTTCTTTCTCAAATATAAGAAACAACGTAAACTCAGATAAAACTTGTTATTATATATAATTATTTTCTACATTTTAGTATTGAAATTTTTCTTTTTTTCTATCTAGAATTAACAATTTGTCCAACTGTTTTCTCCTTCTCAATTACCATTAAAAACTACTAAATCTCTGTAGGCTGTATTATTTTCATAAACATTCCTTGGTTGCATGGCCAATGTAGGTATCCATATCCACTTAGTCTCATTTGATCTCTTTTTAGATATAGTCTCGTTTTTTCACTGTTATGTATAAACTAGTGCTTTTACTCGCCACCATGCTACGGGGATGCAATCAATTGCATCTACACTCCACTTAATTTTTTGTACCTTCCTCCTATTTATGGCTAGGACGACAACAGAATAATATTTTAATCTGTTTTACATCTTTCATAACAAATAAGTCACTTTCGGAGAATCGCTCAACTGGAATAGTTTGGAAATTTATTTGTTGGGAAAGCTCCGATATTTTTTACCGATCACCAAATTCGCAGACAATTTTTTAGGATCAACATTTTCAAAAGAATTAAAACTTAAATTTTTAAAATAACAAACTTGCATGAAAGGGCTAGTCTTTTTACGTTCAGATAAATATCGTCCTATCTGACAGATAATTATCTGAAGGATAGACATTTATTTATAAAATAAAATATACCCGTCTTTTAACGTCAAATTATGTTGCGGTTACATATATGTAAGATAAATGTAAAATTTATTTCTGAACACACCAATATTTGATTAATTGTCAAAAAAATTACAATAATGTTTTAATCTCTTTTGATTATACAATTTGTGGTAACACGAATAAATTAAATTATGTAAAGAAAAATTTAATAACGAATAAAAAGATAATACAGCTTTAATGATTTTTCTTAGGTTTTTCCATAACTCCAAAATATTATATAAGATTAGCTCAAACAACTTCAACTTCAAAAAATTCAGTAATGTCTTCATTTAGCAATTCATCTTCAAAATTGTCTTAATTTTGATCTCTCTCTCTCTCTCTCTCTCTCTCTCTCTCTCTCTCTCTCTCTCTCTCTCTCTACAGTGGGAGATCAAATTATTACGATCACTTCAAAAAAGCATATAAGCGTCTAATGATGTGAATATAATACAAAAATAGATCATAAACACGTTCTTTTAAAAATTTTAAAATATTTTTTTCTTTGACCTACAATAACAATTTTTTTAATATTTTGTGTGACTTCCTTTAGCTTCGATGGCAGCTTTGATCCTCCTGGGCATGCTTTGAATGTTTCTCAGGCAGTGTTCTTTTATTTTATCGTTTCTGTGCCAGATGGCAATGAATCTCTCAATTAACTGCTGCTTTTTGTGACAGTTTCCTGGGAAATTACCCTCTTCATAAGCTGGCATAGATTTTCGATCGGATTGAAGTCTGGGTAATTACCTGGCCACTTCATTACTTTAATTTTTTTTCCACGTACGATGTTACTGTTTTTGCCTTATGGCACGGTGCTGAATCGTGCATAAAGGTAAAATCCTCCGATTCGCCGAACCAGTCTTTGATTTGTGGCATGAGCTTTCTTTACAGAACTTGCAATCTACTATAGAATATACTATATGCAATAGAACACTATGCAATCCTTGTTGATACCCACTTGCCTTCGGACGAAGTTGGTGACGTAATTTACCTTATTCCAATCCCCAATTGCTCAATTTTGGTGTTCTTTGGCTCATTTCAGTCTCTTTTTCATCATTGCGATAGTCAACTTACGATGGTTTTTTGACAGGGCGACATGATTTGAAACCTTGCTCAGAAAGCCTTCTGCGGACTGTCATGTTAGAAACTGGCATCCCAGATTCATGAATAAGTCCCGTGAGGATTTTTCTTGGCTTCTCTCTATTGTTTACGAAGATATCCCTCATTTTTCTTTCGTCTGTGGGTGCAGTGACACGCTTTCGATCACATTTTTGGGCACGCTGGTAAGTCACGGATTTGTTGGTATCAATTTTTTTCCTGGTATTACTTACTGTTGCTTGCGCTACTTAGCTTTATTGAGCTACCTGATGTTGGGAAAGCTTTGTATTCAATAAAAGTGTCTTTATCTCCACTATTTTAGACACAGGGACGTTTTTAGCCTTACCCATTATGATTTTCTTCTCAAAAATCGAAATGTTTTGAAAATGTCTTTAAAATTAAAACTGATGGTTTTTTTCACTCGCAATTGCCACTAATACATTAATAAAACATACTACAAAGATAAAACGATACTAATCTTTCAAAAACAATACAAAAACATAAAAATTTAGTAAATTTGTATTTACTAAATGTAATGTAATGTAATGTAAATGTAAAAAGTAGATAAATTAATTTTCCATCTCTATTCAGGTATTAGGAGTTACTTTAAGTTTACTGTTGTCTTGCCAATGTCAGCGACAATATCAACACCAACAGCCCGCCGCTCAGTACAACCAAGAAGATAATTATAGTTACCAAAGCACGCAGCCACCTCCACAAATTTTATCACACAAACAGGCACTAAACCACGATGGTAATTTTAAATATCTTTTCACATCTGAAAATGGACTGGCACAAGGGGAAAGTATTGCTCCAGACGGTTCAAGAAACGGCGGATACAGGTAAGAATGAGTGTTTTTTTTTCTTTATTGTGGTAATTCAACTTGTGCTTGTTTGTTCTACTCTGTGGGCTTTTTGTTAAAATAGACGAGTCATTTCTCTATATTTTATTTATTACAAGACAAACTAATACTAATACATCTTCTTCTTCAGGTGCCATCTCCGCTACGGAGGTTGGCAATCATCATAGCTATCTTAATTTTTGAGGCAGTAGCTCTAAATAGTTGTTTTGAGCTGCATCCAAACCATTCTCTCAGGTTCTTCAGCCATGAAATTCGTCTTCTTCCGATGCTTCTTCTGCCATCTATTTTTCCTTGCATTATGAGTCGCAGGATGCCATACTTATCGCCCCGCATCACATGTCCGAGATACTGTAGCTTTCTTTCTTTAATTGTAAGTTCAATTTCCTTCTCTTTGCCTATTCTTCTCAGTATTTCATTGTTTGTAACTCTATCTACCCAGGAAACCCTCATAATTCTTCTATAGGTCCACATTTCAAAGGCGTTAAGTCGTCTCATGGTATCTAGATTTAACGTCCATGATTCCACTCCATAATATAGTACACTGTATACGTAACATTTTATTAGGCGTACTTTAAGAGCTAGTGTTAGATCTTTGCCACATAGGACCTTTTTCATTTTTATAAAATTAGAACGTGCTTTTTCGATTCTGACTTTGATTTCTGCCGTGTAGTCATTATTTTCTGTTATAAGTGTTCCTAGGTAAGTGTACTTTTTTACTCTTTTGATCTGCTGGCCCTCTACTATCAAGATTTCGTTAGTATTATAGTTGTTTTTACAAATTTTCATAAACTTCGTCTTTTTGACATTAAGAGAGAGTCCGTACTCCCTACTACACATGACTATTTTGTTCATGAGTCTTTCCAGGTCTTGTAAACTATCGGCTATTATTACTGTATCATCTGCATATCTGATGTTGTTAATTAAGACTCCATTTACTCTTATGCCGACTGTTTCATCTTCCAGAGCTTCTCGAATTACCTCTTTAGAATAGGCGTTAAATAATAGAGGTGATAGAATGCAGCCTTGCCTGACTCCTCTCTTTATTTCCATTTCTTCAGATGTTTCTTTTTCGATTCTTACTATTGCTCGCTGATTGTAATAGAGGTGTGTTATTAGCCTTAAATCTCTTTCATCTAGGTTTTTGTTTTTTAGAATTTCCAGGAGTCGATCATGTTTTACTTTATCAAACGCTTTATTGTAGTCTATAAAACAGACGTAAAGAGGGCGGTTAACATCCAAACATCTCTGTGTCAGCACATTGAAGGAGAATAATGCCTCTCTGGTACCCATACCATTGCGGAACCCATATTGAGTGTCACTAATATCCAGCTCCAGTTTAGAGTGTATTCTGGCGTGGATAATTTTCAAGAGAATTTTCAAGGTATGTGACATTAAGCTTATGGTTCGATAGTCACTACACTCTTTGGCATTCACCTTCTTTGGCAAACACACAAATGCTGATGTCAACATTTCTCTAGGAATGATTCCCGTAGTATAGATAGCGTTGAATAGTTCTACTATTATGTCCAGGTTTTTCTCGTTGACCAACTTTAGTAGCTCGCTTGGTAATTCATCTGGACCAGCAGATTTATTGGTTTTCATTGAGTTTAATGCCTGACTAACCTCTGATTTGGATATCTCTGGACCCATATCTCCCGTTTGGCTATCTACAGATGTACTAGCTTCTCTCTGGTCATGAAATAATTCTTCGATGTACTCTTTCCATCGTCGTAGTTTTTGTTCTGTTTCCAATATAATATTTCCATTTTTGTCGAGCAATATATTTGAGGTTCTTCTATTTCCTACTCCGGCTAGTTCTTTGACTTTTTTATGTAGGTTGAAGTTGTCATATCTGTTTTGAAGTTCTTCTATTTCTTTAAATTTTTCAGAGAAGTAGGTCTCTTTAGCCTCCCTAATTTTTCTTCTTATTTGGTTTTGAAGTTGTTTATAGCGCGTCTTATTGATGGTTTTTTTTTTTGTCCTTTCATTCATCAACTCTAGAATTTCCTCTGTCATCCATTCTTCTTTCTTATATTTAGTTGTTGTAAGTAGTTTCTTACTTGGCTCCAATATAGAGGTTTTGAAGAATTGCCACTGCTGCTCTACGTTGCAGTTATTTCCTGGGTTTCTGTCTAGATTTGTGTTGATTTCGTGTTTCAGATTTTCTTTTGTTTCTTCTGACTTTAGTTTCTGTATGTTAAGTTTATTGTTATTGCGGCTTTTTTGTGTCTTTTTTAGTTGAAGTTGAAATCTAGCAATAAGAAGACTATGATCAGAAGATACGTCCGCTCCTGGATATGCCTTTACTGCCTGAATTGAGTTTCGATATCTGTGTTTTATTAGGAAGTAATCAATTTGATTTCTGACGATTTTGTTGTCTTTGTCAGCTGGCGATTTCCATATATAAAGGCGTCGCTTAGGTAATTTGAAGAATGTATTTGCAGCTATAACATTGTGCTCCTGGCAAAATTCTATTAGGCGATCCCCTCTGTCGTTTCGTTCACCAAGCCCATATGGTCCTACATTAGGGTAGCATTTTCCCTCGCCAATTTTTGCGTTGAAATCACCCATGATCACTGTTACGTCTCTAGATGCTGTGAGATGTAATGTTTTTTGAAGTTCGCTATAAAAGTTTTCTATTTCTTCTTCATTTTTGTCAGCAGTTGGTGCATAAATCTGAATTAAATTCATTTTTCCATGGGTTGTCAATAATTGCACCATTATAATTCTTTCAGATATCGGAACGAAGCCTGTTACTGATCTCGTTAGTTTTTCAGTGAGGATCATAGCAACTCCATATCTGTGTTGGGTGTCACTGCTTCCAGAGTAATAAATTTGTCCATTGTCTGTATTGATTTCGCCAGAGCCGACCCATCTTGTATCGCTTATTCCTAATATATCGATCTCTAGTCGCATCATCTCTTGCTGTATATTTCTTAGTTTCCCAGGTTCATACATACTTCTTACATTCCATGTAGCTATTTTGTAAGTGGATTTGTATATATTTAGTGAACAGGGATTTCGCTGACTAACGGCCTGGGAAGCCCTGTCGTTACTGCTGTTTCTTCCCCTGCCGAATCTTGGCATTCGAGAACCATGATTAGTAGGTTGTTGATTGTCATTTTTATTAGCCATGACGATTTCTAGGGATACTCCAAGAGTCTTTAATGCAGTGGTTTCCCGTTGCCTTCTGCATTCTTATGCCGTTGGCCGTTATACATAATTATCTCTAAAGAGCCATAAGACCAGTTTCTTGGTCGTCAATGTCTGTCCTTCCTTTTCACTCCCGGGGTTCTTCTTCTAGTTGACATGTCACTAATGTTAAGGTAGGTTTACAAATATTAAGATAGATTTACAACTTAACACCACATGACATACCCCTTTTTTTAAACAAAAAAACTAAACTATACAAACACATTAAATATACTTGCAATATTACATTGCCACATTAATATTCTGAAAATGAAAACCTTTTTTTCCTATTTACTATTCTACCACTCCTAGTGCAAAATAGATTATTTACATTATATGTCTGTGTGACCTATTTAAGCTAACATTTGAATTGTTATTACTTTGAAATGAAATTAATGTATTCTTGTTCATATTTGGAGCCTCATGCCAAATGAAACCAGCTGCTGTACCGTAAATAAGAGTTACTTTGGCCCTGGGGTCCTACTTTGGCCCAAATTAAAAATAAAATAAAACGTTTTTAAAGTATCTCGAGAGAGTAGATTTTAAGCCGATGTCGGTAGTTTCCGATGAAGTGCAGACCTGCGCAACTCATAACGACTTCAAATGTTTCACGTTTCGCCTCCTAGAACCTAGAACCAGCATGAGTGCTTTTGATGTTGTATGTGCAACAAGTGATTTTTTAAAGTCTCAAACTTTTACCTGCAAAAACCGTTTTACGCCTGTTATAATAGAATAGAATAGAATAGAAATATGCTTTATTGTCACTGAAAATTATGAACAATTTTATGGACAAAGCTAAAAAATAAATCAGTCAAATAATACATACAATAATACAAGTATAAAACAAAAACAATATAGTAAAAAACAGAATAACACAATTTTAAATTAGTAAAATTATTGTATAACCTACATAATTTGTACAGACAACAACAAATGAGACAAATTGTAGCCACTGCTTGAAACACCCAAATGTAATTATAAACAATACTAATTTTGTTTCTTTGTTATACATTAAGAAACTCGTCAACTGAGTAATATGGTCTTTCTGAGAGATAGATTTTTGTCACCTTACGAAACTTAATGAAGGATGTTGCGGATTTAATTTCTCTTGGAAGGTGATTATAAAGTTTCTTTGCACGATATAGAATAGAATTCTTTACTAGCTGAGTGGACGGGATCGGCAAATAAACGTTACAATCCGAATTTCTAATGGAGTAGCCATGGTCAGGTCTATCGGGAAAAATGTTTAGATGCTTTCGAATCAAACAAACCGTTTCCAAAATAAATAAAGAGGGAAGCGTCAAAATTCCGTGATTTTTGAAGTAGGTCTTGCAATGAGTTGTTTGTTTGAGACCAAATAGATAACGGATTGCTCTTTTTTGCAACTTAAAAATAGTATCAAATTGGGCCGCTGTACTAGAACCCCAAAATGGAAGCCCATATCGAAGATGGGACTCTAACAATGAGAAATATGCCATTTTGGCAGAAGATAAATTTAGTTCCTTCGAAACAGATCTTATTGCAAAGCAAGCTGAGGCTAGTTTCTTCCTTAAGGAGTCAGTATGCAAGGACCATTTGAGATCACTGTCAATGAGAATACCTAGAAATTTCACGGAATTTACGATATTGATTTGGCTCTCATTCAAAAGCAAGGGTTGCATGACTCCTTTATAAGATAATGCTACAGTCTTATCCACGTTAAAGCTAAGTAAGTTGGAGTCTGACCAAGCCTTGATTATAAGTAAATCATCGGTTATAATTGAATGAAGCGTTGAAATATCAGAGCTGCTCCATGTAATACTGGTATCATCAGCAAATAGAAAAATTTTCCCTTTAATTTTCAAGTAAGTGATGTCATTAATGAAAAGTAAAAAAAGAATGGGACCTAATACTAAACCTTGCGGTACTCCACACTCAATATCTTTACAACTAGAGTCGGTGTCATTTATTCTAACCAATTGTTTCCTACCTACCAAGTAAGTTTTGAACCAGTTCAAAGACACACCCCGAATTCCATAGAAAGTTAATTTTTTTAATAGAATGTCGTGATTTACGCAGTCAAAGGCTTTGGAATAGTCGCAGAAAACGGTGGCGGAGGAGAGGTTACTGTTTAGTGATAGATATACATCATGTAACACAGAAAATATGGCATCACTAGTGCATTTATTAGACAAAAAGACGAACAAATATTGGTAAGTACTTTTTTAACATTAGAATTTAATACATAATGCAGTGAAATGGCTATAATTTGCATTATTTTTAGCTTTTTTTATTTTAAAATTCAATAATAAAACCAGTTCAAATAACCTCAAAAATATGACCTTCTTTGGCCCAACGTATATTTGGGCCAAAGTAGGTCTGACGTTTATTTTATTTATTTATTTTTAATTATTACCTACCTACTGTTATAAATCAGCATTCTGGGTGTTGTTCTGTTGAATAAATTTATTTTTAGATTACGGAAGATACCCTATAACTACAAACGCCAACCAGGAAGCCGAAGTTATGCCGACTACAGTCAAGATCATCTCCAAACCTGTTTAGAAGCAATCAGATCTGGTGAAATGACACAAAGGCAAGCCGCAGATATTTTTAAAATACCACGAAGCACTATTAAAAACAAACTAAAAAATCTTTTTTCGAGCTCACCGGGTCATCCCAAAGCTTTTACTCAGGAAGAAGAGTTAGCATTTGCTAGTCACATCGATAAAATGTGTGAATTCGGATTTCCAATTGATGAACTGGATTTGAGATATATTGTAAAAAGTTATGTCACAAGACAAGAAAAGACAATACAGTGTTTGCAATAATTTGCCTGGCCGAGACTGGACCAAATCTTTCTCAAAAAGACATCCTCAGCTGACAGTCAGGTTTGCATCAAATATAAAAAGAAATCGTGCTCAGATTGATAGAAAAATAATCTCAAAATACTTCGATCACTTAAAAGAAGTAGTTGAGAATGTACCGCCTCAGAACATTTATAACTATGACGAAACATGTATGTCTGATGATCCAGGCAGAAAGAAAGTAATCTGTCGTAGGGGTTCAAAGTACCCAGAGCGTCATGAATTCGACTAAGTCCAACATTAGCGTTATGTTTTGTGGTAATACCAATGGTACTTCTGTGCCACCTTATATTATTTATAAGGCTGAACATTTGTGGACCACATGGTTGGAAGGTGTCCCCGAAGAAGCGCATTATAACAGGATAAAACAAGGTTGGATCGATGGAGCAACATTTGAAGATTGGTTTGCTACACATCTTCTTCCAATCTTAAAAAAACAAGAAGGTAAAAAAGTAGTTATCGGTGATAATCTTAGTTCACATGTAAGCTTAAACGTGGTCAGTGTTTGTGAAGAGAACATTATCCAATTCGTATGCTTGCCTCCAAACTCCTCACACCTAACACAACCACTTGATATGGCCTATTTTAGGCCTCTCAAAAGTAAGTGGCGACAGATTCTTACCGAATGGAAACATTCTGATAGTGGCAAAACTGTTGCTACATTCAGAGCTTCATCAAAAGGAAAACTTAAAGTCTGGTTTTAAAAAGGCCGGCATACATCCCTTAGACAAAGAAGAAGTATTGAAGCGCTTGCCTTCTAACAATGTGGCAGTTAATTTGGAATTGGTAGGGCAAACATTCATCCGCCATTTGGAACAGAAAAGGCAAGAAGTTGTTAAACCTCGATTAATAAAACGAAAAAAAATAGACGTTCCTGCTGGTAAAAGCATAACAGCTAACGATATTATTCAGTATCAAGAACACCATATAAATCAAAAAGGTCAAAAGAAGAAAGAAAAGAAGATGGAAAACGAGAAGAAAAAAGAAGAAAGAGAAAGGGAAAAAGTAGAAAAAAAGCGACAGGCGGTTTTAGAAAAGAAACAAGAAGTTAAGAAACAAAAGAGAAAAATTAATAAAAAAGACATGGAACTTTCGAATTCGGAAGAAGATAGTGACCATTACAGCGTCGTTTCATCCGGTCATAGTGACATGATTCTTTCAACGGACGAAGAAGAGGAAATTAACACAGTCAGTGTTCTCCAGGAAAATCACCCAAATGTCGATCTAGTTGCATCTTCTTTCAGTGACATAAAACCCCAGGAGCAAAACGAAGAAGAAGAATTAAAGTCAAATCTGCAAACAGGAAACTTCGTTGTTGTTGAATGGAATAAGCTACAGTTCCCTGGGATAGCTGTTAATGTGTCAGAAGAAGGTGCTGTTGTTGAATGCATGGAACGTACCAACAAGTGTTGGAAGTGGCCAAAAGAAAAGGACTCTTTGTTTTACAAATGGAGCGCTATTAAGAAAAAAAAATCCAACCTCCAAAACAGTTAAAAAGAGGACTATTTTCCGTCAGTCATTTGTAAAAAATATTAATTATTTGCTGAAGCTTTATTTTTGTACCTTTTTTAAAAAACATAATTCGAAATATATTTTTCTGTCATATAAATATACTGAATAAATAAACCCATGTCATTCTTTGGCCCTATCTATTTATATAATGCTTTAAAGTAGGTAATATCATATTGGGCCAAAGTAACCCTAAAATAACATAAGGATAACATTGGCCCGGGTGAAAAATTTAAAACAGTTATTTATTTTTTTAAAAAACACTAAAATGCTTTATGCATGTTATTTAAGATAGTTTAATTATGTAAAATAGGTGAACACAGCTTAGTCACAGTGTAGTGCTTTAAAAAGAATCTCTTAAAGCACTATACTGTGGCTTAGTAGTAGAAAAATGCTAAGATTTATTGAGAGTTGATTTAAAAGGTTTTAATAAATGGGCCAAAGTAGCCCGAGTTTACGGTACTATTTTCACTTCAATATCACAGTAGCTGGTAACCACGGTAATAATGGAAACTTTTTATAAAATACATTTTCTCCAACAAACAGACTTGGTAGGTTTCTTGCTGACCTATCGTGATATTATTTTACTTTCCTTTCTTTTTCCTTAACAAATTTGTTATATTCATCCCTATCAATTGTTTTTGGTATGAGTACATTTTCATAAAACAGGTAATTTTTTTTAAATTAATTGATATTAATAATTGAGCTGGAGAATAACCACATTCTAATGTTATATTTCTGTATTGCAACATTCCCTGATAAGGATCAAAGCCTAACTCTATACAGTTATTAAAAATATTCTTGACAGTCTGAACTCTTCTTTTTACCAAACCATTACTTATTTTATAATAAGGACTAGAACTTTGATAAGTAATATAGCAATCTACTAAAAATGACTGAAATTCTTTTGATGAGAGTGAAGGACCAATATCAGACATTAAGATCAATGGTATTCCATGTCTCACAATTATTCGTATTCCATTACCTCTTAAAGGCATTATTTCAAAACATGTAGAATAGCAATCTACTAATAAAATATATGTCACTTTACTATAATAGGTATTTAGTATAAGTCGGTATTTCATTTCACTGTTCAATTTTATTCTTTATATCTACTGTCATTCCTGACCAAAAAACCATTGTACGTGTTTGCTGAATACATTTTTCGTATCCTAAATGACCTTCATGAATTATTTCCAATATGACTTGACGTAATGACTCAGGAATTATTATTTGGTTTCCTTTAAAGACTAGTCCATCCACAACACGTATTTCATGATTAAAATTATAATATAGTTTAATTTCTGTTCCCAATTTATTTTTCGAACTTGGTCAACCTTCATTATAATATTTTATTATTGACTGTAAAACTATATCAGTTTTTGTTGCCGCCTGTATTTCCATTAATTTCTTTGAAGACACAGCTAAATTGTTAACTAATAAACTTTCATGTATACGTAACTCTTCATCTCCACTATCAGTATTATCTGGACCTTCTACTGGTCTCCGATGTATCTGCGATGAAAAGAAATTTTCCTGGAGCATAGCTAACTTCTAAATCATAAAGCTGTAAGTTTAGCATCATTCTTTGCAAACGTGCTGGAACCTCAGATAATGGTTTTTTAAAGACTGTCTAATGGTTTATCATATGTTTCAACTTCTACTTTCTACCATATACATATTATTTAAATCTAGTATATCCGAAATGGATTGCATATAACTCTTCCTCTATTTGTGCGTAATTTCACTGAAACTATGACAAAGATTTAGATGCATATGCTATAGGTTTTTTGTTTTGTAAAATCACTGTACCAACTGCAAACTTTGAACTATCAACTGATAATGTTAATGGTAGATTGTTATTAATATATGCTAATATTGGCGTTGGACTAATCATTCCTTTAAGCGCCTCAAATTGAAAAAAAAAATTTTAAAAAATTCACGGTTTTTATAGTTTATGTTTTCATAACCAGAATTGAGTTTTGATCGATCTGAGTAGATCTCAACGTTTCGCTAACTTCGTAGGTAGTCTTTAGCTTCTAGCTTCTTCAGAAATAATCAAAGGTTACTATTCAAGTAAAATGTTCTTAGAGATCACCATTAGAAGTCGGGGATGAACATTCTCTCAGTAAATTAAATATTTCATGTATCCAAATATGAAACAAAGTTAATACGGGAATTTCTTCTCTTCATGGGTCAAACATATATTTTGTTAAAAATTATCATTATTACCATACTTTTTTTTTAGTTATGTCGATCCCAACGGCAAGAAGATCTCAGTAAAGTATACAGCTGGAAAAGAAGGCTTCAGAATCCTCGAAGCTGATCATTTACCAAAAGCACCACAGCCTGTCGCTCCACTACCGGTACCTGTTCAGCAACCCGCATACCAACCTCAGTACCAACAACAACCTCAACAATACCAACCAAGAGCATATCCTCAATACAATAGACAAGAAGATGATGGTCAATACAGGCCAGAGTTGTACGAAAGGCCTCAACAACAGGTAAATATAGTTTTTTATTCTTCTTTCTTTTATTTTTGATTTTTTAATATAAATTTCATTATTGTATGTTTTATAATGGCTACTTTCATATTAGGACCATTTTATGGTTAGAACTTAGTGTGGAATGGTGCAAAAATATAAAGAAATGAGAAAAACAAAATAAAGTCAAAAAGAAATAATTGGTTTGATATTATAAAGTTAAGCGAAGTGAAAATGAAAAGAAAGTATATTAATGAAATAAATAAAGGGCTATTACCCCATAAATACGAAGAGAAGCTAGGAATAGAGCAAGTGTGGCAAGTTACAAGAGAGGTGATAATTATTGTAAATGATAAAATTATTTTACAAACAAGTCAAATGAAAGCAGGGAAAAATTGGTTTAGTTTTCTAGTTTATTTTATTATACAAAAGATATATTACATCTTTAAATCTTACTTTATCAAACGCCTTCTTTAAGTCCATCTAACATAGAAATGTGCGTCTATTGTATTCTAATAACACACCACACACCACCAATGCAACCAAAGTGCAGTATTATCCCACATCAGCTTGCATTTTTCTGTATAGGCAAGGATTTCTACTGTAAGAACTGCTCTATAAGCCAACGTATTGTTGCCCATATCCCATCACAAGAAGGGACGAACTTTATTTGAGGTACTAGCTTTATGCGAGGCAACACATATAATTACAAATGCCATATAAAGGTTTTATAGATAACTCAAAGTTTTGGGATCATCCCATTCTGGTTAGATTTACAGTTTCTGGTGTGACTTTGCTGTGACCTCTACTTTTCTCCATTCCAAATCTTCTTTCACTTGTCTTCATCTCAGTTTGGGTCTGCCTCTGGTTCTTTTACCTAGTGATATCCATTCCATTATAACTCTTAACAGATTGCTCTTCTCTCTTCTCATTATGCGTCTATATCACCTGATTTTCTGTGCTTTTTATTGCTCTAAACTATGTTCTCTTGACCCATCCAATGTTTTTTGTAATTCATCCATTGTCCTGCATCTTCTTCGTTTTTCCTCTTTCGTTCCAGTATTTTTCTCAAAATGTTTCTTTAAACACTCTCAGTTTGCGCTTCTTCTCTGGCTGTTAATGTAAATGCCTCTGTTCTTTATGTTAAACTATCAAAAAATGTTACTACTAAAAATATTTCTACTGTAACTTTTGTTTCAGCTTATTCAACTACCCTCTCATCAAAGGGCTTCCTATCCAGCACCTTTGGCTGTCTCTCCCACACCCAGTTCGAACGCTTTAGAAGAAAAAGACTATTTCGACGAGCCTGGCAAGGCACACAGTTTCGGAAGTGGATATATATTTGAGTTCGGTGGGTAGATGTTATTTATATTTAGGATATTAGTATTATTTTTACAATTTGTGTGATGGTTGTGAGGTGTATGTTACTATTACGAAATAAATTTTTTTAATATATGTTTCGTTTTTTTTTTTAAGTAGTGGTAAGTAATTTATAAGTTAATAACAAAATTGTATGTCAAACCCTAAAATATATTAGAAAGAGCAGATTAAAAAGCACTATTACAAGAAACTTATTTACCAGACCTTAACTAAGAAAAAACTAAAATCATAGAGATAAGACGTAAACAAGTACAAATAGAAAAAAAGTCCAAAAGATTCCAAATACACCTAACGTATCTTGACGTAATATATTTTGACCTAACCTGTGATGACTTGTTCTCGTTCTACGGTTCCATGTCTGCTGAGGAAACCAAATTGGATTAAGTTTCACTCTAAAACGATCGGCTCCAACCGTTTTATGAGAAGTTTTTAAAATACCATAAGTCTTCTTGGATAGAAAACTTATAGGCTTGTAGGAAGCCAACTCATTGGGACATTTTCCAGATTATAGTCTTCTTTTGTTTCTTCCTTAACTTTTTAGTTTTTAAAAGTCGCTGTTATTTACTCTTCTTCTCGCCACTCATTTCTGTCCATTAAGTATTCTTCACCTAAACTGTTCTTTCAAGTATTCTGCCATACAGTCCTTCCATCTTCTTCTCGCTTTTCCTGTACTTACCTCTTATTCCATCAATTTCTAACAGCTGTATCCTTTGTCCTCAGGAAGCAATCAGGAAGCCATTTCTCCCTCATTCATCTTCATAGTTCTTTTCTAGGGACTGTGACGTACGCCTTGATCTATAAATACCAAATGCAGCTCTCTTTTCTTCTCGCCGTACTTCTCTACCAACTGTCTCAAAGCAAACAAGGCATCTGTTGTCCTCCTCCCTGGCATAAATAAGAGCGTAGGCGCAAAATTTCGGGCCAATGCTTTTAGATGCATTAATTTTTTTCCAATCCTGAGAAAAACTATTAAATATTATTGAAGAATTTAAAAGCATAATGAAAAATTACATTATATTACTGAGGGCCGAAAGTCCCTTAAAATAAGCAAATAGTTTTTTTTAATGAGACATTTGAAATTAAAAATCACATTTGATTTTATCTTCTTTTTTCATTCTGCATTCAATTTTTTTTAAAAATACTTAATTAGTTTTCTCAGAATTCGAAAAAAAATGAATGCATTTAAATAGCATTGGCCCAAAATTTTGTGCCTACGCTCTTATTGATGATTTGGCCTTTGCTTTAGCAATGCTGTATAACCTACAACTTTACTGTTGCCGTCCCACCAGTCATTAACCATTTATTTGATATTATTTTGTTTTTCAGTGACTAAGTGTTTCGCTAATTTTGTCCAAGAATATTAGTATTTTTTATTAACAGATATAATATCTCTATGGAATGTTTTTTAAAGGTTACAAAAATATCGTCTGATAGCTAATGTTTACAAATCTCTCGGTAGACAGATAGGTACAAATCAACGTTTTACACAATATTAATTAGAATCCGTCTGAGGTATAATTGATCAAAAAATTCCAAAGCCAACTTATCTAATCTTCCTTAAAGAATGATGAAAACATGAATCCTCATCAAAGGTGAAACCTTTTTAAGAATTATTATTTACTTCAGATTAGAAGCTTTGAATTAAAAGACAGATTAAAAATATATGCATTAAAATTCCGAATAAAATACTTGCCACTAGCATTACATTACCAGTTGCTAAGAAAAATATATTCTTCTTTTTCCTTTATATAAGAAATTTTGCTGGTTCATTGGTGGGTTGTTGTCTTCGATTATGTTTTCCCATCTAAAGGCCAATTCTCGTAGAATTTTCCAAATCTTATACCCTATCTCAGGCTTCCTAAACTTATTTGTACTGTGACGCCCTTGGGACTTTGCTATTTTTTTGCTACGCCCCCTCAACCCAATCCCCAATAATACTTACCAATTTTAGTACTAACCTAGTAACAGGTTATAGTTATAACAAGAACACTATTTGAATATTTATATTTTTATTAGAAATTAAGAACGAAATCAAAACATAGGCACAAAAATGAAAAGGGATTTTATTTATGTATCTGGCTGGTTAATGTAAGCGATGTGCTTGCTTTTTTGAGCACAGCTTATGAAACCTGGGCTTCAGTTTGGAAATTGTCACTCACATTTCTTTTGCTAAGTAATGTTAATGTTTGACCCGTACTTATTTTTAATTACTGCAATTGCAAAAAGCCCGTTTCGCACAAGTACGAAGTCGCAAATGGTAATAAAACCTTTAATGCAGCAGTGCTGATGGAATGATATTCATGAGAAAGTAAACTCCAAAATTCAAACTGTTTGTCCTTGTCGTAGGCTGGAATCACAGGACAATTCTGTCAGTTGTTTTTCTTCATCTGTTGAAAGTGTCGATGGCGTGGATGACAGGAAAGGGTTTCTAACCCAGTCTTATTGCTTTATATCTTCGGGCAAATATTTTTCAAAGTATTTAAAGCTTTCATTGATAACTTGTGGTGTGTAAATATATTTTTTAAAAAGAGATCAAGGATTTCTATTAATTTTTCTTGTAAAATACCTTGTAAAACAGGGAAACAGTCAATTTCTTGATCTTCTAATTTCCTCTTCCATAAGAGCAACTTCTTCTGAAACCCAGTAATTTTATCTGCCAATTTCAGGATATGAGTATTGTTTCCCTGTAAACTGTGTCCACTGAGATATGCAAATTTTATTATAAACTCTGAATTCATAAAAGTATTCACATCAGTATCTAGACACGTGTAAGTTTCATTTGTTAATTCGTATACATGTGCGAGTATATTGCCTTTGGACAGCCAACGAGAGTTACACTTGATTTAACAGGTCGTTTTTTAATGTTGTTTACCACTTTAATAATGCTATCCATCACAACACTTAATTCAGGCGTAACGTTCTTTGCTGCTACGGTCTCTATCTATATGACACAATGTGTCTATTTTCCACTTGGAGCCTTCGTTTGGATAAGAGCTTGAAGTCCTTCATACTGTCCAGACATCGCTCAGGCACCAACCGTAAACACGCCTACACAGTTATCCCAGTTAAAATTATTTTGTCATATATGAGTTTAAAATTTCGATTAAATCAGTAGTTTTACAACTTTCACATATTTTTCTGCAAAATAACAAATCCTCACATATATTTGTTTCTTGTATGTAGCGTACATAACATATCAATTGAGCATCATCATTTCTATCAGTCGCCTTGTCCAGTTGAATGGCAAATAAACCTGAAAGTTTCCTCATAATTTGCTCATTAATATCTTCTGCCATGTCGACTAACCGTATTGTTTGAAAGAGGTACATTTTTTATTTTTTTAGTTGCCGATTCTCTAATCATCACTGTTACCATATCAACCGTTGCAGGTAAGATCAGTTCCTCAGCGATCGTATATGGTTTTTTTACATTTGGCAACACGGTAAGCTACCATGTAAGAGGCGAGCAATGCTTTGGTAGGAATTGATGATCTTGAAAACAAAGCCTTGGTCTGATGTTTTAGCTCTCGCAATTTTCTTACAAAAAGTCTTTTGGCTTACCTTGTAAATGGCTGTGAGTTGATTCCAAATGCTGTTTTAGTTTATTAGGAAGCATACTTTCAGCTGCCAACACTTTGTGACAAACAACACATTGTGGAAGTTGTACATTCCCTTTAGTAACGCAGGTAAATCCAAATATTGGTCGTCATATTCTATATTTCTTCTTTTTACTTAAATTAACATTACTGCTCTCATCTGATTCTTCACTTCGTTTTTTATTCTATTCTACTATCTATCTATAACAAAAACTTGACTAAATGGTTTGGCTTATCGAAACAGATCACAGATAAATTACACCGGGTGGAAGTGTGCTATGGAAACAGATTGCGCCCGGTGCTCACGTAACTCAGTGTTGCCAATGTCCGGATAATTATCCGATTTTCGGATAAGTTCGTAGACCATCGGATAATTTTTGGATTGAACATTTTTGAAGTTATACTTCTATACGCGCGCTCGACGTTGGAAATTTGTACGGGAGTGAATCTGTGAAACCATTACATATGTAAGATATTGAGTAAGAGAGAGAAAGAAGATATATGTTCTCTCTCTTTCTCTCTCGAGAATAAAAATGTTCCTTTTGTATATATATTTAATATTATATATATATATTCATATATATATATATATATATATTATATATATATATATATATATATACAATACATACTGGATATTAGACTGTCGATTTAAACAAATAACGAAGTTTATTAGGGCTGCAGTCAGAAGTTTGGCCGGGATGTTACAGAAACACTCTTTTGACTTTTGGTCTAGCTTTCGGAATTGTTTAATTCCTTTTTTAAGACACTGTAATTAGAAAAATGTGTAAATATTTATAATATATCACAAAATGTCAGTGCAACTTACTAGTCGTTGAGATTATTTGTATAAAGCTATGACACTCAACATTAATAACACACATATAAATATAACATATAAAATAATGGACAAAATACATTTTAAAATTTAGTTAAAGACAGTAAAAATTCGTTTGTGACGTCTTTTAATGGTGTGTTTTAACCATCGGGCAAAAAGACAAAAGAGGGAATGTAAAGGTAGTGGGGGCAAAAATATTGTTAGACAGGAAGTGCGATCTTTAGAGGCCACATTAAACAAGGAAAGAGACTCTCTCTCCTTGTTTGACAGCAAATTTAGTTGGGTTATGTTATTGTTTGTCCCAAATGTCACATGAAATCTTATTTGTATTGAACAATTGTGTCGCATTTTAGAATATTACCGTTAATAATTAATTAAAACTTTCTCGTCTAAGACACATTCTGAAAAATATTATATAGCTACTGTTAATAAGTGTCGAAAACCACTTTTTTGGTCTCCTTTTCATAAGGATTAGATTCCCTCTTTTGTCTTTTTGCTCGATGGTTTTAACTGATCATGTGATTATTTAAAAATTAGTCAATCTAATATTAAAGAAGAATGCAAAAAAGAAGAGGACGTTATGCCAATGATTTTATTTACAAGTTTGACATTTCTAGTTAATTATTTTTCAATTTTAGCCGTCTCCAACTGAACTGTGGTCATTCAACTGTGGTTGGAAGTGAAGGTACTTACAATGGTTTTTGTAAAATAAATTGACTGGTATTAAAGTATAAGACAATTGGATAATGTCACGGAGATATAAAGAACAGAAATTTCGAGAATACTTGTATGGTATTAAAAATAAGATATCTCTTGTCATTTCCCCATTACTGAGGATCGTGAATTTAATCAAGGCAGTTAAATGGGTTTCTATCTTCAGCCAGCTTGTGTTCCATAGAATGAATAACCCGTTCATTTAGTCAGCTCACCAAGTTGTTAACCATCCCCTTGTTCTTCTTCCTGGATCGCTTTTAAGAAGACAAGCAGCCTTTGTAATTTATTTTCGTCTCTGCGAGGCTTATGTCCAAGGAACTGAAGAATTCGTTGTAAACAGGTTGTAGATAGTCTTATCGTAATATTAAGTTGGTTTAAAATAGAAGTGTTGTGAAGTAGGTATGTAGTTACGCCCATATTTATAAGAACAGCACAAAAATGTTGGCAAAAGTCGCAATCAAATGACAGTTCACGAAATATATTATTGGCACCCGAAATTCTATAAATTTTTCGATGAGTTTTCGCAAGTTCAGCATTTTTCTCGATTATCTTTTCCTTAAAAAAATTGCTTATTCCTCAGGTATTTAGCGATGAAGACAAACTTTTAATGTATTTTTAAGGATATACAGGAATATTTTAATATTTTGCTGACATGAGTTAATTTTTTTTATATAATAGTATACATTGAAGTATAGTAGTTACTTAGCCATTTTTCTGCATTCCAAATAGCGGTACAAATAGAGTGAAAGATCTGTAATCCTTTGTTACGTAGCAATTTTAGTAGCTCCCCTTGTATTTATATATATATATATATATATACATATATATATAAGTTGTGATTTTTGAGGATGCAGTCAGTTTATTTGGCCAAGACAAAGAAAACTCTTTGACTTACTGTCAAGCTTTCGAATTATATTTAATTCTTTTTCAAGACATCTATAAAAAGAAATATAAATTAACTAGTTAAAATTGTTAATTGTCTTACTTACTAGTCGTGAGATTACAGTTTTTAATATTGTACTCTACAAAACAAACCATAATAAATATAATAAATTTTTTTTATTAAAAATAACTATATTGTCACTATACATGTCATTGTCATGGTTTGATTAATGGACATATATGAATGAAAATACAGTTACTTTATGTGGAAAGCAAAACCAGTAACAATAGTTTTTGTTATAAATTATTTAATTGTCTATAAAAATATAAATTAATCCAGTCAGCAGTTTGGCTTAAGCACATATGAATTTTTAATGTTAGGATGTCAATAGAAAATGAGATCTTGACGGATATGAAAAAGGATGATTTTCTTAGTTCTTTTCCACTAGTTAATATTATATTAAATATTATATGCTTATTAGACCACGTGTTCTGTTGCTTTGCTAATTTTTACTAAGTCTCTAAATGTTGTTAGTTATTTAATTGTTTATACAATATCACCATATGATGTCCATTTATTTGAGTTTTTGTACTACCTTTTTAATACCATTGACAACTGCATATCTTTTTTAAGGTAACTATTTTAACATCTTCTTCATGAATGTGTGGTACTCATAATGTAAAAATTTTTAGATTTACTGATGATGCTATCAGAATTCGATAGCGAAACGTCTTCAAAATAGATGAAGTAGTATCAACTTTGTCTTTTATTTCTCCACCTAGTTGACCGATAATTGAACCCACCACTCGTCTGAGTGATCCTTATTTATATTGGATAGACGGTCGTACTCCTTTTTGCGATATATATATATATATATATATATATATATATATATATATTTATATATATATATATATATAAACATTCCGATTTTTATGTATTAAAAAACTTTTTTTAAAATTCGATAAATATTTATTTTACAAGTACCTACTTGATCTTTTCGCAGACACCCTGTAGACAACAGCTGCGTAAATATCGATTATCAAACCTTTCATTCACTACGCATCTAGTTGACCCTATAAATTTACAAAAGTTATTCACTACAAAGAGCGACACAACGAACAGACTCACTGTAGTAGAGTTGCCAAGTCCTATTATTATATCAATAAAAACGTACTAAGCAGTCGACCAATCATTTGTTAGTGTTAATACATGTTTTATTTATTACAAAACAACGCTTGGACGTTTTTAGTTTGGACGAATTCTAAACATTATCAGACGACTGCTGGTTATAAATTTAAAATTCTTCACGATTTTGTTACATTTTGTAGTGTCCGACAGTGAGCGAAGGGTGTTACGTAATTTGTTGAACAGCATTCATCATGGCCAAGGTACCAAATGTCAAGTTCAACAACGGAGAAATATTTCCCGCCTATGGTCTAGGTACATGGAAGGTGAGTTTTATTTATTCTACTAATAAAAAATTTTTAAAATCGGATCAATCTTAGAATTGTATATCTTTTTTAATAAGAATTAAAATATCTAAACTGATAGGTTTCACTAGGTCTAGTTATACCTACTATAAACTAACAAAAAATGTATAGAATGAAGAAAGGTGAAGGCTATTTGGGACATGGAAAAGTGTTTAAAAATTAAGACATTTTTAATAATCTTTTTAAAATAGTTAATATGATATAGTGACCATTTAAAAGTGATACTTAGTTCATCAAAAACTCCAATCATTCAACTTTTCGTTCGTTTTTTTTAATATCGTGACAGAAGAATTTTAACTTCAGTTTCGCTATTCTGCTGGTAGATTAATTTGTCGCATTTTATACCGATTTTCCTTCTTTTCTTCTTCTTCGGTCTTAAGTAATCCAAATTTGGACATAGGCCTCCCCCAAATCAATCCAGTGTCTTCTATTTTGCACCACTTGCTTCCAGTTGTCTACTCCGATCTTCTTAATGTCACCAGTCCATCGCATTTATGTTCTTCCTCTGCTTCTCTTTCCTAACTATGGTCTCCATTGTTATATTTGTGGTTCCATCTTTTCTCTTTCACCTTCAGTCGGGATTGTGTCCTGCGAAGCTCCATTTTAATTCGGCAGCATGTTCTACGTCTTTGGTTTTGCTTCTAAACCATTTTGTTGTTTTTTTATCTACAAGTCTCACCCCGAGCATTGATCTTTCCATCGCTCTTTGTGCCTTTACTATTTTATCCATATTAGACTTGGTGAGTGTCCACGTCTGTAAACCATACGTGAGTATAAGGAGGATACACTGATCGTAAATTCTGATTCAAATATTGTTCTATTTTAGTGCTTTTTAAGATGCAACTCAATTTTTCAAATCCTGTCCACGCTAACCTTATTCTACTGGTAATTTTGCCAGTTTGATTTTCTTTGTTATCGTTCATTATCGGTCCTAGGTAGATGTATTCGCTTACTGTTTCTAAATGTATGTCGTTCAACGTTATTTCTGTAACGTTTGGTGTATTTGTCATTATTTTTGTTTTTTCCAAGTTCATCGTAAGACCTACTTTTTCCGAAGATCGAAATAGTTGCGTCGTCATGGTCTGTAGTTCGTCGAAACTTGTAGCGAATATAACAATGTCATCAACGTATCTCAAATGACTGTTTTCTTCCATTAACATTTATTCCTTTATCTGCCCAGTTAATGTCTTTGAACACTTCCTCCAGTCCAAGTTTGAATAGCTTTGGTGAGATAACATCTCCTTGGCAAACTCCTCAGTTGATTGGTGTAGCTTTGGTTTTCGCATCTATTTATATTTTCATTGTCGCTTTCTTGTAAATATTATGTATGAGCATTCTGTATCGGGAGTCTATCCTCCAGTTGTTCATAGCTCTCTCTATTGCCCAATGTTCTATTAAGTCGAATGCCTTTTTATAATCAACGAAGCCAATGTATAAGTTCAAGTGATATTCATTGGCTTTATCTTTTAGAGTTCTGACTGTAAGAAGGTAATCCGCTGTACTGTAACCCTTTCGGAATCCTGCTTGCTCTATCGGTTAATAGCTATGGAGCTTCGACGTTAACCTCTTAGTTATTACTCTCATAAACAGTTTATATATTTGGGACAGCAGGGAGATTGGCATATAGTTCTTCAGATCTCCCATGTCTTCGTTTTTGAAGAAACGTATTGTCAAACTTTCATTCCAATCATCTGGGACTTCTCCTCTGTGAAGACATATGTTGAAAAAAAATTTTCAATATTTCTACAAGTATTCCATCTGGTCCCGGAGCCTTATTGTTCTTTAGTTGTACCATAGCTTGTTTTATCTCGAAGTATTCTATTTTAGGGAGTATTTCTGAGTTAACATTCGTTATCTTTCTCTTAAGATCTTCCTTTGCAGTTTTATCTAGGTTCTTTTTTAAGGAATATAAATCACGGTAAAATGTTTGAGTAACTTTTAGGATTTCGTTCTTTTCTCGTTTTTCTTTTCCATCTTTATCCTTCAATGAGATTATTATAGGCTTTCCTTAGTTTGATCTTAAGCATTTTAGGCCTCGGTTCTGTTCTATTATTTTTTTTAACTTGTCTTCATTGTATATCCTTAAATCTTCCTTTACTCCCTTCTTTATTTGTTTATTCAATTCTTTGAAACCCTCGGTGTTTCACTTTCGCTCGCTTAGAAATGTGCGTCTCTTTTCCATTACCATTTTGTTCCATCACTTATTCTGTCTTCCATATTTTTCATTTTCTTTGCAACAATCAGTCCTGCTTTCAAGAGCTTTCGTTGCATTTCTTTATTAATTGTGTTCATGTCGGAATATTCTTGTTGATAATGTTCCACAAATTCTTTTCTTAAGACTTCTCTGTATTCATCTCTCTTCTGTCGCATTTTAGTTTGATCTATCTGATTACAATAATTATGTGCCTGTTTCTACTGGTTTTCGTCTGTTTAACAAGAATCCTTGCTCTTAAAAGCCAGTGATCGCTGCCAGTTGTAAATTGATTGAGAGCAGTTATATCTTCAAAAATGTCTTTGTTCCCAGACAAAAAGTAAACGATCTCGTTTTTGGTCTTTTTATGGGGAGATATCCACGTCCATTTTCGGTTTGCTGGTTTCTTGAAGTGTGTGTTCATGGCATATAATTTTGTTGTTCTAAGAAGTTATATAATTTTTCTCCTCTTTCATTTCGTGTGCCATAACCATGCATCTTTATTTAAGTTTCAGTATTTTCTTCTTTTTTACCTAATTGTGTACATACCTGATGTGTTATTGTGGGAGCATACACTTGTATAACCTTGACCTTGTTTTATTATCTAGGTGTATTATAATATAAGCTACTCTACCAGAAACGCTTTTATATGTAAAAATGTATGGTGTGAGATAATTTCTGACAAGAAATCCTACTCCACCATATATTTCGTCTATTTTCCCTGTATAGTATAGGCGATTTCCAAAGTTTAGATACCTGCATTATTCGCATCTTCTTTTCACTTCTAGCAATCCTACAATATCTCACTTTATCTTGGATAGTTCTTCTTCTAATTCGTAGACCTTTTCATCTTTAGCCATCGATTGGATGTTGTATGTGGCTAGTAGTAACTGTTTTTTTTTTTCGTAGTTATTTCCTCCTAATTATATTCCTCAGCCACGGGCCACTAATGACACAGCTGCTGACCTGTGTCATGTCATGCGGGTACTTATTTGGCGAAGCCCTATTTTTGGCGAAGCCTTATTCATACCTGTCATGCATATCTACAGGAACGTTTCGTATCAGCCATTGGGACTCGCCGTGTCGAGGTTAAGGACTTCCCCGCCCAGTCTGTCTTGCACAAAGTACTGAAGTTTAGCATCCTTCCTCTACACAAGCTGAGACCGGCATGGTCCTTCTTATAGATGACAGTATTATCTTGTTCATTTGTCTTTCGATGACTAAAACTATTATTTCCATTTCTGGAAAATTTAACTGTATATATTTCGCCGTATCTTTAAATAGCTATTCTCGGTCGCTTATAATAATTATTCTTGATAATGCTTTTTCCAATTTTCTAATCCAATATCGGCGATCTGAGAGTTTTCCACGCATGCCTTGTTTCGTTCTTGTTATTGGTAAGATTTGTCAATGTCCATATTTGATAATTGTATTTTAGGATCTGTTTCAACGATCAGATAGATAGTCATTTAAAGATCTTCTTCTAACTACTCATCGATTTAGAAATATTTCTTAAAACTATTTCAGCACAACATTCCTAACATGAGAAAGGGACCATCTTGTTAGAATCATAAGTAAATCCAGATCGCCTTCATTAGAAAACATGACTGCGAAGACTAGGATAAAGTCAAGATGTCAAAACTTTAAGTACATCTTCATTTTTCAATAAAAAAAACTGTGGGTCCCATATCCGATTTTCAACAATCCCAGCATATAACGTTAAATTTTTGTGGTATTTTTATGACCCTCTTACAACCAATGTAAATTTTACGGACTCTAAAAAAACCTGTATTTTGTTTAAATAAAATGTTGTTTCGTCAGATAACATGATACAGTTTCTACGTTGGGATCTTCCCTCAGTTTTTGCTTGATATGGACTTTAAAGCGATAGTAATTTTCGTTTTTGAGCATTCGATGAACTGTAGATCTTGGCAATCCAAAATGGTTACCTATAGGGAAAACCTAGCCTTAAGAATTTTCAACAACACTAAATAACATTCTGGCGATTATACTCAACGTCTTGGTCGTACTGATCTGGGCAATTCTCACTCGTTCCTACTTAGACCAGAGAAATTAACAAATAAAAAGCCTTTTCGTAACACTATATAACAACTGCTTATACATATTGTCCATAATTTAGGTGCCTTCATTCTTTCTCAGAAGATTGAGATTACATGAAGAAGAAAAGACTGAGGAGAGAGAGACAAAACGAAAAAAAAATTGAAAGAAGCGAAATTGGGCTGAATCATAGAATAAAGAAAAAAATGATATACACTACATATGAAGCAGCATAGCTGTATTTCTTGTCATTTTAACATCTTAATCTAAAAAAAACCAACTATTCATTTGCGAATGTCAGTGCATTAGTAATTTAAGCTATAGCAAACGAAAAACACATAATGGCAAAATAAACATAGTGATGCATAATACCTACTATATTTTATCAATTATCGTCTATTATTCTGTAGGGTTAATTGGTTAATAAAAAAAGTTCCGCTTCAACTCAGTAATTTGTAGATCAAGTCGGCAAACAATTATGTGTCCTTAAAAAATTCCATCGACAGTGATAGATTTATTTTTTACTAATACAAATATACGAACGTTTATTATGTCTAGCAAAATTATATAGGATAACAACTTAGAATTTTCCTACTGTTAATATCTTTATAATAAATAATATGAAAATCGGAAAGACATGTCACAAGGACAAATGGGAAAAGACTATTTAAAAATTTAGTAATATTTATATTGTTGAAAAAAGTACTTGACGTGAACTGTCGGTTTGGGAATTCATCATGATCAATGCCGGTACAATGCTTCGTGAGTCTTTACCACGTTTACTAATGCCTTTCATATTCATCGGTCCTATGCAACTATTTTCCATTATCTTACTCCGATGTTTTCCAAATCCTCGCTGACTGCATCTGTTGCTGATCTGGCCATTGTAAGGCGTCGACGTATCTCTTCTTCGCATCCACCATTGTTTGTGATAACAGAACCTAAGTTGTTGAAACGGCTTACCACTTCAAACCCCGCTACGTTTCGTATTTCCGGCTGGTTATTTCTAATTTGATCGATTATCATTACTTTGGTCTTCTGTACATTAAGTTTAAGTCCATATTCACGACTAATAGTATCTAGTCTGTTATGATGTATTCAAGGTCATTTGTTGATTATGCTAGTACTAAAGTGTCGTCAGCATAGCGGAGATTGCTGATTTTTCGGCCTCCGACTGATATTCCTCCTTGCAATCCGTCGAATAAAATTCGCATGATGTGTTCGCTATATATTTATATTGAATAACGTGGGCGAGACTGGAAATAATTCAAAATATTTCCCTAAGACTCTGCTTGGATGCAATATGTTCAACGCCTGTGGAACCTCTTCGGATTGAAGCTCAAGAACCACCATTATCTTTACGGAGGGAATGTCTAGCAGAAAAATTTATTATTAAGTCTTTTTGTAAAAAACCGTACTCTGTTAGATAAAATAGCCTTATTAAATAACCACGATTTAACTAACACGTACTGGTCAAAAAACCTTCTTCTCCATTATGTATGGCTTTTAGAAATACAAGTAGTTATAATAGTGATTTAAAAAGAACTATTTCAGTCGCAAAAGCTGAATTCTTTGACATGTTGGAACCACTAGAAATTAATATTCCTGTATACAATGAAAATTTGTTGATAAGTAAAAATATATTAAGCGCCTGCATATCAATTCTGTCAGATTTTTTGGAAATATATACCGATGTATCAAAACAAAATAATGGTACGGGATGTGCATTCTATATACCATCAACAAACGTTCAAGAAAAATTCAAACTGAATAATAATACTTCCATTTTTTCTGCAGAAGCGATCGGTATTATTAAAGCCTGCGATTATGTCAAAAAAAAAACAAGTTAAAAAAATACATTTTTTGAGTGACTTATTATTTGTTCCTAAATGCATCACTAACTCAATTAATGTGATGGCTACTAATATAAATCCTTTATAAGGGAATTAAAAGTAAGAATTCATAAATTAAAAAAAAAGTCAATACGAATTAAAATTCACTTGGGTAAAAGCTCATATAGAACTTCGTGGCAATGAAGTTGCAGACTCCTTAGCCAAAGAAAGCGTTACAACAGGAGAGCATATCAACAACAATTTAGGTGCTCAAGAATATTTAATGATAACTAAGAGTAATTTTAAGACAAAATGGGAATTGCATTGGAAAAACTATTGCTCTAATAACCTCACACGATACACACTACTACATCCAATTATTCAAACAGTTCTGTGGCACCAAGATTATGATTTTACAAGAAATGATATTGTGACAATTTGAAATTCGGACATGCAAGCTACCCTCAACACTTGTATAAAATCGGTGTAGTTAACACCGAACTTTGTGAAACTTGCAATGTGGTTTGCGACTTAGATCACATTTTTTATGCTTGTAGTAAATTTGAAATACAAAGACAGGAACCTATTAATAGTTTAATATTGCAAAAATTATACCCCCCTTCAATCTACTTTATTTGATATCATTAAATATGTACAAGGTATACAAAATTATTCTCAAGTTTATTAAAACTTTAGTGTAGGTATGTAGGTGTTAAGCTCGTTACCTCTGTTGAATCACCAAGTATTTTAGCTTTTTACCTATACTTTCCGTGGTCTACACTTTCTGTCTGTGAGTCACCTTGAATAACCCCTAGGTGCAAAAAGTAATTCTAGTTCCTCTCCCATTGTAGTTCTTCTTTTAATTTCCAGAATTGTAGTGTATTTAGTTTAGTTAGATTAGGTTATTAAGTGAACGTTATTACACATTTGCTGCTGGCTGGATGGGCACTTAGCCCGATTGCCAAGAAAAGAAAAAAAACGAGATAATACATCCTTGACGAACACCGGCTTTTTGTTTAAAATTATAGGAGTATATGTTGTTGACTCTTACGTTTGCGGTGTTGTTGATATACAGTTGTTTCAGTAGGTATATTAGATGTTTGGGGGGTACCCATTTCTCTCCGTATTCCCAACATTTATTACTATATCTACTACCTATTTCAAAAGTCATGTCGAGATGTGTTGTTGATTTTTCATCCACGTAAGTATCCATTTTTTTGCCGCTTCTTTTTTCTATTAATTCTAGCTCCCAGTTATTATTGTATTGAAAAAGTATGTAGAGTTAGACCGTCAGCAATAGTTTCATTGTATGGAACATTCCACATCGTTGGTCTCAGTACGGATTCTTGCAGTGATGATTTCATGTCCCTTGGTTTCTCTACTTGAACGTACCTCTTGTTGAGATAACTCTTTATGGTGTTTATGAGATATACAGACACTCTATGTATAATTCGAATGCTCTGTGCCCTTACTTTTTTGTCGACGATGTGAAATAATAAAGCGGTATGTTGCGAATATTGCGTAGTAAATGATTATGAAATTGTTGGTATATTATTTTGCAATGATCTAGTTTTACTGATAGGGAAATAACCTAATAAATAAATTATAATATATATTAAAAATATGTAGGTAAAATTAGTAAGTTAAGGTAAATGTAAGATTACAAATTATTGGCTTGAATTTTTAGTTGAACACTAACGTTAAATTTGTTAACTGCATTGGTAAAGCATCAATAATGTGTAGTACATTACGTAAAGTTAATAAATAATTATTAAAGTCGATAACCTCTTACAATTAGTTAATATAGAATAATCGTATCTATGTTTTCAATACCAAACATTTTGCAAAGATATTTTGAAATTGCGATAAGTACTTTTATTTTTAAAAAGAATTTTAACTGAAAAATATATAACTAATAATATTTTATTAAGTAATAAAAATAAAATTATCTCTTACCTTAATCAGTAAATACATTTTCTTTTTCTTCATTTCAAACTATTTTTTGCCTATTTCAGGATTAAGCTTCACTCTATCTTTTATGAAAGGACTATGCTTCTTCTTTTTTTCGGTTTGTAATTTAAGCTTTGCAAAATACTGATATGTTTTGTACCCACTCATGACAAATGAATGAATTGAAAGGTAAAGTGTGTAAATAATTTATTTCCTAGCTGAGCTGCTTTGTACTTACAAAGCCTTCAGAGCTATTTTATTTTCGTAATCTATTTTTTTCTCTACTTGTTTCTTTGTTTTTTTTTTCACTTCACGGCAAAGATTTTCAAACTTGTGTCTCTTGTTTAGACATTACTTTCTAACTCCTTTTTTTAATTTTTTTCCTGACATTCGTTGGAATGTCAATGAAATTATACAAAATAAATATGACATCTTTAATTTACTCAGGGAAATAAAAGAATTAACTAGAAGACCAGAATACAAACAAAATGTCGATGAAAAGGGAGACACAGTAATGGATACAGAAAAGAAATTGATGGTATGGGCAAACTATATAGAACAGTTATTTAACGACAAGCGAGACAAAATAGATAACGAATATTTCGTTGAAGAAACTGGACCAGAAATAACAGAAAGTGAAGTAAAAACACACAATTAAAGAAATAAAAACTGGGAAAGCAGTAGGACCAGACGAAATACCGACAGACGTATTGCAACTTCTCGGGACTGCAATATATATGTTATTGTCGAATTATTTAATATTATATACAGAACAGGTATATTACCTAAAGAATGGCTTCTATCAACATTCGTGACAATACGGAAAAATAAAAACGCCAGACAATGTTGCGATCACCGTACCATCAGTCTAATGTGCCTCATACTAAAAGTAGTCCTAAGATTATTCTTCGTAGAATATATAAAAGTTAGAACAAGACTTGGACAAACTCAGTTCAGATTTAGAAATGCTTAAAGAACCAGAGAAGCATTACATGCAGTAAATGTGGTAATACAGAGATGTTTAGATGTAAACCAGGAGATCTATGTCTGCTTCCTAGATAATTACAAGCATATAAGAATAATAAATAATCTGTATTATGAACAAGAAGCTGTCATAAGAATAAAAAATTTAAAAACTAATAAAATAAAAATAAAAAGAGGTGTTAGACAGGGCTGTGTCTTGTCGCCATCACTGTATAATACATGATTAGAGGAAATATTTTAAAAAAGCATTAGAAGATAAAGTGGCAGGCATAAAAATAAATGGCCTACCCATATGTGAAATTAGATATGCTGATGATACAATACTAATAACAGAAAATATTACAGATCTACAAAGGAATTTAGATAAGGTTGTTGCAGCGAGTGAAAAACTTGGTCTGTCACCAAGCATAAAGAAAACAAAATTCATGGTTATATCAAAGAAAAATAAAAGATACATCAATCTACACGTAAATAATAAGACGATAGGAGGAGTTCAGAATAATAACTATTTAGGGACAAAAATTAGTGAAACAAACGATTATACCAAAGAAATTAGAGTTAGAATAGAAAAGGCTAGAAGTGCATTCAATAATATGAAATAAATATTATATAGTAGAGACCTCAGCATAAATCTTAGAAAACGAGTACTAAAGTGTTATGCATTTTCTGTTCTTTATATGGTGTGGAAACATGGACTTTAAATAAACTTCTTCATCATGTACCATGTCCTTTCAGAACGTTGGTTACCATCATAGCTATTTTAATTTTATCCACTGCCACCCTAAATAGCATGCTTGTATCTACACCACACCAATCTCGCAAGTTCTTCAACCATGAGGTTCTTCTTCGTCTGGACTTTGTTTGCCTGCTATTTTTCCTTGCATGATATTTTGTAGCAATCTATATTTGGGACCTCTCATTACATGTCCGAAATATTCCAGCTTTCTCTGCTTGATGCTTTTTATGATCTCAGTAGTCTTGCTGAGACGTTCTAATAATGTGGAGTTACGAATCTTCGCCACCCAGGAAACTTTTAAAATTCTTCTATAGCACCACATTTCGAAAACCTCAAGGCGATTTAGATCGATTTTATTCACAGTCCAGGACTCGACAGCATATAGTAAGACCGAGAACACGTAACAGCGAAGTAGGCGGATCCTTAATGCCAATTTTAGGTCTCTGTTACATAACACCTTGGACATCCTTCTAAAAGCAGCTCTAGCCTGCTCTATTCTGGATCTAATTTCGCCGTGATTTTCTGCATTACAATTTAATTGCTGTCCAAGGTAGACGATTTATCAACTTGCTCAAGTTTGGTATTATTTACATATATAGACGGTTTTATATTCTGTTGTTTACTTATTACGAGTATTTTGGTATTCCTTATGTTAAGATCCAGACCTGCCTCTCTACAACTCTCAACGACACTATCAAGTAGTGTTTGCAGATCTTCTTGACTAGAAGCTAGGAGTACTGTATCATCCGCATATCGCAAATTATTGATGACTTCGCCGTTCACAAGTATTCCTTCTTGTTTTTCAGAAAGTACTTTTCTGAAAATTCTTTCGGAGTAAACGTTAAAAAGTAGGGGTGACAAGAGGCATCCCTGCCGTACTCCTCTTTTAATATTGAGAGCTTGTGATTCCACACCATCTACTAAAACTGATGTTGTTTGATTCCAATATATAAATTGCAATTATTCGAACATCTCTGCCGTCCAAGCCAATGTCTTTTAGAGCTTCGATCAATATTTAAATAAACGATGGCTCAATAAATTAGAAGCATTTAGATGCAACTCCTGGACAGACAGAATGACGAATAAAGAAGTACTAAGAAGAATAGAGAACAGCAAGGAGATACTGGATTCCATCAAAATAAGAAAACTACAATATCTGGATCATATAACACGTGGTGACAGATATGAACTCCTAAACGTAATAATAAAGGGAAAGATTTAACGAAAGCGCCGCATGGGTAAAAGAAGAATGTCGTGGCTGAGAAACCTCAGAGAATGGTTTAGATGCAGCTCAACTGAACTCTTTCGGGCTGTAGTGTTAAAAGTTAGAATAGCAGTGATTATTGCCAACCTTCGTCGCAGAGAATGGCACGTAAAGAAGAAGACAGTCACGAGCTTTACAGAAAAGGGTTTTTCTTCGCATGAGAAGGCTCTTCGACTGATCCTACTCCTTTATCTGCGCTTGGGACCAGCAGTGGCCGAATAAGAACCACTGGTAGAGTTATTGGATTTAATGTACAGTCTTAAATTCTACCATATTATTAAACCATATTTGTTACGTAAAACATAAGGTGTATATATCAGCATTTATTTTAATTTAGATAAATGGCTTGTTACAATATGAACATTTTGCTTAATTAAGCAAATTATTTATTTTAATTATTTTTTCACAAAGAACTGCAGATTATGTTATCTTTCTTTGTTAATTATTCCTATAATAACGACTTATTTAACTAATTTCGGAACTAGCAAACTACTTAGTAATTAGCAATAAATATTATTAAACAAAATACGGGAATCATAACATTAAAGATATCAACATTTTTCATCTGCCAGCACCTGGAATAGACACACAACTACATAACGAAAGAACTTCTGAGATGTTAATTATGGTTTGCCCAGTTCATCTTATGCTTTTCACCACTGCCGACCATGTACTCTTAAAATTTGATCCCCGTATTCGGGAGTAAGAGATTTCGTATCGAACATTGAACATAAACTAAATACACTTCAACACTACACCAAATTGTAGTTACTTTTACCAAGAAATTAGACTGAAATTGCCAAACACCGCGAGGGCCAGTTGAGACTAGTCTTCTGGAATTCAATAAAAATAAATTCCAAAGTCATTGATGAAATAGTAGCCAGGCTAGACATAGATGTCGAAGCGCTATAAGAGAATAAGTTCACCAATACCGTGAACTTCAAAATTCCAAGCTACGCGTTTATAGAGAAGTCATGTAGTGGCACAGCAGTATTAATCGAAAAGCATATTGAATATGCCCTAATCCCTACTACAGTCCTCCTGTAGTCTGCTACGATGATCTCCGAATGAGACAACTCGCAATTATGATCACATCTTAAATACAGTCAAACCAACAATAATATTATACATAAATGTAAGATGACCAAATTGGAAGGACAGAGCAACCAACCGAAATGGAAGGTTGCTAAATCACTATCTTCGTAAGAGATTAGAAAGACTTGTCATAGTTCCTTTCCTTGAACTTGCATATTTTCCTGGAAAAGACAAGCCATTCACATATCCAGAAATAGCTATTGCAAAAAACATGGGCCTCTAAACGGTAATCCAAATGATCAAAGTTGACTATAATTCAATAACATTAGAGGTAGGAGAATTACAAAAAGAAAATCCATAAAATAGAGCACGTTTATAAAAATAATCACCGAAAACAGAAAATATTCCAGAAATCAACAACGAAAAGGAATTTAACCAAATAGAGGTGACACTGGAGGAAGATTTAGACATTAGTGAAGAAATTAAATAAAAGCTAATAGAAACCAGACATTAAAAACAGGACAAAAGAGCAAGGTTAAACGATAGTTACTAGAACCCCTAAACCGGACATGAAATTATTATATCCAACACCTAATCCCAAATAAACCAGGGCTCTGAAAAATTCAAAAAAGTTTACGAAAGGATAAAAAATTTATCTCTTCCTTAAACGGAGATCGATGAGTAGTTTATTAAGCTGAAAAAAACAACACAAGTTATGAAGATAATCCTCGAAAAAAGAGGACAATTTATTCAAAGATGAGAGCTTCATAGAAGAAGTCGAAGAAATTTGCGAATAATTAACGAATAACCAAGAATAATGAGAAAAAGCAAACACAGCACTGCAGAAAATCAAGAAGATAATTCAGTTCTTATAATCATACTCATCGGGGTCCTTATTATTTCCTTCTTCTTCCTGGATTCCATTGTATCATTTAAATGTGGCATTGATCATTTCCTGCTCGCTAGATATGACTCAGTTAACTAATCTTATATTGCTTAATTTTTATGACAATATTTTCTTTCAGCTTTTTCTTAATCTGTGACTCTGACCTCTTTGACTGAAGAGCTAAATGAAGTTTTATCAAATTAATAATGCATTATCATTATTCTCTTTGGCTTTATTCCTATGCAGGGTCAGCTTTCCTAATTAGATTTCTTCATGATTATCTATCTTGCATTGTACCAAGAAAGTTTCTTCAAAGAGATGTCCTGTCCTAGCGTTTCTTTGGTCCTTCTTTCCTACTTCTTCCATGTACTTACAACTCAGCAATTATTCATATTGGTGACTGTTGTATTATTTTTACATAAATTGATTTCATATGTATACTTATCTCCATATAAATATGGTTTAAGCACGAAGCGCTGATGCAGTCCTATTCATCATCATCATCATCCAGCCCCATTTTCACATCCATTGTTGGATATAGGCCTCCTCCAAACATCTCCAGTTCTCTCTATCTCTAGCTGCTGCAATCCAGTGTGTTTCTATTCTCCTTAGGTCGTCGGTCCATCGGGTGGGTGGTCTGCCTCGACTTCGCTTGTCGACTCTTGATCTTCAATCCAATAATCTCTTCGTCCATCTTCCGTCTTCCATTCTAGCAACATGTCCAGCCCACCTCCACTTTTGTTTATTGATTCGCAGTATAATATCGTCTACGCCAGTTCGTCGGCGTATCTCCTCATTTCTCACGCGATCTTTCAAGGTCAGGCCCAGCATTGATCTCTCAATTCGCCTTTGTGTTACCTCAGTTTTTCGGCAGTAGCTTTCGTTAAAGTTAGGGTCTCTGCTCCGTAGGTCAAGACTGGTAAGATGCATTGGTTAAATGCCTTCCTTTTCAGGTGAATTGGAATATTTGTTTTAAAAATGTCTCTCATTCTTCCATATGCCGCCCATACCAACGTGATTCGTCTATTTAGCTCGCCGGTTTGGTTGTCTCTGGTTATTCTAATTTCATGACCCAAGTATGTGTATTTATCGATTAATTCTACCTGTTGTTATTGATCTGTATCTCTTCGCTGGAAACCATATTGGTCATCATTTTGGTTTTCTCGAAATTTATCTCTAGCCCAGTTTCTTGTAGTATGTCATTCAGTTCTTGGAGCATGTCTTTGATCTCTCCCAGATTATCTGACAGAAGCAGGATATCGTCCGCAAAATGTAGATGGTTTAATCTTTCTCCATCGATGGATATTCCTTTCTGTTGCCATTTTAGTCCTTTAAATGCATACTCAAGAACGGTAATGAACAGCTTTGGTGATATGATATCACCTTGCCTGAGTCCCCTTTTTATCTTTATTTTATTAGTTGCAGAATGTAGACTTATGGTTGTTGTGGCATTTTCATATATATTTTTAACAGTCCTATTATCACATACAAATTATTAACCTCTTCTACACCTGTCCTAAACGTAATTGTTACTCTATCATCAATAACCCTCACAATTTTGACATGTCTCTTATCAAACTTTATCATATGCTATCTCAAAATCAATGAATAACCATAACAATAAACAGTAAAAACTGATTTTGTTTAAGTTTCTTTACTATCATTTATTCTCTCCTATGTTTTCGTGTATAAAAACATATATAACAAATGTATTCTTAGATAACAGAGAACAAGATCTTAATAGACGGATAAACATTGAAAATAATTAACATGGGAGATTGAAAAAGCTCCTGGTCTCGTAAAATTGTAAAGTTTTTTTACTTTCAATAAAATCTGCTTTAAAATGTTGTCTTAGAGTTTTTAGAGATGTAAGTAAGACGTAAGTTATTTGAAAATCTGCGGTGGCTTTGAAAATTATTGAGAAGCCCGGTATGTTTAAATTTCCGATGTTGTTGGGTGATGAGCCTTGTTTGGCTATTTCATGCTGCTTTTTCATTGCCCTTATGACCCTCGTGCCCCGGTACCCAGGCTACCGTAACCTTGCTACGGTCTTCTAGTTAATTTAGGGCCCACACACAATTGACATTGACATCTACAGAATTAAGTGCCTTGAGCGCTGCCTGACTATCTGTGAAGATGGCAATTGGACGAAACGTTCTTTCCTGCCTTTCTATTAGCTCATGAACTGACTTCTAAAGATAAAATCAGTGTTCATCGTTAATAAGCACTAGATCTAAAGTAGAAGGTTGCTTAATAATTTTAAATCTAGTAGGTTCTGTGACGAGTTGTATCAGGTTCGAATTTACTACAAAGCTTTTAAATAAATTATGAGCATTTTCGGCCTCAGATAATGAAGTTATTCGCCAGATGATCTTTGGGAAATTAGAATCTTCAGTAATGATAAGATTATCAAGAGAAGATAGTTTTTCAAGTTTTGTAAAGAAAACATTATCATGTGCAAGAAGTGTAACAGATGGACGATATACACATACTAAATTAAGGCAAAAAGAATTTTTAGTAACAGATAAGTGGATTGCATATAAACTGGTTAATTTGATTTAATGACCATTCGATTTTTTGGTATTTAAATAACAACTTATACGATCAAGATCGGCACATTGTGCTAACAAAATGTAAACTAAAAATTAGTGAATGTTAAAAATGTAGTATCCAACTCAGCACGTCAAGGACAACCTTATTTTTAACGTTAAAGTTGATTTCTAAGGTCACGTTATCTTCTAACCCTAGCTTATTAAATAAGAATTTAATCTACAGAGGATTATAAATTTCGTAAAAGTTGTTTAGTTTTTGTTATACGTGCTTATGTAATAGCCCTGATAAAGAGTCTGTATTCATAACAAAAAATGAACATTACGACAATTGCATGTAGATATTGTTTTACACAGTAACAAAATAAAGATATCAGTAATCCCTGTTAATCTCAAAATAATAAAGTTATTTTTTTAGCTGCTAATACTCAATATTAGTAAAATCAACTATGCACAAAGACATTAATACAAAATATTTTGTCTTTATATATACATATTTTTTTTTAATATCAGTGGCATCAACTACTAAAGGTTATTAGAGACATGTTACATTGAGCTACAATACTTAATTAATTTACAATAGATGAAAAAGTTTAGTTTCTTTAAGGAAATTTACAATATTATTTATGTTACAGTTTTCTTGAATACATTTTGTACAGTTTAACAAATGTTTTCCATTTAGAGTCAAACCACTTATAATCCAGGAAATGAAGCATTTCACCTCGCAATTTTTTCGTCCTTGAAATTTTAACAGAAGGTAGGTAATAGCCAAGGATCAAAATCTATATCGAACCAAAGTGCGCCAAAGCCTTGGGGGTGATTTTGAAACTACAGGTTTCGATTAAAAAAGTGATTCTAAACAAAAAATGTTCTATACATTTTTTTTTGTAAAACTGATATTTTTCAAGTTATTCGCGATTGAAAGTAACAACTTTTAGACGAAAAAATCGACGTTTTTAATCGACTTTTCGCGAATAACTCGAAAATGGTGCATTTTAATCAAAAAAATTGTAGAGAACAAATTTGTAGCTTTTAAAAACACAAATACAATTCATTTTTAAAATGTTTTTGCGATATAACAAGAACCGAAATACGGCCTATCAATGTTCAGCGGTTTTCTTCAAATGCCAAATTTGAAAGATTCAAAGTCAAATATTGGGAAAATGATGCATTTTTGGAAGAAAACTCACATAACCTTTTTTAAAGAGCATAAATAGACCTATCATAAAAAAAAAGACTCTAGCTCAAAATTGAGTGAGTTATGATTAAAATAAGGTCAATACCTCATTTTTTACAAAAAAATCGATGAAAACAACCCCTAACCACCACCATAATTAAAATCGATCTTCACCCTTCTGCAATTCTCTTTGTACATATATTGTTAATACGTCCTAGAAGTTTGACCCATTTAAAATGCTTAGTTTTAAAAAAAGTACAGCATAAAGCGAGAAACGATTTACAATTTAATATTTTTTAACCTTCTTTTTTTAAATATCCCCGAAAATACTGAATATATGAAAAAAATAAAAATATACTGAATTGTAGCTTTTTTAATGACTAAAATTTTCATTTATTTAAATTTGTTGTACAATGAATATTTGGCGAGATATAGCCGTTTAAGCATCGATTTACGATCAAGCACCATCTTTTTCGAGCCCTTTAAACTCACCCCATTTAAAAACCAAGGGACAAAAAGATTTAATTCACAGATCCTTGTAGCTTTTAAAAACCTCTATAAAATCGTTTTTGAAGAAACACTCTATCGTTAAAAATGAAGGAAATACGTTAAAAAAACCAATTAATTTTTTTCCGGAAAATTCCATTAGTATAGTACAGTACATTTCGGAGCATAATAATCTACAAAACCGGTATATTAGGTAGTGGGGCGTTATACATTCGAAATTTTAAGCATTCTTGTTTTGAAATCCCATACAACAGAATAAAACATCTGCTCATATATCTATGGCTTGGCAATGAAAATATCAGAGCAACAGATTGGGGATGGTATTCCAAAGATGGTTTGTTATTACCCGTACGCATGCACAAACAACCTGCACCCGATGAACTTTTGAAAATTATTTTTTGCCAATGCGAAAAAGGATGCGGCGTTTCATGTGGGTGCAGAAAAGTTGGTTTATACTGTAACTCTACTTGTTCTGGGTGCTCAGGTGAAGGATGCAATAATAGTCCACCAATAATTGAAGAAGATGAGGATGACATAGATCACGATAAAGATGTAATTGATGACGAATAAAATTAATATTATAATTGTTTTACCTATAAATGTAAATATTTTCAACTATTTATGTAAATGTATAAGAATATATGGTGCCTTTTTATGTTGATAAATTTTTTTGTATTTAATTCTACTTTTTTCAATTTATATCTAGTAATTTAGTTTATAAAAACTGCAATGTTGTAAAGGGTGATTTTCAAAAGTTGAAAAGTTGCAAAATTTTGACAAAAAACTGTTGTTACCTATAGCACTCATAACAATTGATTTTTAAGGGTTGAAAATGTATGAAATTGTATTTTAAAGTATAAAAAAATCACTATTTAACTAATCCAAACGAAATTCCACTCATCTTAAGATTTTAATCCAAACCAAATTTCACTCATCTTAAGATTTGTAATGTTATTTTACAGTTTTTAAAAATTAGGGGTAGTTTTCACCCCTAAGAACAATCAGGGTTCATCGGCATGACATTAGCTATAAAGCAGAGGGTGAGTTGAGCTTAATTCCAAATTTTTATGCAAATAAAAATTGGAGATTTTCTTAATGGCTTGAAGATTTTCTTAATTGCATTCCCTTAACTGCTTCTTTCACTTGTTCCATTGATATTTCTATTCTTCCTTCTACTTTCACTTGTACATTTGTTTGTATAAACCTTTCTCTTCTCTCTGTTAATAAGTTCTTAAAATGCTCTTTCCATGTGTTCCCTGGTATTCTATTTATTATGACTTGGTTTTTTGTCGTTGTTCTCATCATTTGTATAGTTCTCCAGGCTCAGAGCTCTTTGTCTCTCCTATATGGTTGTCTAGGTATTGGCACTTTTGTTCCCATGCATATTTTTCTTTTTAACCACTTCTCGTTTGACTTCTTTATTCAAGTTTTTATGTTGTTGTTTTGTTTGTTCGTCTCCCTATTGTAATAACTTTTGATATACTTCCTTTTTTCTTTTTATCTTTTCTTGCACTTCTTTATCCCACCAATATGGTTTATCTACTCTCCGTACCTGTGGCCTTCTAGCGCTGCGTCTTTCATGTAGTTTTTTATATGTTCGTATTCATCCGTCGTTGATCTGTGTGTTTCCTGTAGTTTTTGTGTTAGTCTCCAAGAGTAAAGTAACTGTGTGCTCACAGCACACAGTTATACGTTAATGACCTACGTAATCGATCAATTCTAACCTGGTTGGCCCAGCTTGTGTTTTGTTTCCTCCACGTTTTAATAGACGGTTTAATATCTTTTAATTTTAATTGGGAGCTATCCAATTCCCTTTGCCACTTACACTAGATTTTGGATTTAATCACTGTTTTAATATCACTAGCAACTAGCAACCACTTCACTCACATCGTTGAATTTTCGTTCTTTGCTGCATGTCTAGCACAGGAATCTGCTTCTTCGTTTCCTGGAATACTGGCATACAACGGTACCCACAGTATTACCATGCCGGTGTTTTTTTGTGTAAAATATCTAATTCAGTTTTCACAAGGTAAGCTATTGGATGTTTTAATGTTTTCTACTAGTTAGGTAGTTAAAGGGAGATTAGCAGAAAAGTTGTATTAATCATTGATCCTTGTAGAATTCCATTCTTTTGCAACCTTTTAGATGATATCTCGTTATCGAGATGAAACACTATATATTATTTTGCTAATAAAATGTTTTATGAAATATAATATGTTACTTTTTAAACTCTTGTTTTTGAATTTTGTGTCTACATACCGTGCCATAAGCTTTAGTAATATCAATAAATACTGGGATACTAATATATACATCTTTGATCTTTAGCAATTTTAGTACGTGTAGAAAAAATATTTCAAACAAGAAATGTAGCTGATATTATTTTGAACAAATATGTTAATTTTCACTTTTTATGTATAATAAATGGTTCTCTCAGAAACAACGCTTGAAGCGACCGCCGACTTTTTCTATTAACCAAACCATTATTATTTTACAGTCAAAGCCCGGTGAGGTTACCCAAGCTGTCAAGGATGCTCTCGACATCGGCTATCGTCACATCGATTGCGCCCACGTCTACGGAAATGAACCAGAAGTAGGTGCTGCCTTGAAGGCCAAACTTGCCGATGGTACAGTCAAACGTGGCGATATCTACATCACCAGCAAACTCTGGAACACTTTCCACAGACCCGACTTAGTAGAACCAGCCGTGAAGACCACATTGAAGAACTTAGGTCTTGAATACTTGGACTTGTACTTGATTCACTGGCCTTTTGCTCTTAAGGTAACATTTCAAACATAAAATATAACATAATTCGTTACATAAAATATAACATAAGTATGTTAAAGGAATCGGATATTTGTTTTCATATTTTTAATATTTCTGTACAGGAAGACGGAGATCTTTTCCCAGTAAATGCCGATGGCAGCACAGCCTACAGTGATGTGGATTACTTGGACACATGGAAAGCCATGGAGGCTCTAGTCAAGAAGGGTCTTGTCAAGTCAATCGGTATTTCCAACTTCAACAAACGCCAAACTGAACGTCTTCTCGCTAACTGTTCAATCAAACCAGTTACCAACCAGGTAAGTCGATGAAAAAAACCTTACATTAAAAACAAAATTGTTGAAGTGATAGGTATTAACATTTAAAGTTATTATTGGATTTTTTGTTAATAGATTTTTTATTAAATCTTGTGTTCTTGGAAGATATATTTATAAAACAAATCTGCAACGCCTTTAGACCTTTAAACAAATTTTTGTCTTACGCTGCAACTCAAGCCTATACTGCTTCTAGCACTTCTTCTTCTTGTCTGACCTCACAATTCATGACAAGTTTTAGCCCATTATTGCCCATTTCACATTATTGTATTGCAATTCTAGACAAATCTGCTTCGATATCATCCTTTCATCTGTACCTGGAGCGGTCTACTGATCTTATACCATGTGGTCTCTTAAAAAATACTGTTTCCAATACTCTGTTGCTATCTGATCTTACCACATGACTTGCCTATCTTCATCGATTAGCTTTCAAATGTCTGATTTTTCATTAACATATTCCGGTCTTGAGCTCTGTGTACCTAGTTGCTTCTCATCCTCCATAAATCGTCTCTCCATCTGGTTGGTGATCTACCTCTACTTCTTTTATCCTCTATAACATGTAACATACAACATATGTAACCTGCCTTGTAAAATGGAATAACTATGTTCCTCCTCTGCCTTATGTCTTTTGGTATTTTGCCATTCCTGATGACTCCCAATATCGCTGTTTCCAATCCTCTCTGCGCCACTCTCAGTTTTTTTATTGAACGTTTTGTCCAGGTTTTGTCATACGGTTTTGACACCGTATGTGATTTCATGTAAAACACAAATAGGAGTAGGGGAAGGATGTCGAAGATGACGCACCTAAGCAAAATACATTTTATTTAAGGGTAAAAAATATTTAAGCTAACTTTGAACGCTATGAGCCTGTAATTTGAACATTTCTATAACCAATTTCTAGGATTATTTTTAAATTCAATAAAAGGAAGTATTTTTTATGCTGCTTTTTTAAAAAACGCTTTTGCGCCATCTTACCTTCCACCGAGGGAAAGATGACGCACAGTGATGGTGAAGATGGCGTATGTAGGTATCTATATTAAAAGCGCAAGTGATATGAAAAGAAAATTTATTTTTTAATACTGAAAGTAAGAAAATGTAAACAAAGCTTTTTTAACATATTAACAAAAGTCACAAATGTAGTTTTCGGGACTTTTGGATCCACTGCATTCTTTATGCACCCATTGTCCACAACTTGTGCATCTGAACCATGTTTTCGTCTTTTTGCCGAAGTCTCCACATAATATGCAGATATCAGTTTCACCTCCCTCGTTGATTATGTGATCCAACTTATCGTCATTGCAAAGACCTTCTTCATCAAAATCGCTTTCTTCAGTATCGCTATCCTCCAAGATTTTTTTGTTTATTTTTTGTTTGATTATTTTTTGTACTTTGACTTTCCCTTTATTTTTATTTAGTTTTAATCCTGCATCATTAACCAATACTTGTCTGGTTACTTTTTTCTTTCCTTCTTCCGACTTCGCCAGTTTTTCTTTTTTTTATTCTCTTTTTCTTCTAAGAATTCTTTTAAAGGGGTGCTTGTTAGAATTTCAGAATGTTGCTTTTGTCGTCCATATTTTCTTTTAATTTTTTTATTGGGCAAAGGAACTGGAGAAATAACTGAAAGAGAAGTATGTGGACGTTTGGTTATTTCATTTTGTTTTGTGGGGGTTGTGTGACGACTTTCAGGAGACTGTCGGCTGGTTGATGGACGTGGTAATTCTGGTTCTCTTATAGATGGTGTTGTTATTAGTGGAGGTGTTCCCTGAGGTGCAGGTTCAGGAGAAACATCTCTATCCAAGCTATCATTGTTTAAATTATCAGCAGGAAAAAGTCATCTTCTGTGAACTTATCAGAGTTTAACGGAAAAATTCCGCACGTTCCGAAACCAGAAACGGCCTTATCAATATTTGCCACCTGATTATATGCTAACTTAAAAATCTCGGCGACATCATATGGAGTAATTTTATCTTCAAACTCTGAGTTGCTTATCTTAGATTTTAGAAAGGAATTGCAATGGCGACCATACGCATATTTTAATGCAGAAAAAAATGACACATCAAGAGGTTGTAATTTGTGGGATGTGTGGGGTGGAATACTAACCATTATAATCCCATTCTCTTTGCAGTAATTATAAATATCCAGTGAAATATGGCTCGAGTGATTATCTAATACGAACAGCACGGGATTATCTGGACTAGACAGGACTTTTTTTTGGAAATGCTTCAGCCATAATAAAAACATAGACGTATTACTCCATCCATTATCCGTGCAGTTGTAAATCTCACCGCTTGGTCCATTTTTCTGAAGCTGTGGGCCATATTCCGGTCTTGACCTCTGTGTACCTAGTTGCTTGTCATCCTCCTTAAATCGTCTCTCCATCTGGTTGGTGATCTACCTCTACTTCTTTTATCCTCTATAACATGTAACATACAACATATGTAACCTGCTTTGTAAAATGGAATAACTATGTTATTGCCTATGCCAATAACCTCTGCCTTATGTCTTTTGGTATTTTGCCATTCCTGATGACTCCCAATATCGCTGTTTCCAATCCTCTCTGCGTCACTCTCAGTTTTTTTATTGAACGTTTTGTCAAGGTTTTGTCATACGGTTTTGACACCGTATGTGATTTCATGTAAAACACAAATAGGAGTATTAGACTTCTCAGCTTCGTCCAAAAGCCGCCCAGCTCAAACCTATACGATGATATATCTCGCAAATTTGATTATCATTACCAATTCGTTTCTCATGGCCCAAGTATTTACACTTTATTTTCACTATTATACAGAGTAACAAATTAAACATTGCTCCAATCGCATCCTCTTCAATCTCCTGTTATTTCATCCAATTATTATTCTGAGAACCTTTCTTATCAACAGGTGAGAAGCCGAGAACAACTTTTATCGCTCGTTCGTTAAAAGTAAATTTACTATATTTTAGACATTATTAATTATTCGTTGCATTTCATAAATATTATGTTTCATTCATAAATATCTTTAAATATTGATTCCTTTTTGTCATAAAAGCTAGAACTTAGTATTAACTTCTAAATTATCATCTGATATATTCCTAGAATTTAAGATGTTGCGATAGATTTGCTAAAGAAGTAAATTTTTGGACAAGTTGCTTATCTGAATTATATAACATTTATAATGCTCAAAAATTGTGGCAGTCTGTATAAACAACCTTGAAGAGAACAAGGCCAATACAACACAATGTATCGCTAGCGCTTACATTACCTAAACATTCCGATTAAATATATACCGGATTTTTAAAGTCAGGAATCCATGATTTTTTCGTAATATTTATGTTTTTTTAATGATCAGACACGTTATACAACAATGGTCAATGGTTCGATTTTATTATCATAAATTCTTATGAATTAAATTAACGCAAAAATGTGGTGCACGTTCACTTGGAGAAACAAAATATTGGTATTGGCAAAAAATATTTATGAGTTTTTAAAAAAAATCTACTTCTTGAAGATTTCGTAGACATAATATTCAATAGCACATAGATAAGAATGTCAAAAATGATTTAAAAATATAAAATTCTTATAGATTTGTCGTCTAAGTAAGCTACCTCTTCAGGCTACCTCTCAGTCCTTGATGTTCTCCAAACTGCATCTACATTGTACGTCTGTACTTCTAGCTTTGTCCCATATAGTTTTACTATTATTTTTTCTCTCTGCTATTTCTAACATCCTTTTTGTCCTCTCTCTGTGTTAGGTCGTGATTCTGCCACGTATGTCATTATTGGCCTGATGACTGTTTTGTAAATTCTGCCTTTCATTTCTTTTTCAATATTTTTATTTCTCCATATTGTTTCATTCAGGCAACCTGCGGCTCTGTTTGCTCTATTCACTTGATCTTCTACTTCTACTTCGAGCGTTCCGTAGCTAGATAATGTGATGCCTAGATATTTAAACTCCATCACTTGTTCTACTATCTGACCTTCCAGCTCCAATTTACACTGTAAATCATCTTCACTTTATGAGCAGATTATTTTAAGTTGTTTTTCTCCCATTTGGTATCATTTTTTAGTTAATTTTTTTTACTATTTTATTCATAATCAGGTTGAACAATAGAAGACTCAGGCAATTTCCCTGTCTTATCCCATTGCCAAAGAGTGACGCACTACAACTACCTCGGGACCATAATAAATGAAGAATGGACCAACAACCAGGAGATTAGAGGACCCATCGGAAAAGCTAGATCCACCTTCAATCGGATGGGAACCATCTTCAAGAGTCACAACCTCTTTCTTGATACAAAATTAAGAATGCTGCGATGCTATTCTGGCCTTTTTTATGGTGCTAAATAGTGAACCTTGAACGAAGATATGTGCAGAAAACTGGATGCATTTGAAATGTGGTTATATCGGATAATGCTTAAGATCTCGTGGACTGACCGAGTCACACATGAGGAGGTCCTCAGAAGAATGAATAAGAACCGAGAGGTACTGACCACCATCAAAACTCGAAAGTTACAATTCTTTGGACATATTATGCGAAATGAATCCAGATATGCTCTCCTTCAAGTCATCTGCAAGGAAAAATATTTGGAAAACGAGGCCCAGGAAGAAATAGAACATCTTGGTAAAAGAACCTCAGAACCTGGCTCAATACAATATCTGTGCAGCTTTTCCGCGCTGCTGCAGATAAAATAAATATTGCCATGATGATCGCTAACATTTGTAATGGATAGGCACATCAAGAAGAAATCCCATTGCCAGCTTCAATGGGGCCATTTAGTTCTTCATAAACTTTTACTTTTGTTGTGTTATTTTGGTAGATACTTTCGATCGTTTTGATTATTCTTAAAGGTATCTCTCTTGCGGAAACAAGTGGATAACGTCCTTTAATTTGACCTGGTCAAATGCCTTCTTAAGGTCCACGAAACATATGCCGGTTTTTTGTATCCTAATGATTTCTTTTGTACTTGCTTAATTATAAATATAGAGTCGGTGCATGATTTTCCTGTCCCAAAAATCTTGTTGTTCTTCTGCTACTGTTATAATTTCAGTCGGCAGTGTTTGTCTATTGTACTTATTTTTTTCGTTGTGACTTTATACTTCAAAAAATAAATAAAAACATAATGCTTTTAATCTGGACTTACTTTAGCAAATCTTTCTATGATGGATCTTTTCAACATAAATCATCTTCACATTAATCCTCCTTTCTATTATTCTAATTATCTTAATCTATGCTGTTTTACGTTGGCATCAGCTAGTGCCAAATTACGTAGTAATGGGATCTTTTTAAAAAATCAATAATACAAAATAAAAATTAATTTTATGCTCTAATAAATAATTTAGTAAATTATAATTGATAAGTGTTTTAAACCAGGAAACAATTTTTTTTCTGATAATAAAAACTGATAAATTGTTCTAATTTTTCAAAATCTGCCTGTAATATTATAATATTGACATAGTAGAATTTTCTATTAAATGATAACGGTTATGAAGTGTCTTCGTTGTTTAATAAATGAGGGATATTTACTACCAGATTAATATAGTACTGATATTATTATTTGATTTCTAATCCACTGATTATATCAAGATAATTTTTATTTGTTAATATTGCAACATTATAATATTTATTAATATCCTAACCACTTAAATTGTAGTAATTAGTTATATTCATGGAGGTATTATAGGTCCATGGTTATATTTAAATAAATACTAAATAAGTTTCCAAACAATTTTCCAATAAACAATTTATGTTTATTTTCTCAGTATGAGTAAAGATGTTTAATATTAATATAGACAATTCTTGTAATAGATTGAAATCCATCCATACTTAAACCAACAAAAACTCATCGACTATCTCGAATCCAAAGACATCGTCGTAACAGCCTACAGCCCATTGGGATCCCCTGACAGGCCATGGGCCAAACCTGGTGACCCACAACTTTTGGAAGATCCTAAAATCAAGAAGATCGCTGATAAATACAACAAGACACCCGCTCAGGT
>OU898276.1:207785777-207801494 GCA_918026665.1 Diabrotica balteata | reverse complement strand
TATCTTTCGCCCTGGCTTTCCAATTTCTGACCCCTAGATTCCTCAAGTCATCCTTTTTTTTTAAACATAGTTTATTTACAGATTTATTGATATCGTTTCTAACTGCATTGTAACAATTTTCTCCCTTTTTAAAAGTAGCAGATTCTTTGAAGTCCGTTTACTCATTATTATAATATAATAAGTACTGCAGATGCTGTGGTTTTCCTAAGGTGAGCAGGTTTATGCCTTTTTCATTAATCTGTGTTAACATTAAGATAGACAAATAGACAAATATATAGTTTTCTGTTAGGGGATAGTCTAGAAATTTACTAAAACCTTTTTGTTTTAAGCAGATTACAATTGTAACATTCCATTTAACTATCTTCATAATAACTGTCGCTGAAAACTATTTAAAAATAAATATCTTTATTATCTATATGATATGTTAAATATACATTAAACACTTATTCAGGCTCTACCACAGTTTATAAACAGATGATATCACGAGATGAGTGGCTGGCATTTCAGATAAAGATGACTTATCTCACTTTCAGTTGAAAAACAAACACTTCCTTCGCCATAGGAAACGGTTTTGATATAAACGGCTTGACCGAGTTGGTCAAACTCCTCTGTAATAACAATTTAAAAAGATAAAGGTATCTCAAATAGCTTTTAAAATAATTTGGTAGAAGAATTTAGAATGTTTTGTGAAATATTACTATTTTAGTAACAGTTTGAAGATTAAACTTTAATAATGGACCACCGATGAAAGACGGAATGTAGATCTCACTATTCAGCAATGCCCATTTAACAAAATGGGAAAATTTGGGGTCAATGACTTTTTTAAATTTAAACGTTTACAAAATATGTTATATTCTAATTATATTATATTAATTCTTTATTTCGTACATAATTTAAATAATTTATAGTAGTTTTGAAGGTATTTTCTTGTGACATGTTTATAGACTTCATATTATATGTTTGCAAATATACCATAATAATTTACAACTTCACTTTCTATACTCCTATTGAAAAATATAGCAAAAATTCAGTTCTACTAATTGCATTCGAGATCACAAGGAAATATGCTCAAGAAATATAAAGAAGATTAATGCAAGATAGAAGAACGATTGACTCTTTTAACACTACATTTTAATTTAACAAGTATGGAAAAGAAAGGGGTTCAAACGAGTAGTGATGCGCAATATCAGGTGTTGCCTCCTGGTAAAACCTCTAGCCCTCCTACTCAATTAATAATTACTATTTAACTGGGAATAAGCTACAATTAAAGATAAAAATACGTTTATTGACGTTTCAATTTCCACTTCGGAAATCGTTCTCAAAATACAAACTGTAAATTAAAGAAATTTTGTTTTTAGTTACATAGTGAAAAATTCTTCTAAAAAATTTAATTTTATCTGACTCATTTATATTGACAATTCAGACATACATTATACATTTTAAAGTAGACGACTTTAAAACGATATTGCCAATATTGTTGAGTTGCGCTCCTGGGACGACTTTATTTATAAGATAGTTCATTCGATTACATGAAATCAACTTTAACTTGAGAATATAAGTCAGAAAAAAATCATAGCATGTAATTCGTTTTTAAAAAGACAAACACATGACATGATGACAGTAAAATTCTCCTGTTAGTGATTCCATACTAAATTATGAGGGAAAAACCAGGAAAAAAACCTCATAATACTATCCCGACATGGTAAGTATTTGTTCGTGCATTTAGTTTACCTTCAATAAACACCAAAATTCTGATTTTATGTTGATTATGATGTTTCGTTATTTAAAAAACATAAATGATGTATCCTCTATATGTTACTGACTTACTAATACTGGTATTTTCTTATTAATAATTTCCTCTTTCAATATTGGTAATCAGATCCTACTACATTCTGCCGAGAGATTTGCGACACAATTGGCCTCATTTAGCATAATTAGAGCCGCTTCTTTGATTTTTCTTTTTTTAACATCCGTTTCTTTTAGGACTACATTTGAATTATTCCATTGAACCCTATGTTCATTATCCCATGTGTGTTTACATATTTGAGATCTATCAAATTCTCTATTTTTAATATAAGATTGATGTTAACTTGTTCTAACATTTAATGGTCTCGATGTTTCACCTAAATAAAACTGATCGCATTCACAAGGTATTTTATAAATGCAATTCTTTGTCCTTTTTTGTTCATTGTTAGGTAATGTTGTTAAAATGTTGAATTTATTTCCTATCCTTTTAAGTTTTTCTGATAGTCCTTTTATGTACGGTATTGTTATTTTCCTCGTATTATTCCTTGTGTATGCTGTAGGATCTCGTTCTAAGTTGTTCTGTTCTATTCGATCAATTCCTTATTTATAAACGACAAAGGATAATCATTTTTTAATAAAACAGATGTTAACAAATGTTTCTCCTCCAAGAACGAATTTTCGTTAGAACAAGTAATTTTGGCTCTATCGTATAAGGATTTAATTATTCCCTTTTTTACGTTAATATTGTGATTTGATTTGAAATTTAAATATCTATTGGTTTGTGTTTGTTTTCTATACACCTGAGTCTCATATCCATTATCTTTCTTAGAGATTAAAACATCCAGGAAAGGTAGCGTGTTATTATATTCCTTTTCCATGGTAAATGTTATTGTCTCTTCTTTATCGTTTATATCATTTAGGAATGTGTCCAACAACTTTTATCCATGAGGCCATATTGAGAATACATCATCTACATACCTCCACCATACTGTGGGTTTTAAATTTTGTTTAGAAATAATATTTGTTTCTAAATCTTCCATAAATATATCGGCTAAGAATGGAGATAACTTAAAAGGATAGGAAATTAATTCAACATTTCAACAACATTTAAAACAACAAACACGTTGAGATCTATTTTGTCCAAAACCAAACCTAACAATGAACAAGAAAGGACAAAGAATTGCATTTATAAAATACCTTGTGAATGCGATCAGTTTTATTTAGGTGAAACATCAAGGCCATTAAATGTTAGAATAAGTGAACATCAATCTTATATTAAAAATAGAGAATTTGATAGATCTCAAATAATGTAAACACGTATGGGATAATGAACATAGGGTTCAATGGAATAATTCGAATGTAATCCTAAAAGAGACGGATGGTAAAAAAAGAAAAATCAAAGAAGCGGCTCTAATTATGCTAAATGAGGCCAATTGTGTCGCAAATTCCTCGGCAGAATGTAGTAGGATCTGGTTACCAATATTGAAAGAGGAAGTTATTAATAAGAAAATACCAGTATTAGTATGTCAGTAACATATAGAGGATACATCATTTATGTTTTTTAAATAACGAAACATATAAAATCAGAATTTTGGTGTTTATTGAAGGTAAACTAAATGCACGAACAAATACTTATCATATCGGGATAGTATTATGAGGTTTTTTTCCTGGTTTTTTCCTCATAATTTACTATGGAATCAGTAACAGGAGAATTTTACTGTCATCATGTCATGTGTTTGTCTTTTTTAAAGACGAATTACATGCTATGAGTTTTTTCTGACGGATATTCTCAAGTTAAAGTTGATTTCATGTAATCGAATGAACTATCTTATAAGTAAAGTCGTCCCAGGAGCGCAAACTCAACAATATTGGCAATATCATTTTAAAGTCGTCTATTTTAAAATGCATAATGTATGCCTGAATTGTCAATATAAATGAGTCAGATAAAATTAAATTAAAATCCTACTACAATAACAGGTCGGAACGGAAACGGAACGAACCAGGAACAGGAAACAGTCTTTGAAAGTCATATCTTTGAACGTGTTGACAGCTTCACATACCTTGGCTCGATAATGACTACTGCCAAGAAGCGAAGAAATTAAAAGACAAATAAACGTAACAAATAGGGCATACCATGGATAAAAACAATTCCACTCAAAAAATATCCAAAGAAAAACTAAAATTATTATATACAAAAATACTGCTGAGGCTGGTCCTCACATATTGGGCGAAAACATGGGCTTTAACGCTTAAGGATGAAACACTTCTAGGAATATTTGGGGAAGATACTCCGCAAAATATTTGGAGCTATAAACGATTAAGGGCAGTAGAGCGCAAAAGATATAATTTCGAATTATACCAAATCCTTAATGAATCAGATGTAACGATCATTAAAACAAAGCGACCTAGATGGACTAAACACGTAAGACGAATACCTGACATATAATTGCTAACAAAACTTACGACAAGAACATCTATAGGAAGCAAAAGCAGAGGGCCGACCGTACTGTGTTTGTTAATGCAACTTCCAATCCAATGTTATATAGTAATTTTGTGTATATCAATCTAGTATATATATATATATATATATATGTATATATATATATATATATATATATATATATATATATATATATATAATGTCGGTTTACAACGTTCTTTGATGTCTTCCGATGTAACTAAGGTCTTCACAGTCCTGTGCGATGATGACCTGGTCATCCGCAAAGCACAGAGTGTACAAAGTTAAGTCCATATATCAATCTAATAGGCTGTTATAAACTTGAGAAAAATTATTGTATTGGATCAGTAAAAATTTTTAGCTACGTGAGTCAGATTAATAAATATTCAAAAAAAAATAAATAGATGGAAAACGTTTCCAATTGCGTTCTAAAGAAATAAATACGAATATGCGGTCACCGATACGCATTTTGTTGAAGGAAGTCACACCGCAGGTATAGTAAATGGTGTAGAAATCTTGGCCATGAAACATTTTTCTGAAGATCTAAGAAAAAATGTAAAAATAGGAATGTCGGTATTTGGGTTAAACTATTTTGATAACAAAGTTTTATAACTGTGACTATCATTTTATTATCAAATTACAATTAAATCTAACCTCAGGTTGCAGTAGTAAAGATTATGTAAATAACCAGCATTAGCCCTAATTGAGGTCGGCTTTCCTTATGTCGATGTAGTTAAATTTTAAAATTAATTTGAACTTTCTTGGTTTGAATGTGGAGTCTTCATTATTATGTATTTAACCTATGTATTTTACTTGCATACTTTCAATAACGTATTTCTTCCATTAAGGTTTCTATTAAGGCGAGAATATAAGCTTGAGCAACATAATTTGTTAGCTTTGGATGTTAGATGTCTATGATGATGATGATGATAGTGTGTTTGGCATGGAAACTAGTCCTTTTGCCACAGATTTTTAAATGATTTATGTTATGTTTATCAATTAAAAACTTGATTGTACTAAATTTATATTATATATCCGGATGCATATAAGTGATTACATATGAGTTCGTATATAGATTTCTGATTCAATGACAGTAGGTGGGTTATGTTTACTGGAAGTTGCACATTACTTTTAACCAGGTTTTCATAAAACGTAGATGATAGTGCTTTATTTTTAATACATCCAAACAGGATGTGATTAACATCACACTGGGAAATATTATCGCATAAACACTTTCCTGATTCTATAATGTTTAATCTAGCCAGGTGAGCAGGAACAGCACCGTGACTAGTTTTTAATCTTGTGATAGTTGCTGCTGATCGTTTGGATATATTATAATGGAATATGTGTGGTAATTCTGTTAGGGATGGTAACGTAGGATGGATCTTGTAATAATGATTATTTGAAGTATTCGCCGATATTTTCCATCTGTCTTGCCAGTTAAAATTTATTTTTTTATTATAAAAATTGATTAGGTCTGATACTGTGTAAATATGTTCTTGTATACCTGAATGAGTAGAATTCTTAGCGAGCTCGTCGACTATTTCATTACCTTTTTCCCGGAGTGATTTTTTGCCCAAATAAATGTTATATCTTTGTTTCTCATTTTTTGTTTAATGTCACATATCAGCTCACATGTTTTATGGTTTAACTCAGTATTATTAAGTCCACTAAGAATTGACTTAGAGTCTGAGATAATCACAGCATCTTGCAAATTTGCGTGCTCTAGCCAATCCAGAGCTTTCCTAATAGCTACCGCTTCTGCAGTGTAAATGGAGCAATATGGAGGAAGCTTTATTTTAAGTGATTTGTTTTTGGAAGGAATATACACTGCAGACCCTACTTTCTCATCGTTCAGTTTAGAGCCATCTGTGTAAATTATAGTTTTATTAGTATATTCACTCAATATGGAGTTCAACAGCTTGTTATTTATTTGATGTGAATCTGAATGTTTCGAAAATATAATATTTAATTTTTTGAAGATTGCATTCAATTCTAATGTATAAGATGGTTTAATAAATTTTGTTGAAAGTGTAACCGGTAAATCATTGGTTTCCAGAAAGGCATCTGCTAATGGTGGTGAATTTTTTATTCTCCAAAAATTATTTACTAGATTTTGTATGGATAATTCATACAGCATACTTAGTAGGCCACTTGTTCTAGCCCTTAATTTTAATACATATTTTGTTGCTAATAAATTTCTACGATTTTCTAATGGCATTTCATTACTTTTAGCAAGTAACAGGGGGCATGGTGTTGATTTCATAGCACCCAAAGTTGATCTCAAACTTTTAAACTGAATACGATCTATTTTTAGTAAATGTGTTTTGCTTGCTGATCCGTATAACACACATCCGTAATCCAAAATTGATCGCACGTAGGTCCTGTAAAACATCAATGCAACTTTGGGATCAGCACCCCATTTCCTGCAAGTGACACATTTAAGGAGATTGATGCCTTTCTCATATCTTTTTTTTACATATTGGACATGTTTAGACCATAGTAATTTGGGGTCTAGGATTATACCAAGATATTTATACTCAGTGACAACGGGTATATCATATCCTGACAGGTGTAGACTATCAAGCGTACGTAACCTATGTCTTGTAAATATCATAATGGCAGATTTTTCTGGGAATATAGTAAGTTCGTGGTCTTTAGTCCAATTATCTACTAGTTTCATGATGTGTTCCAGGACCTCCACACAATCGTCATATGAATCACGGACGGAGTAAATACATATATCATCGGCGTACTGTATACATTTTAGGGAATCAACAAAAATGTCGTGTATACTTGTCAAATGTGTTGAAGAGAATTGGGCTTAATACAGACCCCTGTGGTAATCCTGTATGAGTTATTCGTGGACGATATAACTGATTACTATGGTCTCTGATATATAAAGTTTGGTTGCTAAAAAGATATTAAGATATTAAGAACTATATTAGCGGATAAATTTGTGGACAACCCCAGTTTGCATAACTTTGAATGCATTACTGTTAAATTAACACAGTCGTAAGCGCCTTTAAGGTCTAGAAAGAAACATGCTAAATATTTATTTTTAGAAAAATTTAGTTGGATATCTGTTGTTAAGTGACTTATTGCATCTAGTGTTCCCAGACCAGATCGAAATCCATATTGAGTGCTTGGCAAAAGATTATAGTGTTCGACTGTCCATTAAGACGATTTTTTATGATTCTTTCGAAAGTTTTTGTTATACAAGACAATAGAGAAATGGGTCGATAAGACGATAAGAGAGTTTTGTCTTTGTTGGGTTTGATAAAAAGACATATAATTGTTTCTTAAATTTTGTCAATGTAATTTCCTTTCAAAAGCCAATCATTAAATATTTTTATTAAACGATTTTTTACCTTATCGGGAAGGTGGTTAGATACTTCTAACCACCTTCTTTTATAGTAGACCAGCTTCAGGTGGTCTACTATAGAAGATAGTAGTATCCACATAGTAGTATAGACCACCTGAGGTGGTCTATACTTCTATTGTTTAGGTCACAGTGTTCCACAGCTACAGCCTTCATCACTCCAATATATTTCAATTCCTGATCACTAACACAGATTACGCAAACTTCACCAATACTGTCCCACCAGTTTCCAAGAAAATAACGTGTTTGAAATATTATCAAACATCTGAGAAATTAAAACTACCGCTTAAAGCTTTAAGTTTGTAAACAAGAGGATCAACTGATAACAATGAGAAAAGTTTGTTCAATTATTTCACTTGAAGAGTATAAGAAAACTACTTTCAGATTTTGTCCATCTAGAAACTGTGACACTTTTTTTAAAACCCTTAAAGTTTTTCAGATACACGTTATTGTTACAAACCTGTTAAAGTTTATTGAGAGTGTCTATCTATCTATCTAATTAGCCTTCTTCGGTCCATCTTTGGACATAGGCCTAGCCAGTCCTTTTCCATTCTTCTCTATCTGTCGCTACAGTCATCCATCTAGAGCCCACGTGCTTCTTGATATCATCTGCCCATCTCATTTGGGGCCTTCCTCTGCTTCGTTTATATTCCCACGGTCTCCAACTTATAAGAATTCTGTTCCATCGGTCTTCTTTTTGTCTTATATTGTGTCCGACAAATCTCCATTTCAATTTTGCAACTTCTTGTCTAACATCCTTCACTTTTGTTTTCTCTCTTATCCACTCGTTTCCCTTCTTATCCATTAGTCTTATGTGCAACATTTGTCTTTCCATTGCTCTTTGGGCTTTTATGATTTTGTCCATGTTTGCTTTTGTAGATGTCCACGTTTGGGAACCATAAGTAAGAACAGGGAGTACGCATTGATTATATCCTTTGGTCTTAAGATTTTGTGGATATCTTTTGTTTTTAAGAATGTAGCTTAGTTTGCCAAATGCCGCCCATGCTAGTCTAACTCGTCTCTTGATCTCTGCTGTTTGGTTCTCTTTGTTAAATTTTATAGTTTGAGCAAGATATATATAATCCTTAACTTGTTCTATTTCTCATGAAACATCAAGACGAAGCAGAGCTAATCTGACTTGACAATGGCAAGTGTGACCTTGTCATGTCATGTCAAAACAATGGTTTTTCTTAAAACCAAAATTACTTAACGCGGAGTCAAACCCGGAAAACAACTGAAATCACATATAGCTCCCGCGGAAATTTCCAAATCCAATATATATATATATATATATATATATATATATATATATATATAATGAACCAGAAGTATTTGCTGACCACGTAAGGATGTAACTTTAAATATTGGGTATGCAGCAATAAAAATGAAAGGTGCACTCTTTTAAATTTTTATTCCAAGCTTTCGGACATTGGTTATGTCCTTCATCAGGGAGAAACTTAATGAGGTTGTATTATAAATGATTTTATAAAAATTGTTGATAAAATTGTTGATAAAATCACAGTCTGTTGAGCTAAAAACCTATTCTTATATTTAAAATTTTAAAAAATTACTTAACATTCACACAAACTTAATTATTTATACACAAATCTATTTAAAGTTTACTTCCTTATATATATATATATATATATATATATATATATATATATATATATATATATATATATATATATATATATTGGCTATTAGTTCCGTATATCTGTGGTCAATTCTGCTGTTAATCAAAGAACCTTTCACTGCCCAATGTTCGACACTATCGAAAGCCTTTTCGAAATCTATGAACGCCATATATAGAGGAATGTGGTATCCCTTTTTAAAACCAGCTTGTTCTTTCGACTGGTATCCATCGAATTTTGTCGTCAATCTATTGGTTAAAATTTTTGTTAGGAGTTTATACATTACATTGAGGAGTGTTATAGGACGGTAGTTTTTTATATCTGCTTTATCCCCTTTCTTGTGTAGGATAATGGTTACTGATTCCTTCAGTTGTTTGGGATTCTCTTCCTATTGAGAGTGTAGCAGTTTTAAATTCTTTTGTATGTATTGAAATCACGCGGTATGTGTTAATACCGAACAAGTATTTTCAATCCATTTGCATCGCTGGAGTTGATAATAGACACAATTTAAAGTTTGTTTAATATCAAAGGTTTGTGTAATATCAAAATTTTCTACCTTATTATACGGAGTAGAGGCCTGGACACTTTCCGAAGCTTCCTTAAGAAAAATCGAGGCATTAGAGATGTGGTGTTACATATGTATCTTAAGAATTTCATGGGTGGATCGTGTGACGAATGTTGAGGTCCTACGTAGAATAGGCAAGGAATGCGAGATTATTAACACCATCAAAGAGTGCAAACTAGAATATCTTGGCCATGTTATGAGGAATGAACAGAGATACGGGCTTGTTGCAACTCATTCTTCAGGGCAAGGTATTTGGAAAGAGAAGACCAGTAAGAAATAGAATATCTTGGCTTCAATACCTGAGAAAATTTAATACATCGACAACCGGACTATTCAGAATAGCAGCAAGCAAAGTTAGGATAGCCATGTTGATCGCCAATATCCGGAACGGATAGGCACCGTAAGAAGAAGAAGAATATCAAAGGTGTGTATTTCCTTGGTATTCTTTAATCGAGAACCACTTTAGGATATTTTGCGTTGTTTTTATTTTTTTGTTTATATCGAGTTGGGTGAATGAACTTTAAAGAGAATTACATCACTCTTGCTGGAGCCACTGTCAAAGGCAGTTGGTTTCTTCTTCTTCTTTAAGTTTGGTCTTCTATCGAAGGTTGGAAATCATCATGGCTATGCGGACTCTGTTGAGATATTCTTCGTCTTCCCACATTTCGCTTTTCTCGAATTCTGCCCTGAATAATAAGTTGTATACTTGTAATAGTTAATTTAAGGCTAATTTTCAGATGGTTTCAGGTTAGTTTAAATTGTTTGTCAAATTTGTAATGTTTTTTTCGTTTTTCGTCTTATGTTTTGGAAACATGTAGTTTGGTGAGCAGTTAATAGTGCAGTTATTAAGGTTTAGAAGAGAGGTCATGGAAAGCAGATGGCAGCATGTGTAGTTTAAGTAAACCGGTAAATTTGTTATAAAAACTGATTTATACTCAATGTAATGTATCGTTACTATGTCCTATCAGTTTACAAATTTTAGAAGTTGGAGATACTTTTTAAATAGGAGAAATATCTTTTTAAATGAAACTATGCATAGAAGTTAACCTTTAAAAAAAAAACAAAAACAAAGTCTCAAATATTTACCAGATGTCAAAAATAGTGCTAGCTGTCATATGTCATTCTTAAAACTTAAATTAAATTCTGAAATCTTAAAACTGAGAACAAAAAAAACTGACAGCTAAGCCACACCCTAAGATTTACAATTTTAATTATTACAATAATGAGAGCAATTATTATTAGAAAAAGTTTATCTTTAAAAATCAATACAAAAAAGTTATCTGTATTTCACTAAAATTTCTTTACTTTAAATTTCTGAGGTTGGAACTGGACCTACACTTTCTGTCACACGAACAAATTCATCTCGAAACTGTGAAAAAGTATTTTGAAACGGCTTCTTGAGACAAATTGTAACTTTTAACACCTTTAACTGTTACTACACATTTAAATTAACACTGCTACATATTTTCCATGAAAAGGAAAAAAAAACACAAAACATTTCAAATTTGACGTAAAATTTGGACCAACACTGAAGCCATCTGCCCCTGACAATGGCTTAGCGAGAGTGATGTAGGGTAAAGTGTGCAAATGGCGGTCACCTAAGAAGAAAATTTAATATAAAAAAAGTAAAACTCTGTGAATCAAATTTAAGCCGTCAATCCGTAATTTGGGGTTTTAACTTATTGCAAGATACATTTAATTTCAAAAATATAAAATTTTTGTCTTTGACAGAGACAAAACATAAAAAAGTATCTTTGACCGGTCTGTCACCATACATGGACAATACCGGTCATGAGTGTGGGTAATGCCAGTCAATTTGTTTGTGTTATTATTAAAATAAAAATCAATATCTATTTAACATTTTTTTGTTATAAAACCATTAACGAATGTGGCTTAATGGGTCATAATTCAAGTAAATCAGTAAGAAACGTGAAAAAATATTTTTTATTACAAAACAAACAAAAAATAACAAAAATATGTGTTTTAATGTAAAAATAGTTGACAGTCATCGCAGGTATAACTCTCTGCAGAATCCCATCCACTGCACTCTGAATAAGCCCATCGTGAGCAAACGATAAATATATACCACAATTCATTGTTTTTGCTAAACTCGCTGTAAACCAGGCATCTATCTTCGTATGCATCGTCACTGTTATCACATGATATATCAATATCCGATTCCAAAGAACTAGAATCAAACGCCTTTTTCTTGTAATGCCGATTTTTATTTTTTATTCTTTCTTGCAATGTCGAAAAATGGATGGATTAGTCCCTAAGGATTAATAGTATAGGATATAAATTATAGCATGGGGGTAATACCGGTCAACTGACCGGCATTGCCTCCTGTTGGCATTTTTTTTCTTAGAACTTTTTACTCGTAAACATGTATTAAAATATTGATCTTTAAAAAAGGAATAGGCAGCTAACGTCATTATAATCAATTGTAACCAATTTTAAGATCTACAAGTGAATAAAAATGAATTAACACCTTATATTACTCAGCATAAAAATAAGATCGAAAACACTGAAAACAGGTTAATAATATTTCTATGACAATGGTTTGCGCCAACTCAACGCTCGTCAGCAATCTGAATACAGAGTAGTGTAGCGACACGTTTTCAGTTATAGGAGGTTGCCAGATTGAATAGATTTCGCACAATCGGGATGACCGCCATTACCCACTGACCGGTATTTGCACAATTTACCCTAATCATCTTTAAAATTCATTCATTCAACAAAACACTTAAACAGGAACGGAAACGAATAATATCCTAAAGCGGCATCTAAAAAAAAGCGGCTAAAAAATCCAGTATTCATTTCTACTGTTTTTTTTTTTTATATTTATTATTTACATTTACATATTATTTTGTTTTTACAAATGCATCCATAATTTTCGATAAAACCACTGGACACCCACATGAATCGTCGGATGATGTAGAAGACAGGTCATCTTGAGCGGAAAGACCTTTTCTTGGTGGTGCTGCTGGAGCGGCTCTTAAAAGGATTGCCGATATGGTTTCGTTAACAACTCTAAAAAAAATGGTATTCTTTTGAAATGTAAAAATGGTAGAAAAGGATATGTTTCATAGTGATAATGGTAAAATATTTATTTTTAAGGCAAAACAAAGAATCGAAAGTACTATGCTTAGCATGTAGGTAATAGGCTCCACAGAATTGACATTCCTTTGTAATGAACTCTTTGACTACTTTATTGACATTGACATTACATTCAGTTGTTGAATTTTACTTGAAACGTTCTTGAAATCAGCTAAATGAGGTTAAGCTGGTGCCAAGGATGTCTTTATATGCTACAAAATAGGTTTTTGAATATCATGCTAGTGTTTAATTACTCTGTAAATGGAAATAAGCCACAATTAAAGATAAAAATACGTTTATTGACGTTTCAATTTCCACTTCGGAAATCGTTCTCAAAATACAAACAGTAAATTAAACAAACTTTGTTTTTTGTTACATAGTGAAAAATTCTTCTAATAATTTAATTTTATCTGACTCATTTATATTGACAATTCAGACATACATTATGCATTTTAAAGTAGACGACTTTAAAATGATATTGCCAATATTGTTGAGTTGCGCTCCTGGGACGACTTTACTTATAAGATAGTTCATTCGATTAAATGAAATCAACTTTAACTTGAGAATATCCGTCAGAAAAAAATCATAGCATGTAATTCGTCTTTAAAAAGACAAACACATGACATGATGATAGTAAAATTCTGTTAGTGATTTCATAGTAAATTATGAGGGAAAAACCAGGAAAAAAACCTCATAATACTATCCCGATATGATAAGTATTTGTTCGTGCATTAAGTTTACCTTCAATAAACACCAAAATTCTGATTTTATATGGTTCGTTATTTAAAAAACATAAATGATGTATCCTCTATATGTTACTGACTTACTAATACTGGTATTTTCTTATTTATAACTTCCTCTTTCAATATTGGTAACCAGATCCTACTACATTCTGCCGAGGAATTTGCGACACAATTGCCCTCATTTAGCATAATTAGAGCCGCTTCTTTGATTTTTCTTTTTTTACCATCATTTTTTTACAACATTCAAAACAACAAACAAGTTGAGATCTATTTTGTTCAAAACCAAACCTAACAATGAACAAGAAAGGACAAAGAATTGCATTTATAAAATACCTTGTGAATGCGATCAGTTTTATTTAGGTGAAACATCAAGGCCATTAAATGTTAGAATAAGTGAACATCAATCTTATATTAAAAATAGAGAATTTGATAGATCTCAAATATATAAACACGCATTGGATTATGAACATAGGGTTCAATGGAATAATTCAAATGTAATCCTAAAAGAGACGAATGGTAAAAAAGAAAAATCAAAGAAGCGGCTCTAATTATGCTAAATGGCTCCAATTGTGTCGCAAATTCCTCGGCAGAATGTAGTAGGATCTGGTTACCAATATTGAAAGAGGAAGTTATTAATAAGAAAATACCAGTATTAGTACGTCAGTAACATATAGAGGATACATCATTTATGTTTTTTAAATAACGAAACATATAAAATCAGAATTTTGGTGTTTATTGAAGGTAAACTAAATGCACGAACAAATACTTATCATATCGGGATAGTATTATGAGGTTTTTTTCCTGGTTTTTTCCTCATAATTTACTATGGAATCAGTAACAGGAGAATTTTACTGTCATCATGTCATGTGTTTGTCTTTTTAAAGACGAATTACATGCTATGAGTTTTTTCTGAAGGATATTCTCAAGTTAAAGTTGATTTCATGTAATCGAATGAACTATCTTATAAGTTCTCAACAATATTGGCAATATCATTTTAAAGTCGTCTACTTTAAAATGCATAATGTATGTCTGAATTGTCAATATAAATGAGTCAGATAAAATTAAATTATTAGAAGAATTTTTCACTATGTAACAAAAAACAAAGTTTGTTTAATTTACTGTTTGTATTTTGAGAACGATTTCCGAAGTGGAAATTGAAACGTCAATAAACGTATTTTTATCTTTAATTGTGGCCTATTCCCAGTTAAATAATGCTAGTATTTATTGATGGTTATGTTTTAGTTTAATGTTCTTTTTAATTTATATACTTTCTAGTTAATTCTTTGAGATGTCTGTTCGTGTGTGTCAGAGTTTGTGACGGAACGAAGACATATTCTATTCGGTTTAAATGGTTTTTTAAAAGCAAATTAATATTTTTACCTTTCATTTAAATCACCATTTACAATACTAGCAGTTCCACCACAGTATTTTCTCAGAGCCCCATAATTTTGACAATAGTAATTAATTTCCGCATTGATAAGATTTGAATCAAATTTTGGATGATTCGCAAACTCCTTATCGTTTTCATGGTCTGAGGAGTCTTTTTTGTTCACTGTTTGGCCAGTTGCAGTATTTATCTTTCGATGACGAAGTCTTTCTTTGCATACATTTAGGTCACACTCGAGGAATATTACTCTACAAAAACATCGATAAATTGATAGAAAAAGATTGATAATGCTAAAATACCTGTTGGGAGGTGTATCCAACGAATCTAAGTACTTAAAATCGGCAACAGTATAAGGATATCCAGTGAGAACCCATCCTTGTCCTAAACAATCGCATTGCATAATTCTTTTGTTAACAACTTGGCAAAGAAGTTCGGCATGAAAACAAACTTCGTTGTTACATTGGCGGAGCTGTTGACCCAATTCGGTTGGCGATATCCAGGCCTGGCAAAGAAGATACTCGAAGTCGATGTTGACCAAGTTTAGGTTATAAGCAAGCAGCTCTGCTTGAGTTTTTCTGCCAGATCCTGTAACATATGTTATACATGGTTATATGTAACATGGTTTATAGTGTAGATACAGAAATATAGTGTAGATATAGAATTTAAACAAATACCTCTTGGACCTAAAATCACCACCCTAGGTTGT
>OU898276.1:207500277-207785277 GCA_918026665.1 Diabrotica balteata | reverse complement strand
CATTAGTTAAAACATTATCTTCTTAAACCTCCATTAGTTAAAAATTGAAAAACGGAAAATCTCCAGGCTCTGACAATATACTGGATGAATTCCTTAAGTACGGAGGAGAAACTATACATGGACAAATACACAAACTAATAACACTTATATAGAACGAAGAGAAAATAACAACAAAATGGCACAAAAGTGTAATAATTCCATAAAAAGGGAGACAGAACCAATTGCTCTAATTATAGAGGCATCTCCCTACTTAATACGGCATATAAAATCTTATTGAACATCCTATTAAGTAGACTGACACCGTTTGTAGAAAATTTAATGGGGGAATAGAAAGCCGGCTTCAGAAAACATGGATCGACCATAGATCAGATCTCTACTCTAAGATAGCTGCTTAAAAAAGGATGGGAATTCAATAGAACTATCCATAATCTCTTCATAGATTTCCAGCAAGCGTACGACAGCATTTAAAGAGATCAGATGTGGAATGCAATGGCAGAATTTTCAGTTCCAAAAAAATCTTATTCAGCTTGTTAAGTTATGTGTGAATAGCTGTAGAGTACGGATAGGTAACAAATTCTCAGAATTTTTCGAAATAAGCAGTGGCCTGAATCAAGCAGATGCGCTGATACCTCTTCTTTTTAATATCATCCAGAAGAAAGTAGTAAGAGCAGCTCAACTTAAAATAGAATTACTGACAGTAAATGGACCAAAATTACTACTAGCATACGCACATGACATTGATATTCTGGGAAACACAGTCACCAATGTGAAGGAGACTTTTAATAAATTGGAGGTAGAGGCAAAGAAAACTGGTTTAAAGGCAAACGAAGAAAAAACCAAATACATGTGCATCAACAGACAAACGGGACGAGATAGAATAGGGCAAAATGTTACTATAGACCCATATAACTTTGAAAGAGTGGAGAGTTTTAAATATCTCGGAGCAACAATCACTGCAGATTACGATATCGCGGAAGAGATTAACAAAGAATTGAGGCAGCAAACAGATGTATGTACGTATGTACAGCATCCACAATACTATTAAATTAAAAGCCCAACACGAACATCAAAGATAAGGATATATAAAACGGTAATTAGACCGGTGCTCATGTATGGTGTGAGACGTGGACCCTGACCAAAGAAACTAAAAGAAAACTTAGATGCTTTGAGAGAAAAATCCTCAGACGAATATTTGGGCCTTATCACGATATTAATAGCAACCAATACTGAATGAGAACAAATGCTGAGGTCAAACAGATGTATAGAGCGAGCGACATAGTCCAAGAGATTAAATCCCAACGTCTATGATGGGCTGGTCATGTCCATAGACTCCCTAATAACCGCCTTGTCAAGTTAATATGGGAGGAAGCCTCCACAGGAAGAAGACCCTTAGGACGTCCACGAATGCGATGGAGAGACAATATATGGTCAGATCTAAGAACAATGGGCTACCCACTGACCCAACTATTATGGACGACCGTTCAAGATGAAAGCAAGTTGTGCAGTCAGCCAAGACCCACCCCGGGTTGTAGTGCTACGAGAAGAAGAAGAAGAAGAAGAAAAAGTTATACAAATTAGATTAATTTAATTTGTTAGTTTCAAATCCACATATGTAGGGATATAAAATTATTGCCATTGTGTTGTTGGCAATTTCCTATCTGCAATTTATTTCAGGGCAAAGAAATCAAAAGATTTGCATGTAGAAGTTGATAAAAGATAAATATTGCATAAATTATAAAAGGATTAATTAAACATAGCTCTGTTAAACCGATGCTTTTTAGAACTGTAGAAAAAATGCCTGACATAAATAGATTTAGCACCATTATTCGAAATCCGCACGAACGCATTTTTCCTTTCTAAACCGCTAAAAATAAAAATTCCCTTCGCACCCCTTTAAAGATAAAAATCATCCCGGATGGCCACATAATTTCTACGTATGAAGTGCCAAATCCCCACCGCTCGACCGCCGGCGGCCGGCGGCGGGGAGTAAGTGAAAGGGCGCACACATGATGGAGTACCTAGATCAGGGGATGATATCAATGTCAGCAACATGGAAAACCACTAAAAACGCGCAACTCGCCTTTAAGATGACAATGAAAAACACAACCTAAATTACGGTATTGTTTAAATTGATTACGTTTTTATTGCTGCTTGTCGTGCTGCTAGTTTATTTATGAACCTGTGAAACGTACGATGCGATGGTTTAATTAGTTTTTAAATTTTGATTTGAATTACGCCATCTATCGCGATATTTATGAATATTATATAATAATTTTCTATAATATAAAAAAATTCAATTTATATCCTGTAGAGGTTTGGTTGGGAAGATCCAAGAACTATGCAGTGAATTTAAAAACCAAGTTAACGAAATTTCCACAAACAATGATTAGAGAAAAAACTTAATCAAGAAAAATAACTGGATGACAGACGACATCTTGAAATTAATGGAACAACGTCGACTGATAAAATCTAATATAGCAGAATATAGACACCTGCAGAGAAAGAATAAAAAAGGAGATCAAATTAGCCAAAGAAAAATGGATGAGAGAAAGGTGCGACGAAATGGAGGATGTAATATCTAAACACGACTTATTTAATGTGCACAAAAAACTGAAAGCAATGAGTAATATATTTAAAAAACGAGTTCCCTCTGTACTTGTTGACACTAATAACAAATTATTGTAAATGAGCAAGAAATAAGAAAAGAATGGCAGCTGTATATATCAGAGTTGTTTGAAGATGACAGGAATAATATTGTCGAATTCTACCAAAACTGTACTGACGGCCCAGAAATTATGAAATGCGAAGTAGAACATGCTATAAATAATGCTAAAATTAGAAAAGCTTGTGGTCCAGATGATACACCAACTGAGTTGCTGAAACTAATAGAGAATGATAACATAAAAGTAGTAGTAAGACTTTTTAATTCATATATAACACCGGAGTGATTCCCGCAGATTGGCTCAAATCCATCTTTATCGCAATACCTAAAAAACACAATGCGAGAAAATGCTCAGAATATCGATTAATTAGCCTAATGAGCCACACTCTTAAAATTTTCCTCAGAATACTTACAACAGAATTAGACGCAAATGCGAAGAAGATCTTGAAGATACCCAATTTGGTTTTAGAAATGCTATGGGAACCAGGGAGGCACTTTTTGCGCTTAAAATCCTATTACAAAAATGCCGTGACCAAAGAAAAGATGTATTTGCATGTTTCGTGGACTTCGAAAAGGCATTCGATAAAGTACAGCATGTAAAATTAATGCAAATACTGAAAAATATCGGAATAGATGACAAGGATATTCGTGTCATTAAAAATTTGTACTGGAATCAAACTACTATCGTAAAAATTGGAGATAACTACACCGATGAAATCCCCATACAACGAGGAGTCAGACAAGGTTGCATTTTGTCGCCAACATTGTTCAATGTTTACTCGGACCAGCTATTTAAAAAGGCACTTGAGAGACAACCATATGGAATAAAAATCAACGGGGAACTACTTAATGTGATTAGATATGCAGACGATACAGTAATTCTATCAGATAATATTGAAGGTCTTCAAATTCTGCTTGATCGTATTCACGAGGTAGGAGAGGAAATGGGCATTAAAATAAACTCAAACAAAACCAAATTTTTGTGTTTAGTCGTGACCACATCCCGATGCAAAGCTTCAATTGAACGGAGTCCAAGTTGAGAAAGTTCACAAAATGACATATTTGGGAACTGTGATAACGGACCAACTAGATCCAGACATAGAAATAAAACGTAGAATAGCAATGACTAAAACTACTTTTATGAAAATGAAGTCATTTCTTTGCAATAACCATCTCAGTTTAGAACTAAGGCAAAGAATGGTTAAGTGTTATGTTTGGTCTGTACTTTTGTATAGTGCAGAAGTGTGGACGCTAAAAGTATCGATCATAAACAAAATTGAAGCATTGGAAATGTGGGTTCATAGACGAATGCTGAAGATACCTTGGACAGCAAGAAAAACTAATGAAGAAGTACTAAGGAGCGTCAACAAAGACAGAGAACTGCTAAAGACTGTTAAACATCGAAAAATGTCTTATCTGGGACATATAGTAAGGGAAGTCGATATAAAATTTACAACTGATTAAAGGCCGAGTGTAAAGAAACAAGTTTCTTGGTTAAAAAACATTCGTGAATGGACTCAGATACAAATGCAGGACAATTATTCCATATTGCAGAAGATCGAGAAGCCTTCGCAATGATGATCGCCAACGTCGGATAGTTTCTGATATGGCAGGGCGAAGAAGAAGAAGTTTGGTTAGACCAGCATCGTTCTATATGCAAAAGCAGAACTACCTCTAAGAAAGAATTTATTACTCTTACAAATAATAAATACTAGAAAAAAAACTGTCAAAAAACTGACAAAGTTGAAACAACGCTTTTTTAAGTTTCTTACAAATTTTTAGATATTTAAACAGTATTAAATACAGTTCCGTAGTAGTATTCATTGAAATTAGACGTGCTTTCGGTACAGCAATAATCGAGACTCCAGTAAATGCCCATTGTTATAAATTTACCACAATTAATATTGTGCCTTAAATTGTGAAATTTGTGGCGTTCTAACAGGAATATCCTTTATTGAACCACCTACCATATAATTGTCAATAGCGGGGTAAAACCCCATTGTGCGAACCAAAAAAACCCACAAAAACCAACCAAACACACGCTTATTTTTTCTAAAAATTTTTGCCATCTTATAACTTTAACTTTGATAATATACAAGGCAAATATCGAGCACCAGTATTAATTTAATCTTGTCCAAGTACTTTCGATCACTAGATCATCTTCAGGGGCATTTCGTCAATTGCGGCCTATCCGACAAGAGTAGAATGTCATAAATATAAAATGGGACATAACAATCACCTACACACAGACAAACAAACACTTTAAATTTTTTTTTGAAGAATAGGCTAAGCTACATTGGTGAAATATCAGAAAGCCGGCGAGACCGAATTCTTACTCTTTGGAGAGCCTAATTGAAGAGTTCCAGAAATACTTCCCAAACACTTGTGACGATAGTATTTTCAGAATGTCAATTGACCCATTCCATGTCAACATAGACTCCCTGCCTGAATCACTTCAAGAAGATACTTTGCAAATAAAACATGATTCCTCTGCAAATACAACTTTAATATGGACAAACCTTCATTTGGTTAAAATATTTCAAAGTGTATCCTAGTGTATCACGGGAAGCTCTTCGTTTATATTTGCCTTTTTCAAGCACCTATTTGTGCGAAAAAGCATTTTCAACACTTGTGGCAATTAAAACAAAGTATCGGAATAAACTTGATGCTGCTAGTGACTTGCGTTGTGCACTTACTAAAACTCAGCCACGAATAGGCATACTAGTAAAGAAAATGCAAGCACATCCATCTCACTAACCAACCTAATCCTATATTTTTGTTATTAATTAATTTTGTAGTTATTAGAAAAGCGGATATTATTGTATCTTATCGCAGTTATTAATAGAATGGTTTAGTGTTTCATATGTAATGACGTTTTTGGTTTAGTTCCTAGGCGTCACACAATTTAATTGTTAAGGGTGTGGGAGGCGCGAAAAACTTTTTATATTCAACAAAAGGGGACAGTGGTACACAAAAATAAATTAGGAACCTCCCGATCCCTGCAAGTAAGCCCTTCTGGTGGGGTACTTAAATTGTTGTCCAATTTTTAATGTAAAATGTTGGTCCTTAAAAAGTTGGAAAGTTCGGATTGAAGGAATTAGAAACGAGAGAGGAGAAAGGCTCATAAAATTCTGCCAAGAAGAATATGGTAATTGCCAATACTTGTTTCAGCTTTCCTAAGAAAAGACTATATACATTGACGTCTCCTTCACATACAAAAACCACATTGTAAAAAACCAGGTACACTTTATTACTCGTAAATTGCAAATACAAAAACTCTATAACCTCATTAAACCTTATCTAAAAGATATTAACTTCCGTTAGCAATATACTTATCAGCAAATATCCCTTAGTTGCTGACGTGAAAATAAAAGTTAACAAGAATTAAATTCAGAAAACAACAACCAAAATTAATGTAACAATGCTAAAAACGATAAATAAAAAACAAATTAAAAAATAATGTAATGTTATATGCAAAAAACTCTAACTGACAAAAAACAAATATAGGATGTAAATAAAAAGTAGTTAAAATATACAAAAACACATTACTGAAACCAGCTCAAGAAAGTTTGATTCAACATAGGTCAGAGTTTAAAAGCAATGGATGACAGACGAAATACTATTACAGGTGAAAGAAAGGAGGAAATATAAAGAAAAGATCTACAGAAGTATAAAGAAATACAACGAATTATTAAGGAAAAAATCAAAGCAGCTAAGGAAATCTATTTGATGAAACAATGTAAAGAGATAGAAGAACTAGAAACAAAATATGATATGAGAAATATGCACAAAAAAATAAGAGAAGTGACTGGAATGGGTCGAAATAGACAGCAAGGACACAATCAAAGATAAAAAAGAAGTAATACTAATAGATTTACCAGAGAAAATAAGACGATGGGAGGAGTACGTTAGAAAACTTTTCCAAGATGAAAGAGGTGAAATGCAGAAAATACAAGAATTAAATCCTTTAGCAGAGACAGATATATCTATGGAAGAAGACAAATAATCAGCTGATTAGATGAATACCAGTAGAACTGTTAAAACTAGTGGAAGATGATAACTTGGAAGTATTGGCAGATTTATTCAACATGGTGTACGATACGGGAATAATACCACAAGAGTGGCTGAAGCGCAATTATAAAGCCATTCCCTAAAAAACAAGCAGCAAAAGAGTGCTCTGATTATCGAACACTGAGCCTCATGAATCATACTTTAAAAGTACTGCTGAAAGTAAATACATAAGAGAATATACGAAAGGCTAGAGAGAGGCATATTAGCGAGACGCAGTTCGGGTCCAAAATGGATTGGTACTCGAAAAGGACTATTTAGTCATCAACATATTGATTCAGCGATGTCGGGATGTAAACGTTAATCTACAACTTATGCTTTGTAACTACGATAAAAGCTTTCGATAAAGTAAACATTTAAGATCATCTAATATCAATACTTATTAACAAGCGCATTGACAGTAAAAATCATAAATATAGTACAAACATTATATTGAAACCAAAGTGACATAGTTCCAAATTGATGGGCAACACTCAGAAGAATTGACGATCTGTGAGATAGACATCTTATCGAAGCTAAGTATGAATAGTGCTGAGATGAGAATTACTATAAACGCTAAAAAAACGAAGTAATGCTAATTACAAAAAGATCACAAAGATATAATCACCTACTGATAATCAATGGTAACGTAATAGAACAAGCAAAAAATATCAGTACTTGGGAACTTTGATCAGTAAAACCAATGATCATACTGCAGCAATAAACAGCTCATAGAGATTCCAGATCACATTAGTGAATACGCAAATCTAAATTTGAAGATCAGACTACGTACCATTCGCTGTTATATATTTTCAATATTATTATATGGAGCTGAGACTTGGACATTAAAAAAATGCAATTTTAAAAAGAATCGAGGCTTTCGAACTCTGTTTATTTCGCAGAGTATTAAAAATATCATGGAACTGATAGAATTACAAATAAAGAAGTACTGGAGAGGGTTGGTAAAGAAACAGAATAATCACCACTATACAAACCAGAAAATTGGAATACCTAGGCCATGTGATGAGGGGATCAAAATATGAAATTTTGAGACTCATAATACAGGGAAAGATTCAAGAAGAAGATCTGTTGGCCGAAGGCAGAACTCATAGTTGAAAAATCTATGTGATTGGTATCAATGCAGATCGATTGATTTGTTTAGAGCAGCAAGTTCAAAAATAAAAAATCGCATTAATGATTTCCAACCTCCGTGGGGAAACGGCACTCTTAGAAGAAGGCCTTAAATCAGTTCTAATATTTATTGCCGGTTTTAACTCTTACCTTGTTGTATAGGTTTTTTATTGGTTTTGTAATTTGAAAATTTTTAATCATCACAATATTCATGACAATGTATTTTAAGCGCATTTTATTTAATGTACCTGAAAACATTTCTGACAAGTCTCAAATATAAACAGTATTCCCAATATTCAAAAATATCAGGAATAAACAAATTTTACCAAGTGCCTTTTATTACTCATAATACTAATGTAATAACAAAACCTAACGAAATAGCTGATGCTTTTGCTACATACTTCGAAAAAAACTCCAGTCCAATAGCAACCTAGTTCTCGAAGATGTTTAAACAACACAAAATCCAACACAGAAAAACAAACATGCTCTCTTGTGAAGATGAGAGATAATAGTTCCTTCAATATTCCTTAAACCCTTAAGATGAGAACTATAGAAAAATGTTGCCCCTTAATATCTACAAAAAACACTCTGCTCGTCAGACCCGATAATAATACCTTTAGTATTTTTGGAAAAACTGCCAGACAAAGCTAAGTGTACTTTTCTAAAAATTTTCAATCGAATATATTAAATAAATGTTTTTCCAACTTCTTGAAGTGATTCAATAATCAATACCTATTCTCAAACCTAACAATGCAAGAACTAAAATTTTCTCATTTTCTCGTCATTTTTTGCAATTATGTTGCGATAAAATCCACCGACATCGTTACATTGTGCACATTAGTATTGTAAGGATTGTAAACTACATTAAGAGCAGCGCTTTGAACAGTCGTTTATTTACTTTACTTTGCGAGGATCTCGATTCAGATCACAAAGTTCTTGTGTTCCATACAGAAGTACGCTGGCTATCCAAAGGCAACATGTTGGCTCGCCTTTATGAATTGAAAGAAGAAGTAATTCTTTTTCTCGAGTTCAAAGAAAAACACGATTTCTTCACAATGTTCAAAGATGACACATTTCAATGGAGGTTGGATTATTTGGCTGACCATATTCGATGCCTTGAATGAACTAAACTTAAAACTTCAGGGCGGTAACGGCACTATAATAAGCAATTATGATTATATTCAGGGTTCATATCAAAGCTTCAACTTTGGAATCAAAAAATCTCTTCTGAAATGTTATGTCTTTTCTCGGCTGTTCGAAGCAATTAAAAATAATATACTTGACGCAAATTTGAAAGCTGACATAAAAACTCATTTGCAAGCGCTGAAAGACGAATTTCGCCGATACTATCGAGACATCAATTCAGAGTCACCAATATGGCGTATGACAAGAAATCCATTTGTTGTTGATGTGTTTCCAATTACCAGAAGAAATTCAGAAGAATTTCTAGATATGATGGCTGACTCGTCCATGAAAGATGACTTCCATCTTGACATTGGAGAAATTTTGGATTAAAAGATTGCCTGTTAATTCGAAGGTTGCCTCTCTTGCTTTACGAATACTAGATTCCTTTTCTTCAACTTACTTATGTGAGACAGACTTTTCTGCTCTAGTTTTAATTAAAACTAAACAGCGAAATCGTCTTGATGTCGATAGCGACCTGATGATAGCTCTGGCAAAAACAGATCCTAGAATCAACCAAATAGTACAGAATATGCAATCTCAAGTGTCTCATTAATATTTACTTTGTTTAAATTTAATTTTATTTGATAAAAAACATGTACTAGTTTAATTAAACTTTTAAAATTTGTTTATTAGAATTAAAATAAAATTTTAACTATCTAATGTGTCGTTTTTTGTTGTATTTATTAAAAAAGTAAAGGGGGGGCATGAAAATTTAAATTATAGTCCGGGGAGCCCAACAAAGAAAAGGTTGGGAAACCCTGGTCTAGGACATACCCGATTTACCCACGGACACATAATTGGTCACAATAATCCCACTTTATGCGAAAACTGTAATATCCCACTAAGTGGTAAGCATGTACTTGTAGAGTGCCCAAGATACCAGTTGCAGAGACAGAACAACCAAATAATCGGATCAACAAGTGAAATCTTAGGGAAAATTGTAAAATTGAAAATTTGGTAAAACTCCTTAAAGTTATCAATGTTTTTAACGATATCTAAAATTTGTAAATAAATTATCTTATGTATATGTATATATGTCGCTAATAACCTCAGAGGTTGATGCGACTATTTTGTAAAATAAAAAAAATTTCTGACAACATCGTAACAAAACCAATTCGAATTTACAACGATTTACACTACTTTTGACCACCAATCAAGTTCAAATTAAAAGTAATTATTGTCATATTGTCTATACCACTTATATTGTATCTACGATTAATTAGAGCCTGTGATGAAATATGCGTTAAAAATACGAATCTTCCTTCGTTGACCTAACCAATTAGTTTTTCTCCGTTAGTTTCGGTCGAACTTGTGGCAGATGGTTACGTATGTAGGTTTACTGGTGATTTAGTGATGCTAAAGTAAGTTTTTATTTGGTATTTTTCATTTATTTAATTAATAAATAGGTTTGTAGATATCAAAGTTTAGTCATTTAAGTTGTAGTTTGTATAATAAATAAAAAATAGGACTCAAAAAAGTAAACTATTATTAAGCAGTAAACTGCTACGTAATATACTTGTGATTTACCTTTAGTATGGTCATAAAATTTGGTTTCCTTTGCAAGAATCATAGTAATTGTAAATTCATTCATACTTTATTTTATATTTCTCCTTAATTTTCAGGTGGGTTTTATATTTTGAAGTTTAGTTGTCACAAAACTTGTATGTAATAAACTTTGCTCAGTAATTATATTCTTCTCCCTATAATTTTTCACGCAATTTTCCATAGAATATATTAGTAGTTGATGTATGTTCTCTCATACAATGTCCAAGGTACTGTTGTGTAGGACTTTTAAAAGTTAATACCAATTCTCATTTTTATAATTTATTTTTGAGCAGTGGCGGCTGGTGACTCAAAAATTTGGTAGTTCTGCAGTATTTTTTGGTTTTTTTTAATTCAATATCTTTTAATAGTTGTATTTTACAACGAGGCTTTTAGATTGATATTTTACACCATATATTTATTCATTATATATCTATTAAAAAATAATAAAGAACTTACCGATTTTCTTCTTTTCAAATTGAAGATAAATCCAATTATATCAAAAATAGCAATGGTACATTATGGCACACTAGTAATTGTTTTATAGTTTATGTTTTTAGTAGAATTTTATCGATAAATAGGCGAAACTAAGGAATGCAAACGAAAAAACACTACAAACAAAATCGCCACAACAATAATTGCATTATAGGGTCTTACGAACTAACTACACACAGAGCCAAATATATTATTTTTTTTTATAAATAAGCTCGATTCGTTGATTTTTTTTAAAGCAAACTTGTCTATAACTTTTTCATTAAAGTTTGGTATTTCTTTTATAAGTGTTTTTTCTACTGACAACATGGTTAATGCTACAAGTCGGTCTTCAGTTATGGAATTTCTCAAGAATGTTTTAATCCGTTTTAAACTCGAAAAGCACCTTTCAGCTTCTGCCGTACTCATGGGCACTGTAATTAGAATTTGAAGCAGTTTTACAGTTTCTTGAAAAGGCTCTGTTAAATTATTTTCAATTAAAAATTTTAAAAAAGGTATTGCCCCATTAATGTCTCTACAGTCTCTTCTAAAATAAATAACAGATAATTCAGTCTTCAAGCGCTCCCTATCTAAATTTGGATGTGACGCGCAAGTCAGGCTTAAATTATCACCTGGGAAATTATCACAATAATTATCAAATTGCTCAGGATAAAGCAATGAAGTTGCAAGTAGGTGATTTTTAAAAGCAAATCTATCATTTGCACAATTTATGATTATATCACAAACTTCGATAGATGCTCTCCGATGATCTACTGGACTGTTATCCTTCCGTAACCTTTTAGTTGGTAATGGTTCAACGCATAAATTAGAACCTTGGTCAATGGTATCATCTAGTGAATTTCTAACTGAATTCATGTATCTTTCGAAATCTGTCACCTTTTTATTGATTTCCAAAGGATCCGTTTTAGTCTTTTGAAGGGCATTATACAAAACGTCTACTTGTGGCATTATGCGATGGAAAAATGTTAACCAAAAAACAAAATTTTGATCCACTAGTATTCTTCGAATGAAAGACGCTGAACTACAGACAGCTGCCTTATCAAACGATTCTTCTATTTCTGCCATACATTCGATAAAAGAATATCGATGTTCAAACACAACATTAACAGTTCGAATATTGAAGTTCCAGCGAGTTGGAGCGCCATAAGGAATTTTCTTTTGGACGATTTTATCTAAAACTGCCACTCGTTGTGGCGAATTTTTAAAAAAGGTAGGGATTTCATTTAAATTTCCAAAAAAAAGTCTAACTTGAGAGTTTTCGGAACAAGCCTTAGACATTATTAAATTTAATTGATGCGCGTAACAGTGTACAAAATGACCAAATGGATATTTTTCTTTGATTCTGGCTTGAACTCCTGCGTGCTGTCCACACATGACCGCTGCCCCATCATAACTCTGACCAATTAGTTTATTATTTGAGTTTTCCAGGATAGGATCCAAAACACTGAAAATGTTTTTGCTTAAAGTAGCTGCATTTAATTTTGAAGGTACCAAATACGTCCAAAATCGTTCTACCGGTGCTCCATTTCGACAATATCTAAATACTACAACCATTTGTGATTTTGCTGAAATGTCTGTAGTCTCGTGGGCCATGACAGCTAGATATGGAGATTCCCGAATTTCCTCCAAAATTTTATCCTGGCATATTTCCAACATGCAGTCCAAAATATCATTTTGAATTTCTTTAGAAATGCCCTTAAAAACCGTCGATTCTTCAAGTGTTGTGCTAAAGTTCTATCCAATTCAGCAGTAAAATTTATGAGGCCGCGAAAAATTCCAGGATTGTCGGATGTTTGTGTCTCGTCGTGTCCCCGAAGCGCCAATTCGAAAACACTACAAAATTTTATGCAGTCTATAATTTTAGAGAGAACATACCTATTTTTTGTTACAGCTTCATTGAATTTTTGAATATTTATCCAGTATGCAGAATCTGACTGTTCTTTAATATTCACGGAGCCTAATAAAGCATATTCCATTTTATTGTGCAAATGATGCTTAGAAGTTTCGTGCTTTTTTATTTTATCACTTAAATGTACTAAGTCTGTTACACCAACTTGCTTCCATGACTTATCACCTCCAAAGAGTACACAAGGAAAACAGAAAAGAGCGTTCTTTCTGTTGCAGCCACATATCCAACTATTTCTCGTATAAATATCGCAATTAAAGTAACTTTAGCACATGAGACATCAAGCTAATGGCGCGGCAATCGCTGCATTCTTTTGTTTTGTTCCTTTTGGGCAGACAAATCAAAATCAACATTAACCATTCTTTGGGTAATACGCCTGAACTATAAATTTGGTTCAAGAGTGTCACTAAAACATCAATGTGCTCCTCATCTAGAATGTTTAGGATTTCTATAGAAAGCATGCCAGGTCCAGAGCTTTTTCCACTCTTCATTGTTTTTAGTGAGTGTAATATATCTTCTTTTATAATATATGGGCCTATTTCTTTTGACATAAGTTCTATGTGCTTTCTTCCATCATTGAACAATTCGTCGATATATTCTGCCCATCTCTGTACTTTCTCGTCCGTATGTGTTATAGATTTTGTTTTCTTAGCCCTGCCATTTCCTTGTGTAGGTTAAACAGATCGTAGTAATTTTGAAGGTCTTCCATCTCTTCAAAGTATTTGTATTTTGCCTGGTTTATCTCTCTATATTTATTGTTATCTTTGTTTTTAAATTGTCTCCATTGTTCCATCATATTGAGTATTTCGTCATTCATCCATTCTAATTTTCTCCTTGCGATAGTCTTTAGTATTTCTTTACAGGGTTCCAATAGACAATGGTTTTAGTCGATCTTAGTACTCGTCAATATCATTGGTGTTTGTGTTCAATTTACTACAGTTCACATGCAGTTCATGTTGGAGACATTCTTTTACTTTAGGTTCTTTAAGTTTTCTTGTATCTATTGTAGGGATTCTTTACTCTAGATTGTGATCTGAAGCCACGTCTGATCCAGGATATGATATCACTCCTTTAACAGCATTACGGTATCTTTCGTTGATCATAATGTAGTCTATCTGGTTCCTAACTACTTTCTACGATGTATCTGCTAGCGATTGCCATGTATACAGTCGTTTGTTTGATAACTTGAAAAATGTGGTTGTAATAATCAAGTTCTGCAAATCTCTATGGTACACAGTATAATTACTTTTGGTTCTAGAAATTTTAACTATTTGATTTTACCTAAATAATATCAGAGCCCGACAGCCATTTTGGTACCAGAGTAATTAACTAATATTATAATTGATACACCTAATAATTTTTTGCAATCTTTTGAATTCTTTCAGTATCTGAAATAATTTTTTATGTTTCACCTTGTCAAATGTTTTTTTAAAGTATATAAAACATGCATAGACTTCGCAATTTACGTCTCGAGCTCTTTGTACCAATACTTGTATGGAAAATAGGGCTTCAAGCGTTCCCAGTCCGCTTCCAAACCCAAACTGCTAATGTTTTCTTCAAATTTTCTATATATGCGAGAGTGAATAACAGAAAGAAGAATTTTGAGTGCATGGCTCATTAAACTTATAATTCTGTAATCAGAGCATCTGGTGCCATTTGTCTTTTTGAAAAGAGAGGGGTGAAGGTGGAATCTAGCCAACCTGCAGTTTCATAGATTTTGTTCAGTAGACTCGTTAGGAGTTTAAGTTGGTTGTTTTGCTGATAAGGTCCAGGTGCTTTGTTGGTTTTTAGTCTTATTGCATATGTTATTCACTGAGCGTTATTTCTGGTCCTGAACATCCAGAAATACTGACTTCTGACTTTTGCTCTTCCTTGAATAATTCTTCCATGTATTGCCTCCATCTCTCAAGTATTCTCTCATTTTCGTAGAGCAGATTGTGCTCGTCTAGTATTAAGTTATGACTTCGTGGTTTCTCCCGTTAAGTTTTTGGCATTTTTATGTAGGTTACAAGTGTTATTCTTCTGTTCTAGGAATTCTATTTCTATACATTGATCCTGTATCCATGATTCTTTTGCTTCTTTAATCTTTTTCATAATGATTTTGTTTATTTCTTTGCACCTTTCCTCATTCTTAGTTCTGTTTTCTTCGTTCTTCCATTAGCTCCAATATTTCTTGTCTCATTTACAGCTGTTTCTTTATATTGTTTTTTGGTTTAAGTTTATTATCTACCACTGATTTACAGATATTTTTGATTTTACTCCACATATCGTCCACGCTTATGTTTTCTTGAATAATACCTGAGATTATCATGCTGTTTATTTTGTTGTTGATTTCCTCTTTGACTTCATCTCTTGTGGTTTTATCTTTCAACTTCCGGATATCCGGACGTTTTTGTGCGTTTCTTTTATGAAGTTTTTTTATGTGAAGTTTGAAATGTATTGAAAAGATTATGGTCTGATGAAACATCTGCTCCCGGATATGTTTTTGCGGATTTTACACGGAATTCTAAAATCGTTTGTTGATGATGATTAGACTTCGGCAAATATGCATATTGCATATTTTGCATATTGTGCATATTTTATGCAAATATTTCATATTTTGGCATATTTGTATAAAAGTTTGCATAAAGTACATAAAAATTCAGATTTTTATACTGTATTTGAAAATTTTTAAACATACCAAATTTATTTCAATTCTTGTATAAAATTTTGTAGTCATTTTAATCAAGAAATGATTTAAGTACGTAATCTCTACAGGTACAAAACATTTACAATTTCAAAGAAGATCAATTTAAGTAGCCCTCAACATTCTTAGAAAGTCTCGGTCACTGAGGCATTCAGTTATTGGATAATCGCTAAGTCTCGGTCACTGAGGCATTCAGTTATTGGATAATCGCTAAGGGTTCGCTCATTTGCATTTTATGATCTAATCCCCAAATCTACCTACAATTTATTGTATCTTAACAACAGGTAAACGGCTAATAGTTTTGTTTCTAATTTAGGGATTTTCCAAAATCTCCCAGTTTATTGAATTAGGTACCTAAACATTTCTAATTTGATGATCAGATTTGTAAATCATTTTTGTTTTGATATTCAAAGCGTAAACACTCGTTGTGCGTAACAAAAAGGAAGATTGTGATTTTATAATGCCTAAAACAACCAGTGCTTCAACTTGAATTAAACCTTATAAAGAGCTGTCTATGGATATGGGAAAAATCTACCGTTCAGTCTGTGGCAAAATTGTAAGTATCTAATATTTTCTATTAAATATCTAATATTTCATACATACAGGGTGTTTCCAAATGACACTTACAACGTTTGACTGTAGATACTTCTCGAAAAATTGAACAAAACGATATAGTTAATGAGGGGTCAAACTTATTTACTTTTCGAGATACAGGGTGTTAAAATTAAAAAAATTAAATTCTTTTAGTTAATAACAACAATAACTTTAAAACCAATAAACGTATTTACTTGAAATTTAGTACTCCTAGGTTATTTTTAAATGAAAAATAGCTTCCTTTAGTGAGAAAAAATTGTCCATGGTACAATACAATGGTGTGTATTTAGAAAAATTTTTCACCTTTACTTTTTTTTATGAAGTCAGCTATTCTAAAACACAATTATTTTTATTGTAATTGAATTAACAAAAAAAACTTTTGTTGAATTTTAAAATAAGTTTTATGATGTACTAATGGTTAGTAACAAAAACTAATTTGTGGATTAATACTGCATTTAAAACACTTAGCGAGTGTTTTTTTTTCCAAACCAGTTATTTGATTAACCAAAAACACCTTGTATATTTCTATATTTTAAAGGTTGGGTTAAAATAAAGGTTTTTATTTTTATTTATAGATAGCATGTGAGAAGAAATTTCAGATAGACCAACATGTGAGAACTGCTTCACACATTGCAAAAAAGGAAAAATAGGAGGAAAACATCAAACTTCAATGGCTAAATGTTTCCAATCTACTTAAAAAAAATTAGATGAGCAAGAAACTTTTAATGAAGACTTGTGTCGCGCATTAGTGTCTGCAAACATACCGCTTTCAAAATTAGCAAATGTAAATTTTAGTTCGTTTCTAAAAAAATATTGCAAACTTAATGTTCCAAGTGATCGGTCTCTAAGAAGAAATAATGTGAACGGGCTATACTCGTCGGTGTTAATTAATATTAAGGAAGAAATTGCAGATAATTATTTTTACATATCTGTAGACGAAACCACTGATTCCTCAGGAAAGTATATTGCTCATTTATTGATTGGTGTTCTTAAAGAAGATACCTTACCAAAATCTCATCTTATTTCATGCCAGCAACTTGAGAAAACAAATGCTTTAACAATTTCGCGTTTTATACAAGAAACATTAGCAACTTTTTTTCTTCGAACAACTATTCCTTCTAATAAATTACTGCTTATTTTATCGGATGCTGCTCCTTATATGGTGAAAGCAGGACAAAATTTAAAAATATTTTTCCCAGATTTAGTACATGTTACTTGTGTAGCGCATGGATTAAACAGAGTTGCAGAGAAAATACGAAAAAAGTTTCCTCTTGTAAATACCATGATATCCAGTGTCAAAAAAGTATTTCTTAAATCTCCTATAAGAATTCAACTTTATAAAGAAATGCTACCTAATATTCCTCTTTCACCACAACCTATTTTAACGAGATGGGGAACATGGTTAGAAGCAGCTAATTTTTATGCAGATCATTTTATTAAAATAAAGAACATAATTGATACGTTAACAGATGAAAGTTCCCAATCTCTTTTGGATTCTAAACAAACTTTTCAGAGTAACTTGCTTCAACAAGAACTTTCATTTATAAAATCAAATTTTAGTTTTGTTCAAAAAACAATTACTCAGTTAGAATCACCAAAACTGTCATTGTTCGAAAGTACAGCATTAATAAAAGAATTTGCGTCATGTTGTCGGAACGTTAGAGGTAATATTGGAAAAGATATTTTAAAAAAATTTGAAGCTACTATGGAAAAAAATAAACGTTACCATATTCTTTCTGAAGTAGTCAGTGTTCTAGCTGGAAATATTTCGGAAACAATTAATTTAGAACCAAATGTTTTGGTTAGTTTGAAAAATGCTCCCGTTACATCAGTTGATGTTGAACGAAGTTTTTCCATATATAAATATATGTACTCAGACAGAAGCCACAAGTTTTTGTTAGAAAATTTTGAACACCACTTGGTCATTTATTGTTACCATAATTCTAAATAAGTTTATTCATACTTAAAAATGATGTAGTTACTTAAAATAAATGTAAATCTTAATAAATAGTAGGAAATATTTAGTTATGTACACTTTTTTTTTAAATAAAATTGTTACTATTTTACGATTTTTTTATTTATTTGTATGCATATTTTGTAAAATATTTGCATATTTTCGGGTAAACACGTGCATATTTATGCGCATATTTTCTACATTTTTATTTGCATATTTGCCGAAGTCTAATGATGATGTAGTCAATCTGGTTTCTAATCATTTTTTTGGACAGTCAGCTGGAGATTTCCAGGTGCAGAGTCTTCAAGGTGGAAATTGAAAAAAGGTATTCATTATTGTACTATCCGTTTCCTGGCAGAACTGAACAAGGCGGTCTCCTTTATCATTTCGCGTGCCTAGTCCAAAGTGTCCCACAGTATTGCCAACACCTTCTTTGTCAACTTTGGCGTTGAAATCTTCTAGCAGGATATTCACTTCTTGTTGTTTTGGTTTGTTTTAGGGATTCTTTTAATTGTTCATAAAATATTTCTCTTTCCTGCTCTGAGCTTTCCGAAGTTGGAGCATACGCTTTAATAATGTGCACGTTAACTGGTTAAGCATATCTGATATTCCTATAAAACTAAGTACACATTTGTTAACTTCTTTATTTTCTATTATTAAGCGTATTAATATATATAGTATGAGTATGTGTCATGAGAGTTATTTCATGGATACCTTGGCTCATGGATAACTAATTGCTAACGACCTTTCGAAATCAAGAGGGCTCTCAGAGAAGAAGATTCCGTTACTAAAATGCATGTACTTTTCTCTGATTTTGTATGTATTCCTTAATGGTGTTTATAAATTTATAAAACAAAAACGAATATTTCATAGGAAAATAATTTAGGAACTGATATGTTTTAGGTTATTGTGGTTATGGATAATTGTGCTAACAGAATATAATGAATACGTTAGTTCTCAAGAAGTCCTCAATCCTTACTTCCAATTTACGGGGGGATCCGATCCTTTTATGGGGGTAAGTTGTTTATACTTTAGTTGGTTGGATAACTTTTGTATTGCTAAATGGATATCATTGAAACAAAGCATCTGCAAAAACCAATATTTTATTTTTTTCTGTTTACTAGATATTGTTATTATTAATGACTGTTACTATTAAACGTTTTCTATAAATTCTTTTAAGTTTTTCCCGGTACATTCCCACAACTTTGAATCCGAAGATAATATTTTCTGGTGTCGCAGCCTTAGACCCAACTTTAGAAAATATTCGTCCAAAGACTGTGCATCTTATGGAGCATTCAGGATTATTCATAAAAAAAAACGAAGAACCTCCTCATCCCAAAACTATTCGAAAGATTTAAAAACAGATCATGAATGTGTTGCTTGTGTGAGTTCATTTCAAATAGGTAAAGAAATAATAAATAAGACTTACTCACAATCAATTTAATTTAACTATCAGACGACCGGTTTCGCCTTCTACAATATGCAAAGCATCTTCAGGTCTCGATACAAAGTTAAATAAATGCTGAAATAATAAAAACCCATATTAGGGTGTTGTCTAATAAAGATAAACAAAATAGATGTTGTAAATTACAATAATTATGCCAATATTACATGTCTGTGGTTTTATTTCAAAAAGAGTAAGTTGAATTAAAAAGGTATAAAAAGTTTAAACAGACAAGGTAATGCCCACAAATTGTTATAAAATAGTCTATTAGATTGTAATAAATTAATAAATGAGCAAATAAATAAACATTACTTACATGCCGGTACTCTATTAATTGATGGATGGTAGAACATGGTTGAAACTACTATGTATTGTTGAATGGAGAACTCAATTCTGCTATTGTAGTTGTTTGACAGTCAACGGGAAGTTCTTAAGGAGATAGATTTGATCCAATGAAGCAGAGATATGTGTGTGATTGTTTGTTAAATGAAAGTGATGTAATATACCATTGTATTATTAAAAGTTATTTATACTTATTCGAGAGATATATTTATGAAATGTGTGTTATTTATTGAGTAATTGTTTTATGAAGGTGACAGTTTTATGACAATGAATAAGTTTAGATGTACAAAATGTGTGGGTGTGCAATTATTTTTCAACTTGTAGTTATCAAATTTCTTTGATAAAGTTCTATTGGCAAAATAGTAGATTATTGCAAAGTCAAGTAAATAAAATATTAGAATTAAAACAATTAAGGACAATTTAAAACACACTAAAACAGAAAACACTTAGAAGGGACGAAACAAACATTAAATTTAAAAGGTAGAAGGACTTTTATGCACTACATCTCAGTCTTGGGCACAATGAGTTTTTTATGTGTTATTTATTAGATTTTAGTGGTAAATTTGACAGATGTAGGTTAGCCTGTGACAGTTCTTCTTCTGTTTCTCAATACTGCAAGTTAAGTTATCTAGTTTTATGAAATATGCTGATATTAATGAATGTCTATAAATTGTTTCAATTAAGATATCAAAAGTAAATTGATGTGTTTAATATTGGCATACTTTAACAATCTTTAACTAATTAAATTTAAATGTAACAATACGAGTAATTGAAATACATCCCACATTATGACTAACTCAGTCTAATGTCCAAATTACTGAACAAATTAAATTAAAGTAAAATTAAAGTGATTGTTTGGCAACATTGCCATATATGCTTATAGTCGTATTACTTTTTTTTTTGTAAAACTTAAAAACTTTTTTAAAAAATATTTCTTTGGATATTATTCTTTTTTTTTATTTTTACTTTGTTATATAACTTGATTTATATTATATTATTTAGTTTAGTATCTACAAATATTTTGTACTTTGGGACATATAAGCTCTGCTTTGACTCAATATCATTGTATAATAATAATAATAATAATAATAACTAAACTTACCTACCTACTAAAAGTACCTTTTAGATTTTAGTAACAGTGGCAGTTCCTGTTGAAGCTGGGACGCCTGGAGAAGTTTTACTGTCAACCCTTTTGGAAGCCAACTATGTGATTCCAAGTAACCAAACTCGGTTTACCTACCCACCAGATTTTCCTACAGCTGCTTCAGGAAGGATGTTTTTATATGAGTTATTTAAAAGAAAAATTGAGGAGTAAGTAAAGCAGTAAAATTTAAATAATAATCTATATTAAGTACTATCATAATTCAACTTTGATAGTTAGTATGGAGGAATATATTTGATAAGTATCATTATCATGATTATTAGCTCGACAGCCGTTGATGGCTTATTGTATGATTTTCTGTCATTCTGATCTGTTTCTTGCTGTCTTTTTCTAGTTGGTAATTGGTTCTGCTTTTCTAGATTTTTGTTGAACTTGCAGCAGCCTTTCCAGACTTTATCTTAGGTGCCTTTATATTTTTTGTAGGACTGTCTTCATTTGAGTTCTTTTCTTTGGTTTTTTTCCTGTATTTGAGGAGACTTTTTTATTTTTTGTCACTGATTTTACTGAATCTGTGTTTTCGTCAGTGACTGTGTTTGGCACCAGCGGCAGTTTTTTTGATTTAGGTGTTCCTCCAGATTTCTTTTTTTTTTTCTCCTGAATTAGGCTTTGCAGATCCAGAGTAACACTAGCTGTGAACCCCCAATTAGAATTAGTGACGTAGAAAAAGTAAGTCGCTGACTGTGTATTAGATAAGCATCTAAGAAGACAAAGACTGGTTCTAAATATAATTTTTATCTACATATTTTAGGTTTTTTTATCTACATATTTAGATATACTCTAGTCAACAGAGATTTGATGTCTAAAAACGACAAAAATAAGCTGAATTCTGCCAATACTGTCTAGACAGGAACGTTAGTAAATGTGTTCAAAAAGATGTTCAATGCTTGTTTGACAAGAGGCGTAACCCCCTCCCAGTGGCATAATGAAATAATAACCATGATGCACAACAAAGGTGACATTTCAAACCATTTCACCTTTCAGGTGAAGAACTACAGACCTATTAGTTTGCTCTCCCATACATACAAACTATTCATAAAGATAATAACAAAACGGCTTGTGAACTAACTGGATAGTTACCAATCTTGTAAACCAATCTCTGGGTTCCGCTCCAGATACGGACCAAATGACCATCTACAAGTTATAAAAACGCTAATAGAAAAGTGTACAGAGTATATCAAGCCTATCATTCTTATATCCGATATATCGCCTTGATTAAAAGTATTTACGAAACTGATACAGCTTGTGTCCGCCTTCATGAAGATACCAAGAAGTACGAATAGAACGTGAAATTAGACAGGGTGATACTATCTCCCCTAAATTGTTTACAGCTGTTCTTGAAAATATGTTCAAGCAAATGGAACGAGAGGATAATATGGGAATTAATATAAATGGGAAAGATCTGAACCACCTAAGATTTGCCGATGACATTATTTTAATATCTGATAGAGTTGATAAAGCTATAAAAATGCTGCACACGCTCTATAAAGTGTCAAAAACAATTCGTCTTAAAATTAACACCTCAAAGACAAAATTTGATAGATTCAAGATTGAATAGATTGAATAACATTTTCAAGTCCATTATCCCAGTTTATTTAAAAGGAAAGGTTTTTAACCATGTGCGTTTTACTGGTTCTTACATATGATGCAGAAACACTGACTCTGATAAAAAGAATAATAGATAAAATGAGAGTTACACAACGCGTTAAGGAAAGATCAATATTAGGTATTACCATCAGAGATAAAGTACCAAACCTAAAAATAAAAAGAGGAACAGGAGTCACAGATGCAATTGAAAAAATAGCCATGGCTAAATGGGATTGGGCAGGACATATTGCCAGATTAACGGATGAAAGATGGACTAGAAAGATTCTGGATTGGTGACCAAGGTAAGAGGCATATCGAAGCAGAGGACGACCCCCCGACTAGATGGACGGATGACATCAAGCGCATCACTACAAACTTGATGCAAGAAGCTCAAGATAGAAGTAGTTGGAAAGTCCGGAGATAAAAGTGGCAACCTTATTTACGTCTTTTTTTGGGGTACCAAAATTGATTTCTAGAGGTTTAGTGACATTTTCGACTCTGAAGACTAGACTTAGATTGCATGTTGAAGAGTTAAAATGATTCTACATTATGAAGATATTTTCTTCTTCTTCTTCTTCTTCCTATTTATAAGCAATTCAGCTTGTTTATTGGCGGATTAATAGAATATTTTTATTTCTTTATTTCTTCCCATTCTGTATCCTCTTCCTTTGTTATCGCTTTTGACGATTTCATCAATAATTCTATAGGTTTTGTAAGTTGTTCATCCATTCTGACTTCCGTTTGGTTGTTTTAGTCGATATTTTTGATAGTGTTTATTATATTTAGGGGAACTTATCTATTATACAGGAGACGGATTACATATTTGAGTCTTACACTATCTTACGCTTTCTTTATGCCAATCAGACACAGAAATGCTGGTAATTGTTAAGATAAAATTGCAATAAAATATTATTTTTAAGCTTTGGATTTTCTGGAAAAAATTGTCTGCTAAGGGCAATATGTGAATCAGCACAAATGAGCAGCCAACATACAGGTCTCCTTGGTGATATTCTTCATATATTGTTAACGTAAGTAACTTTTTTGCTATCAGCCTAATATAAACCGAGTTATAGCTCATTGAAGATGACAGATTCGTATTGAACGAAAAATTCTAAAAACTCAACATAAAATAACTGGTCGTAGATGGAAACGTCAATAAGCAGGATTCGCGATACCAAGCTAATGAGAATCCACGACATATTTCTTTGAAGATCCAAATGAACGCAGTATAACTGTAATCAGCGAGCGGTATGTCGACATGGTAAGAAATTTTTTGCGCCCCGAACTACAGAATTTTCTGAGTTATAGTGAAGACGGCACCTGGTTCCAACAACCATACAGGCACCGTCATCACATTAAGCAGTGATATCCCCTTTCCGCCACGATCGCCTGATATAACTCCGCTGGACTTTTTTTTGGGGTACCTAAGGAGTGTGATATACACTGACCCCCCAGCAAACGTAGCACAGTTAAAACATCGTATTCGAGACGCTATTGGGAACATCCCTATGATTGTGTGTCAACGAGTTTTTGCTAGCTTAAGATCCAGATTGGAGCAGTGCCAGGAACAAGACGGTCAACATTTAAAAGATATTTTATTCAAACATTAAAATCCTCATGTCTTTTGATTTTAAATTTTTAATTAAACCTATTTTAACATGTAGGGTAACGGAGCTTCATTTATTTAGAAACTAAATTCGATAACGGAACACCCTTTATTAGGAACAGAGAACAACGACAAAAAAACACCGCGAACCACCATGTATGGCAGAAAACGTAAAAGAAATGATACAAGAAAAAACAAAATACATAAGAAATTGCTAACAAATAAAACATCTAGTAATAGAGTATCTAACATATAAAAGGAAAAACGAAGACGTACACAATCAAATAAAAGAAGCAAAAAATAATTTCTGGGAATAAAAATGTGTTTAAGGTGAAAATTTAATTAATGGTTCTTAGACTACGGAAGGATGGAGAACTATCGCTAATCTAAAGAAAAACACCCACAACTCCTTAAGCAACTTAATTGCTACAGAAAAAAGTGGGAAAATCACTATAAAAATTTACTACAAGAGTCCAGGTTGGAATATATGGGAGAGGAATACAGCATGAAGGGACAAACAAATAGTAACATTAATACTACTAACAACGAGGTCCGTACTGCGTTAATTAAAATGAAAAACGGGCGATCTCCAGGACCTGGCAATGAAGCTGCAGAGTTACTTAAAGTAGGAGATCCATTCCTAATAGAACGAATAACTTTTCTACTGAATCAATGCTGCCAACAATTTAAAGTACCATCTGAATGGAAAACCACTCACCAAGTGTTTATCTTTAAAAAGGGTAATCAAAAAGATCTTAACTGCTACAGAGGATTAAGTGTCCTACCTGCTTTCGGGAGATTGTTTGGAAAGATAATAAACGGAAAAATACAAGATGATGTAGGACATCTAATTAGCGAAGACCAAAGTGCATTTATGCCTGGTAGATCTTGCACTGATAACTTGTTTATACTCCAACAATTAATAGAAAAATGAATAGCGGTTGTTACCGAAGTACATCTAGCCTTATCGACCTAGAAAAGGCGTACGATTCAGTTCCAAGACTAAAATTGTCTTGGCAACAATTTAGAGCTTTACAACAACTCGGCATTAGTCCATACCTTTTAGGAATAATCACAGAAGTATACAGGAATAACACTACTTCCCTAAAAATCGGAAATAGACTATCAGAGCTAATAAAAGTAACTATAGGACTAACACAAGGGTGCAGTATGTCACCCTTACTGTTTAATTTATATATTGAGGCAGCCCTCCAAAGCTGGAAAAACCACTGCCAGGAAATGGGAATATCCATAGGAAAGGACGTACTATTCTCCTTGAACTTTGCGGATAACCAAGTCGTCCTAGCTCAAGATTCTTATGATCTAGAATTTATAATAAAGCGTCTATAAAGAGAATATGTAAAATGGGAGTCATCCCATACTATACCATTACTCAAATACAAATAAATTCCGCCACATTTTCTACATTTTTTATAAGAATGCAGTATTTAGCGCATTTCTATATAACTACACAGAAAGTAAAAGAAAGAATGCAAACATTGTATATTTTTAATCATCCATTTGTAATTAATGATGTAATTTAAATTAATTTTGTTAAGAATTACCATAGTACCAAACGTTTATTTCATTTTTTAGGCCATCTAGTTCCAAAATGGAGAAAGAACTTGTTGAATACGAAGAAGCTGAACATCAAGGAAAACAAAACACATGTGAAAAATATTATAAGAAATGCCCCCATAGCATATTAGACTCTATAACACGTGTCACTAACGTAGTAGATTATGAAGCTACCAAATATTTTTCAAAAAATATTGTCAAGCTATTTTAATAAAACATGCTAAAAATTTACTGTGTTTATTTAATAATATTAGCCCAGAGAAATGAACAAATATATATATATATATATATATATATATTATATATATATATATATATATATATATATTTATATTTATATATATATATATTTATATATATATATATATATATATATATATATATATTCGGTTTTATAACGTCTTACGACGTTGTCCGACTCCCAAACGCCACTGTATTCTGTCTTGAGTTAGGTCTTCGTCCAGATTTCTAGCGCTAATCGCTTTCCTAACTCCCAGGTTCCAGCTCTGTGGTGGTCTTCCTCGTTTCCTCTTCTCTGGGGGTTGCCACATCATCGTTTTTTTTAGGCAGTCTTTCGTCCCTCATTCGGCTCACATGCCCATACCATATGAGCTGTTTTCTCTCAATATTCTCAACTATAGTGCCCTCTATACCCATTTGTTGTTTTATCACTTCATTCCGTATTCTGTCGGCTCTTGATATTCTCATCGATCTTCTGATGGCATCCATTTCCGTGGCTTCGACCTTTTTCTTATATTTCTCAGTTATTCTCCATGTCTCAGCTCCATAAAGTAGGCTAGTTTTAACCATTGTCTCATAGATGTTCCATTTTCTTTTCTTTGATATTTTTTTACTCCATAGAACTGCGTTCAAACATGCTATAGCTCTTCGTGCTTGTACAATTCGACGTTCTATTTCTCGTTTGTCTTTTCCACTACGGTCGAAGATGACGCCCAGGTATTTATATTCGTCACATGGATTTATTTTTTGATTGTCATCGATATCTAGTTGTTCTGCTTCAGCTCCAATTGAGAGGTATTTTGTCTTTTCTAGATTGATATTTAATTCCCATTTCTGGTATTCTTCAATTAGTTTTCTAAGCATGTACTCCATGTCGTCTTTGTCATTTAAGATCACCACCTGATCATCTGCAAACTGAAAAGTATATATGTAATCCTGATCGTTCAATTGTATACCCATTCCTTTGACTTTCCTTTTTCATTGTTTCAGAGCTGCAGAGATATAAATCTTAAATAGACTCGGAGAGATACAATATCCTTGTCTGAAACCCTTAGTAACTGAAATTTTTCAGCTAAGAGGTTTCCGAATTTCATTTGGGAGTTTGAACCATAATATAGATTTTTGAGAGCACTAACCAATGTTTGATGTATGTTTAATGTGCCCAGGACTTCCCATAGTTTATTTAGCGGGACTGTGTCATATGCCTTCTCAAGATCTACAAAAGTCATATGTAACTCTCTATTTGTCACAATTTTTTTTTCTATAATTTATTTAAGACAGAAGATGTTATCTGTACATGAAAGACCTGCTCTAAATCCTCCTTGTTCTTTGTCTTCAGACGATTGATAATCTTCCTCTATCAGGTTTCGTAGTATTCGACCATATAGTCGACTCATTGAACTTCTGTGTAATTTCTCTGAGTCATTCTTTATTAATTCCGTAGTTACTCTCTCTCCTTTTGGTAGTGCCTTCTTTAAATATTATAGATCCGAGATATTTATATTTATTGCATGTTTTTGTGTTTCTAATTTGTAACTCTGGATCTCCTTTATTATCTCCTATTTTAAGATACTCTGTCTTTGACATATTCATATTGAGGCCCCATTTTTCATATCCTTTCTTTAGTTTTCTAAACATGTAGTTCATGTCCTCCTCATTATTCGCTACGACTACCTGATTACTGCAAAAAATAAAGTTGTTAGACATTTACCACTGCCTATGTCTATTCCCATTCTGGATACTTGTTTCCTTCACTACTCTAGCAATTATTGAATATATATTTTAAATGTAGTCGGAGATAGACAACATCCTTTGTTATTGGAAATGATTCAGATATAAAGTTTCCTTATTTACGACACTTCTTTCATTTTGTATATATTTACGATACCATCCACATACTCTCTACTGAGACTTACTTTCGTCAATGTTTGAAACAGTTTTTTCAAAGGTACCGTATCGTATGCCTTTTCTAAATCTACAAACAATAGGTGGGTAGATAGATTCCTTGCCTTCCGTTTTTTCGATTACCTGCTGCAGAACGAATATACCATCAGTGCACGATCTTCCTGCACGAAATCCATTTTGTTCTTTTATGTCTTCGTATTCTGATTCTATTTTTTCTTTTAATATTCGACCCTACAATCTCCCCACTGAGCTGATAACAGTTATTCCCCTACAATTAGAGCATTTGCGTTTATCCCGTATCTTGAATATTGAGCTGATGTATCCAAAATTCCAATTATTAGGAATACTTTGTCCTTTTAAGCATTTGTTAAACAGTTGAACCAACATCTCATGTAATATTTTCGGTAAATACTTTACCACCTCAATTCGGATGTCTCCAGGTCCTGCTCCTTTACCGTTTTTCGGTTTTTTGAGGGCATTGCTTAACTCTCCGGTTGTTATCTCAATTATTTGTGTATGTTCGGATATTTCTTCCATATTGATATCTTGAAATTTTCATCTTTCCCTTTCCTATTGTTTTTATTCTCCTTGTAAATCAATACAACTACACTCCTTTTGAAACACTTATTTGTCGTAAAAGGTTTTTTCACGAGAGCCAACAAATCAAGAATAAAGTCGACAATTAGTTGTCCTCTAACTTATTTGTTCCTTATTTTCCTTCGCTACTGGTAGTAGGGTGCTAAATACACCACTGTTTATTTTCCAATTTGTATTGCAGCCTCTTGTGGCAAATTGCTGTGGATAAATTCCCCGTTGTTATATGCCGCCGATGCCGCAATGAAGGACCCACTCGAATGTCAGGTGGTTGTGTCTGCTCTCATCTGACACGTCGAAATTGCACCAATTTGAACTACCAATTTCATTTGAACTACAATCATTTCGCGTGCTGAACGATTCGATGAAAAATTTTAACGGAGAATCTTTCTTTCTCCCTCTCTCTCCCTCTTTCGCGTCCTTTTTTCTCTATTTCAAAGACGATCGAACTTCTCGAAATGCTTAATTAACTCTTTTGTGTGTGTCGCAGGGCCTTACTGCCCTTATTCTTGATGGTTGCTCGTCAAACTGTGATTTGAGACCGCCCATTGCAGTGTTGATTTTGGCTACCAATTAATCGAGAACTCTTTAAAATTATTACAATAATTAATATTGGGGCAAAAATTGTCTGTCTACTAAAACGGGAGATTAAATAAATCAAAGATCTTGGCACTTTTCTTATATAAAAGTGGTTTTAGTTAGATTAGCTGGAATTTTGTCGGAAGTAAGCTTTGGTAATACTGGTCAAAAGTTATTATTACACCAAAACTCAGAGATTAGTTATTGTTTGGTAGTTACAGAGGTTCAAAGTATCGGTTTTTAGTCTATTACAATATTACATATTTGTATAATATACAGGATGTTAGTGATTAACTACATCTAACTTCAGGAAGTTTTTAGCGTAGTATTTAACAAGTTTGTACCTCTGTAGTTTTCTGGTTGTTTTTTATCTCCTATTTTGAAAAGTACATGAACTTCCTGTACATTTATATTAAGTTCTTCATATGTGGTAATTTCTGGTTCTAGCATCGTTTGTTCTTCTTCTTCATAAAGCTTTTTAGGTAGTCAATCCACGTATTCTTTTTTTTATGTGTTTTGGTTCTATGAGTTCCTTTACCTCCGTTCTTTGACCTCTTAACAAGCGTCGTATTTCCTTTTGTAGACCATAAAAATTATGTTCTATTTGACCCTTGACGTTGGCGATTAACATGGCGAAACTGTCTCTGTCTCGAGCTATTCTAGAGTTGCTCAGCTTTCCTTATTCCTGTCCACTCCCTGATATTCTTCAACCAAGAAGCCTGCTTTCTACCAATTCCACTGCGTCCTTCGATTTTACCCATCATAATATGTTGAAGAATATTATATCGGTCTCCCCTTACTACGTGTCCAAAATAGGCCATCTTTTTACATTTGATGTTATCAAGCAGCTCGTGAGCAGCATTTGCTCTCTCAAGGACTGCCACATTTGTCAGCATAGCCGTCCATGGAATTTTTAGTATACGTCTGTGCAGCCACATTTCAAAGGCCTCCAGACGATTAATGGTGGATATTTTTAATGTTCATGCTTCAACACCGTATAAGAGGACTGACCAAATGTAGCATTTAACCATGCGCGTTCGAAGTTGAAGTTGCAAGTTATCATTACAAAAAAATGACCTCATTTTTAAAAATGTCGTGCGGGCTATCTCAATTCTACATTTTATCTCTTGATCTGGATCTAGTTGTTCAGTAATATGTCAACCAAGATAATTAAAACTGGACACGCTTTGAATTATATGACCATCAATATATAATCGTGCATCTTGATGTGCTAAACGGCTAAACACCATGTGTTTTGTTTTTGGACAGTTTATGTTTAGGTCAAACTCTCTTCCCACTGTAATAATGGCATTTAAAAGGCATTGTAGTCCATTTATGTCATCACTTAAAATAACTGTATCGTCTGCATATCTGATTGTATTTATCAGAATTCCATTTACTTTCACGCCCCATTCCAAATTATGCAGCGCTTCTTTAAATATTCTATCTGAATATAAATTAAATAACAGTGGGGATAGTATACAACCCTGTCTGACACCTCTTTGTATTTTACATATTTCTGTTGATTTTCCGTTTATGCAAGCTGTCGCTGTTTGACGCCAGTATAACTTTTCTATGAATCGTATGTCTTGACTATCAACTCCTTTATCTTTTAATATTGTAATTAATTTGTGATGCTGTACTCGATCAAAGGCCTTTTCATAGTCAATAAATACAGCACAGACGTCTTTTCTTTGATCTCGACATTTCTGCAGTAATACATTTAGTGCAAAGAGGGCGTCCCTAGTTCCCAGTCCATTTTTGAAGCCAAATTGTGTTTCATCCTGGTCTTCTTCACATTTATCTCTGATTCTACTGTGGATGATGCCTAGAAATATTTTCAAAGTGTGGCTCATAAGGTTTATCATTCTATGATCGCTACAGTTTTTCGGACGTTGTTTTTTTGGTAGTGTTATGAATTCGTAATTTAACCAATCTTCAGGGATATCACCAGTCGAATAAACATCATTGAAAAGCTTGACCAGTATTCCAAACTTCCCCTAATTTATAAGATTTAACATCTCTGTCGGTATGTTGTCAGGGCCAACAGCTTTCGTGTTCTTTGCTAACTTTATGGAATGCAGTATTTCTGATATTAGTATTTCTGGTCCTTCATCTTCAACTAAAGTCTCCAGTTCTTCGGGTCTATAATCATTATACAGTTCACTTATATAATTACACCAGGTTGTTCGAATTTCATGTTCGTCTATTATTAATTTTTCCGACGATATGTGGAGTTTTCTTATAATAAAGACCAGCTACTTCTTTAACTTTTTTAAACATATTAAACGTATCATGTTTTTCATTAAATTATTCTACTTCCTTGCATTTATCCTCCATCCATTTTTCTTTAGCCACCTTTATTTTTTGTTTAATTAGTTTCTGTTTTTCCTTATATTCTGTCTTGTTACCTTTCAGTTTCCTTCTCTGCTCCATTAATTCCTATTTTAATTGCTCCTGCTTTAATTGGCTATATAATGATTCGACATCATTGTCGTATTTCTTTTCTGCAGGAGGGGCATATATCTGGATAACATTGACATTAATTGGTTTGCTATTTAATTGGAGTATTGCCAACTCCATTCCTATGATGTGTGTCATCTTCTACACTTCCAGAATAGTATAGTGTGCCTTCATCTTGTTCACATATTCCCGTTTAGATGAGAAGAAAAAAGGACGTTTAGTTATTTTGCCACTTTCCGGTATTCCAAATCTCATTGTAAATTCTAAGCATTACTTCCGTCCCTAATTCTCTCATTCCATTGAGTGTTTCAGCTGTTATTCCATCTTCTCGTTCTGCTTTTCTGAATTTTAGTTTTTTAATTGCCACCTCAATTTCCGATTTCAATATTTGAGGTTCTTTTTTATATCTTCTTTTCTTGTATTATTGTCTGGGTCGTTGTTGGAGACTAGTATTTTGCAATATTGTTTCCATACCTCTGCGATACCGTCTAGGTTTGTTATGGTATTTCCACTATTATCTTTGATGATCTGTATCTGCGGTTGGAATTCGCTCCCTAGATACTTGACTTTTGAGAAAAGTTCTATAGATTCTTGGCGGTCAGCTGGTTCCTCTAGTTGTACAGATATGTTTTTAATATAATTATTTTTGTCCCTTCTGCACAAGTGTTTTACACAGCCTAATAATGCTGTTTCACTAGCTAAGTCAGGATGTTTCTGTAAAATTTTGATAAATCTAAGTTTGCCGATCTTGTAACCTACTAATGTAGTGTTACATCTTGAAAAGAGTGGAGAAATAGCAAATTCTCTGCAATGACGTCGCGATATATAAAACTATCGGGGTCTGACCCGATGACATGAGCTGTTTAGAGATTTTTTAATCAGTTCATATAGCACGCAATACATCGTTCAAAAGCTCTTGTGTCTTGCAGATAAAAAGTCCCAAGAAAAAGCTAGTACCTATTCCTTTTAATATAAAACTAAAACCAAATGGTCACATTTTGAGAGATGAAACTTAATGCAACGATGGCGATAGTCCAGAAGATCTTCGGTTCGGTGTCAATAGCGGAAGTGGCAGTCATTGTTTTTAGGCGTATGGTAGTAAAGAAGCACAGTAGCATCTGACCCAGAGTAGACGGCTGCAAACAGCGCGATACTCCGCATGTCAGCAGCTGTTGAAATTGCAGTTGGAAAAAATAAGGGAAGATTACTCAACTAATTCGTTCCTGGTAATTTCTATTGCCAATAGCGTTATTACATCTAGAAAGGCATTAATGGAAGAAAGAAGATTTACGCTATAATATACAACAAAAACAGGAAACAATGCTCAATAAATAGCGGAAATGAGCAGGAAAGTAAAATGTATGTGCATCAGAGATTAAAACAATCATATATAAATACCGTTTGTCAAGAATTGGAGCAATATGCAAACGACCATGGTATCTATGAATTATTTAAAAAGTTAAATATTTCGCCCGAAAGTGGCGGTCACAACTTCAGGACAATAACATAATATAGAAGTCAAAAATCGACATCGAGAGCATTGCAGAAAGCCGTAAAAACTACTGCTCAGAATTATACAAATATATCCCAAAAAATGCTTCATTCTCAGAACCCAAGAAACATACAATTAAATAACAATTAAATTTATTGAAACTATAAAGAAAACAAAAAAGGAAGATTATATATATTATGTAAAAGCAGTAAAGCAAGACGAAAAAAAATTATAACATTCAGTGGCGGCTTTTCTTTATGTGCTGCTGAGCTGCAGAACTACCAAACAACCATAGCAAATCTTAATTATTAAAGAATAATTAATATAGTTTTATTTCAAATCTGCCATATTATCATATTAAACATAAACTGTTAATAATAATTCACCAACAACGATGATTAATATTATTTTTTTTACGTATTTACTCCTCTAGTGAAACCGTATAATTTTTTTACGTATTTGGTGCTCCAGTGAAGCAATCTTTTTACGTATTTGCTGCTCCAGTGAAGCCGCGTCGATAACAACCGAAACACTGGCAGCGGTAAAATGCATTTATTAGGCAAACGGCGATCTTAGCCGATGTGCTTCGGCAATCGGCTGATTAACGGCCTCGGAAATGTGTTTGCGAGCTGCAATTCACGACAGTTATTCGTGACCGTTGCATCTGTGCCGTGTTTAGAAAATTTAATAAAGACATGTATCTACGAAATCAGTGGATTTGTGGATGTTCCGAAAAAAATGCTTTTTTCTGTTTTCCGTGTGCATTATTCGGCGCAGATAAAGAGGAAAAATTGTGGCGCGAGACAGGAGTGCGGGATCTAGTGCATTTAAGTGAAAAAATAAAGAAGCATGAAAACACGCAAACTCATATGAACAATGAAATGCGATTTGCATTATTTGGGAAACTTAATATACAGGCCCAACTTGACTCTGCTTATTGGATAAATATACAAAAACACAATGAAGAGGTGACGAAAAACAGGTATGTTTTGTCAAAAATAATTGACTGTATAAAATTCTGTGGGGCTTTTGAGCTCGCCTTACGAGGACACGATGAATCTGAAACATCAGATAACCCTGGAATTTTTCGTGGTTTAGTGAATTTTTCTGCTGAACTTGATAAAACACTTAGTGAACACCTTACAAATGCGACAATTTTCAAAGGTACTTCAAAAACAATACAAAATGATATTTTGGATTGCATGCTAGAAGTATACGCTGAGGAGATTTTAAACGAAATCAATGAAGCCCCATTTTTAGCAGTGATAGCTGATGAGACAACGGATGTTTCTATGAAATTTCAAATGGTCATTGTTTTTCGTTATGTAAAAAACGGTGCTCCAGTTGAAAGGTTTTGGACTTTTTTGCTTCCAGAAAAACATGATGCTGAAACCTTAGCTAACACAATTTTGAATGTTTTAGACCCAATATTAAAGAATAACAAAAATAAGCTCATTGCACAAAGTTATGACGGAGCAGCTGTTATGAGTGGGATACATGGCGGAGTGCAAACAATAATTAAGAGAAAATATGAAACTGCTCATTTTGTGCACTGTTACGCCCATCAATTGAATCTAATAATGTCAAGAGCATGTTCTATTAATTCCCAAGTACGCGTATTTTTTGGAGATTTACATGATATACCTGGATTTTTTAGTCATTCACCTCAAAGAATAGCTGTCTTAAATCAAATAGTTGGAAAAAATATTCCTCGTTCAATCCCTACACGCTGGAATTTCAATATTCGTACAGTAAATGTCGTTTACGAATATAGAGACTTTATTATTGAGTGTATGGAGCAACTAGAAGAAGAGTCAAATGCTATTACTTCCAAGGAAGCAAGAGGACTTAGACGTATTCTGGAAGATCAAAATTTTACTTTCTGGCTGACTGTTTTTCATTATATTATGCCACATGTTGACGTTTTGTACAATAATCTTCAAAAAAAGAACATGGACCCAACCGAAGCACAGAAAGCTATACATGTTTTTGAGCAAAGTATTAACAATGTCCGAAATAAAATAGACCCTATCATACATCAAGCTTCAAATTTAAATGCGGCGCCTAGTGTCCAAAAAAGGAAACGCCCAAATAACAGCCAACAGGATCACCGTATTGCCTGTCTAGAAGTTTGTGATGTTATTATAAACAATGCAAAAGAACGGTTTGCATATACAAATCATCTAGTTGCCGCAACACTTTTATCTTCAGAACATTTCGAAAAATATAATAATAAGTTTCCTGAAAATGAATTGGATTTAACTTGTACAGCTTATAACTTCTTTGATAAAAACCGTTTGCGAACAGAACTGTCAGTTTTGTATTCCAATATCGAGTGTAGAACATTAAAAGGTGCAGTGCCTTTACTAAAATTTATAATTTCTAATAATTTAGAGGACACATTAACAGAAACCAAAAAGTTGATACAAATTCTGGTGACTACGCCAATGACCACAGCAGAAGCTGAACGTAGTTTTTCAACTTTAAAACGGATCAAAACATTTTTAAGAAATTCAATGTGCGAAGACAGATTAACAGCCCTTTCCACACTCTCGATAGAAAAAAAGTTCATCGCTTCAATACCGAACTTTAACGATAAAGTAATCGAAAAGTTTGCGACAAAAAAGGACCGGCGTATTAATTTCCAATTTAGAAAAATGCAATAAATGTAAGTTAATCAGATTTTTATAGCATGTCGTTATTAGTTACTATTAATTAGTATTAAAGCTAATTTTATTGTTTTTGTTTTCGTATGTTATTCTATTTCTATTATTTTATATTGACCGTGGTTCATGCAGCACACCCTATAGCAGATGTCACGAGCCGCCACTGATAACATTACTAATTCTATAAATCGAATTTAAAAGGGGAAACGAAAATAAATAAGTTATTCTATTTTGCTAATTAATACGACGTAGTAATTTTAAAAACTACAGGTTTATGGACAGCAATGTATTTGTATCAATTAATATCAACTATATTTAAAAATTAAAATTTCAGTTTAGCTACGCCAAATATATGCAACACAAATTACAATTTGTGTTCTTATATTCAAATTAATTGTCTGTTATAAATTGTCACATATTTTCACATTGTTTCACAGGATAAATTTTATTTTACAATACGTATTATATTGAAATTACAATATTTTATTTGAACTAATTAAATCGATGATTGGGAGGTTTCCACTTTCCACATTCTCGAATGATCTAGGCGAATATAACGACGCTTCTAATCGATACTACTGTCATTCTTCTACTGGTTGTCTGTTGTTTTGCACCTGAACTTTGACAGATTAGATTTATATATTTTGAAAAAGCTACAACTTTCAGACAAAAACTCTGTTTTAGAAAAGTAAAACTGGCTAATTACGGCGATATGGATGTAGATCCGACTCCAGGTAATTCCGGTGGTATGTACCTATATATTTTTCAATTCTCTTTGTTGTATATCAACCAAAACAAGGAGTCGGCAAGCTGTAACATTAACATGAAAATCAGATTGTTTAAGATTATTTGAAGAGTACATTTTATTTTTATCAAATATAATGTGGAAATATGGGTTTTTACAATTGTTTCTGTTTTATGGTAATACTGTTCTTAGTGCGTAAAGTGTAGAGTATATATTTAAATATATAAAAAACAGCAGGTGTGAATTTGTCTATTAGTGTGATGCATTATAATTAGTTGTAGTAATAGGAGCATTGACCGCTTTAAGGATATGAAGCTGAAAATAAACTTAAAATATTAGAACCCATGTTAAAATTTCAAGTGTTCAAGTTCAAGTGTTAACTAGCTTTTATCACCTTCCAGCAGGTGCCAGTATTCCTAAAAGGTTCCTAACATTATTTACTTTTATAGAGAGATTATAAACATATATAATGTGAATAGGTAGGCATAACCACTATCAACAAAACAAATTGAAATGCTAAATACAAGATAAACAATTTATCACAGAGAATATTTGTTAGAAAAGAACAGTAATACTACTAACATGGTAGCATTTAATCTTGATCTGAGGTTCAAGTTGCTCATAAGTTATGTTTGGATGTGAGTTTGTATATATTATGATACAAAATGTTGAATATTTTATACCAATCTGCTACAAAAGGAATATTTTCTGTACATTATAGATAAAAATCCGTACAGAACAATATATTTTTGCTTATGCAGTAGTAAGGAAAATGTTTTATTTATTTCAGGAATTTGTGGATATAATTTAGTTGGATACAACTCTATAAATCCATACACAGGTGGTGTAATCATTTTGAACAGACTTACTGGTATATGACAAGAAAAGTGGAATTTGCAACTGCAAATTGGATGTTTGTATTATTCTCAGTCTCTGTCCTGATGCTTCATTTATTGAACAGTTCGAAAGCAATTTTTATTAGTTTTTTTTTAATGATAAGTGAAATTGTATTTTCATTTTAATTTAACAGGCCTCAAGCTTTTTGCTCTATTCTGCTCTGTCCCTTTCTTGAATTTTACAGTTGGCAATGCTGATCTTCGCAGCATCCTGTGTAAGTCCACCTATCCACCTCAGCTTTGGTCTGCTCCATCTATTCCCACTGTATGTGCTGTTAAAATCCTCAGTAGTATCTATTCTACAAAAATTAAATCTATGTTGTACAATCAAGTAATTAATGAGCCTACAATTATGAGTTAACTGCTTCTATCATATAGGTCTTGTACTTCAAATACAAATGTATCTGCTAGTATTAACTCCTGATTCAATCATTTTCTTGATAATGTGATGTTGGATTTTAAATAGAATGTTCCCAGAATATGGGACAATGTATGTATTCTGTAGTTTGGTGTTTATTTTATTTGGCAGGGAGCCATGTGGGAATAGTAAATTCTCCCATTGTCTGCTATTGATGCTATTAGAGCATCAAGCATGCGTTAAAATCAATGAAAAGATTGCATGTGTCCATATTAAATTCATGAGTTTTTGTTATGTCATGCTACAAAGCAAAAATCTGGTTTCTGCCTGTGGAAACTGCATTGCTACAACTATTTGTTCTTCTTTGGTTACTTATATACAATATTTATTTATTTATTTATTTAATTGACAGATATACCATTTTTACAGAAATATGACGTCAACCTTTACAAAGCTTATATATAGGTTGCGTTAATTAATAATAACAAACCAAAATTAAAATCAAACAAAATTCAATTAAAGTAGTAGCTTAAGTTATTAAATAATGCTCAAAATCTCTCAAATGATTTCTTAAATGCTGCTGTAGATATTCCAAATAACTCTAAACTATTGCTGTGCTCATTGGCAGTTTGTAAAATTCTTGTAATGGGTTCATTTTGGCCATAATTCGTAGTGTGAAATGGAATGTTGAAAATTTCAGTATTACGAGTTCTTGTAGTATTAACATTAAAATTTATTAAACTTAGTAACTCTGGATCTTGAACATATCCATTTATAATTTTAAAAAGGAAACATAAATCCACTTGACATCTTCTATCATGTAGTGATGAGATATTTAGTACGGATAGTATATCATCATATGTGTATTGATGTCTAATAAAACCAATTTTGTAAGAACATACCCTCAAGAATTTATTTTGAACTCTCTCGATACTGTAGATGTCACAGTTATATGAAGGAGACCAAATGAGAGAACCATACTTCAAGACTGAACGAACTAAACTACAGTATAACATTTTCAAAATATTGGCTTGAAAACTGATTACAGTTTCTAAAGTATGTACTGAAAACTGATTACAGTTTCTAAGAATAAATCCCAACATTTTTAAAGCTTTAGCTGAAGTTTCGTTAATGTGATATTTAAAAGTTAGTTTAGAATCAAAATTGATACCTAAATCTTTAATATTATAATGTGCCTCTAAAGGTACATTATTTATACAATAATCATAATTTACAAACTCTCTTGTTCTTCCAAAAGTAATTTTAAAACATTTTTTTATATTTAAGTATAGCATGTTTACAGTCTGTCCCAAACCCTTTTTTCAGTGCGTCACTAATTTTGACGTCATATAGGATTTAAAGAATTTCGAGAATTATTGCATGACATTTTAGTTAAATCTGACAGTTGCAGGATCGTAATCGGCTAAATGTGAAAAGGTTATTTTTTTTTTAAATGCATAGCAGTTTGTTATAATTCTGTTCTATTCTGTTCTATTTTATACATTCCAAGGAAAGTGCTTAATTAGCTAAGATTTGTTTATGGATTTATTATTATTTATTACAAACACACAGGCATATTGCAATGACAATTGCAATTGTAAGGCATCAAAGTAAATATTCCTGTGATAAAATAACATCGATTTAAATCAGTCATATTTGGATAAGTAATTTTCTGATAAGTTTCTGTGGCAGCCAATAGTTTAATTTTGTGAAGATTTGTCATTAAATAGTGGAAATAGTTTAAATAGTGAAGCAGTTGATTTTTGAGTTATTCTACCAGATTTGGTGTGCAAATGAAAGAAGGTTATAAAGTTTAGTTAAAAAAAAAACAGTATAAATAGTTTAAATAGTGAAGCAGTTGATTTTTGAGTTAATCTACCAGTTCCGGCATCCAGATGAAATCGTGTTAATGGAGTTTAGTTAAAAAACAAGATACCGAATGTAAGTTTACCTTCTTTTTAATGAATAACAAAAATGAATATTATATTTCAAACAATCCATAATCCCATTCAGAATCTGATTCTTTAAAATCAATGATTACACTATATATATGTGGCTGGTATCAATTATATCTTACATTTCAAGAAAATGTCGTGGTTCTAAAAAGAACCGTTTTAATACATATAAATATCCATAACGGTATTAGTTTAAGATATTTTCTCAATATCATTCCGGAATTCACAATCTGATTCGCGAACAACAGAAACTGATAATAAAGATAACTCAGCCTCTTTTTCTAATTGAAACTAATTTAATAATTTTAATATTAGTCTTTGTTCATTCTCGGTATATCTCGGAATGTTTAAAATATTTTTATGACAATAAATACAAAATTTAATTTTCACTGTAGGTAAAATGTCTGAAAATACTAACCTGGAACGGCAATTATCATTTTATCAGTTGACATTGTGAAAGTACTGTCACTGTCATTATCAAGATCATCTGTGTCAAATTATATTTATATGCATAATTAATTGGATATCTATTTAGCGTATTCTAAACTCCAACCAATTATACGTTGGTAAGTAGAATTCGCTTTAATATACGAATACCCGTGACTGATACCTGATTTTCTAAGTTCTATGTATAATAATCAGGGACTCACGTTTTTTTCTGTCACTTCTAGCTTAATGCGTTAGAGAGAATTCGAAAACTATGACGCACTGAAAGAAGGGTTTGGGACGGACTGTACCTCACACCAACTAGCTAAGCTTTCAATGTCATTCTGTAACAAAGGGGCATCAACTAGGTCATTAACAACTATTGGAAATATTTTAAGGTCATCAGCAAACATTAGAAATTTACTATTTTTAATCACTGAGGATATATCATTAACAAATATATTAAATAAGAGAGGTCCAATATGAGACCTCTGAGGAACTCCTGAGGTTACGGATACTCGTTGAGATAAACAATTTCCATATTTAACATACTGACATCTACCAGATATATAACTACCTATTCACTCAATTATTTTACCTCCAAATCCATAGCCATTTAATTTAGCAATAAGCAGATCATGGTTAACTCTATCGAAGACTTTTGAGAAGTCTGTGTAGAAAGCGTCAACCTGACCCTTCTGTTCCACTAAATTAGCTATAAAATTCGTATACAATATTAAGTTCGTGCATGTAGACTTACCTTTAGAAAAGCCATGTTGTCCAACATCAATTAGATCTTTACAATTCCATGTCAAAAAGTTATTTACAAGACACTCAAAAAGTTTGGGTAATACAGATTGGTTACAAACCCCTCGATAATTTTCAACATCATTTTTATTACCAGATTTGAAAATTGGTGTTAAGTAACTAGTCTTCCAAAGATCAGGAAAGATGCTGGTACTTAATGAGGAATTAAGTCCTCATTAAGTGGACTTGAGAGAAAATAAGAAAATTCTTCATATTATGTTTTATACTACACATATTAAAAATTAATATATTTATATATTCTTAATTAATTGGTCTCTTATAGGTTTACCCACTTCATTAGTCTTACAAACATTACCAAAAATAGATGAAGATCATATACTAAGTTCGAAACCTCCAAAGGAGAGGATTTTAGAAATGCTAGATCTACTGGAGAGCCATGTTGAGAAATTGAGGAAAAATGCTAGTCAAATAGAAGAAGATAAAGATGCCCTTTTGTGCACTCTTGATTCTGTTCTAAATGCTGATCTTATGTATAGTCTCGAAGCTAGTAAGTAGTTTATAGTAGATAGTAAGCTTTTTAGACATCTGCAATTAATTTTTGTATGGACCACATTATTACGTTAAGTTTACTGTGCATTATTAGTTTTTTTTTTACATTTGTTTATATCTTACTTTACTCTATTATATTATATTATTATACTTGATAACAGTATTTAGCTGTCAGCCACTGAGGTCATCTGAATTCCAACTGAATGTCAAAATTCAGATTAGTTTTGTCTCACAGGTTTATAGATTAATATCAAACAAATATTTTCAGTTTTACATTTAAAAAATTTAAGTAACAGTAAAAATAACACATTGTCATTATTGACCACCTTTTTGATATGACTTTTAATATCAACATGACCTCTTTAAATGATCCTCTTTTAAACTCTTAATATTATTACGTCCATTTATTTGCACAGATGATAGGGACGATGTAACCCGATACGCCGATCGAGTCATGAACAGATGCCTAACTGTAGAAGTTAAAGTACATACCCACAGAGATAAATTGCAAGAAGAAGCCCTGTTCCAAGTTAACCGCTTGATCGATGGACTCGTCATGGGGCTCAAATCTGACGCTGAATTGGCTAGATCTAAATGTGAAAGTTATATGAATGCCTGTTCTGCTAGTGTTGTCACAGTGAGTATTAATTTATTTATAGCAAGCTTCAAATATGGTGAAGCATTTTAGCAGCATTATTTAAATAAATTGTGGTAATGAAACAGTGGAGGGTTGGGTTTTGCCTGAATAGCAGAATATATAAACTAATAAACACCAGTAAGCAACACCACATATACTATATATGTCCCTAAATGAATCAATCTTTTTCTTAAAACATTACTATTCAGTTTTCTGTTTTAATCCACTGTTTTTATCTATTTCTTTTACTTTTCTTGGTGTTTTTCGTTAGTTATTTACAGCTTTAATGCTATTTTCTGACAGAAGAAGATATAAAGATAAAACAAATATGTCTAGTCTACAGTCAGATGCAAAAAAACGCAAGAGAGAAAATTTTGGTCAAATTCAAAGTATTTCAGTTTTCTTTTATTTCTCACACTATTTTGATAATTTTTTTAACACACTGTGTAAAAATTTATAAATTTTAATTTAGTATAGTGAGTTTTTAATACAATTTTGTATTTCTTATTATACAGGGTTAATCGAAATGTGTATTTTTAATCCTAACTATGAAACATCCTGTCCTTCTTCCACACTAAGAACCATGATCAATCATAGGTGTTCAATATAAAATCTTCAGAATTCATATCCGAAATTGGACAGTATAATTTTATCACCCAGTAGACCGAATGAATTTATTTGTTATTAAATACACACACGTAGTTAATTAGGTTACATACGAATTTAGTCAATTATCAACAATATAATTTGAACATCAGTCAAAAGTGCTGACAAAGTTAAACAATTTACATAAATTAGACACACATATCACGCGAGGCCCGCGAATATATTGACCCAATTAAAACTTATATAAAACTAATATCTCTTGCCTAGAGAAGCATTCAATCAACATTCACTCAACAAACTTGATAGTCTTCAGCGATCAACTGCAACAGTCACTACTCAAAGTAATCTTGGGTCAACACCCATAGTGTACGTCTCATCAATAAACTCTGCTACTATTATTTGGTGTTTCCATTACAACTGAACGAACATCTCCACTGAGCCAACGAAGGGGATTTGTTCAATAGGTAAACAAATTGTAAGTGTCAATATAACATAATGATAACAGTCATCAAAGCCACCTCGTCGTATTACAAAATAACTCCAAAATAATCATATTTTAAAAGCCCTAAATTGTGGGTGTCAAATTCATTGGCTCTAAAAATTAACCACGGCATATTTTGACATGAAACAAAAAGCACAATGCTTAGGAGACATGGCTGCAACCGAAAAATGCGGTTTTACGAAAATTTGCAAACGGAATTGTTCCACAGGATGTTTCAAAGTTAGGATAATAAAACCACGTTTTAATTAACCCCGTACAATAAGTCAAATATAAAATTTTATTAAAAAACTGACTATACCAAATTAAAATTTATAAATTTATACGCTGTGTGCATATCAATCATCAAAATAGGACTAAAAATAAAAAAATTTAAATACTTTGAATTTGACCAAAATTTTTTCTGTTGCGTTTTTTTGCATCTGAGTGTAGAAAAGTTTCCCTATAATCCCCGCAAAAATGTTTAACACTCTACATAGCCCTTTTATCGATGCATTACAACATCAGTTATTCATTGTCATATTTCATCACACCTTAGAACTTTACTTCAGACAAAAAGTCCATTCAGGTGCCTTTCAAACCCGTGTATACTTTTTCACCTAAGCTTTTGTTTGAAATGTACCATTACTGCTTAGTACTACTTGTAGTAAGGTTAGATCATCTGCATAGCATGAAATTAAAACCTTACGAGACGGTTTTTTACCATTAGTGACCACAGCATAGGTGACAGTACACCTCTTAGTAGACACAATTATTTTCCTTTAATCAAAGTGAGTCAGTTATCAGAGGTAGATTTGAGCTGGCACACAAAACTGGACACTGTGTTTGTAGATGTTCTTGTTATTAAACCTAACTTTACTGATCCAGGCTTGTCAAGACAGAAAGGCGGGACCGCATAAAATTGAAAAACGCTCGTGTGTATAAAGCTATACTAGGGACACGAGTTTCTCCAAAAGTGTTTAAAATCATTTGTCTGAGATAAGCTTTGGAGTTTTATAGTCTTTTGTAGTATATACAGAAGCTCCTTCAGAAGTTTCTGTTTCAATTCCTAAAGGTGTTGTATAAATTTTTGAAGGGTTTCCAATACCAAATGCATTTTGCTCCATTAAAAATTGTATCATTCTTTTTTTATGATATCTGGCATAATATTAATTTCCTTACTTGCTTAATACATTGTTTAAAGGTTGTTTGACTTTGGCTTGGGCAATTCTTTTATACAGTGCTAGTCAAAAGCCCGTTCCCCCTTGTATATTTTAAACGGATGTTGTTTGCGAAACTACAATTTTAGTATTTATTTAATTTTTTCATCAAAATGGACTTAGTAAATAAAATTAGTATGGTTGAATTTGTATTTTCAATACCTTTCAAACGAGGTATCACTTGCTATTCCTATGGTATAAGGTCCTATTTAAAATTACCTGTCACAGTGGCACTGTAACCTCATCTGTCACTTTTATGTCACTTTTTATGATTAGTTAAGAAGCATACGCCTTTCTATAACCGTTCAAAAGATACAAGGGGGGGGGGAATGAACGGACTTTTGATTAGCACTGTATAAACATTAACATTGCAGGCAAATTTCCTGTACGTGTCTGTTATTGATCTTTTTTGTTTCTAGGGCGCCACAGACAAGAACTTCGAATCAACTCTTCTGGGCTGTACGGTAGACGATCAGAAAAAGGTCAAAAGACGACTTCAGGGACTGCTCAACTACTTCGAAAAGTTAGAAGTAGTGTCGTTAGAAGAAATGAATTGTTAAACATAGTTAGTTAATTATTATACAATGAAGACTGCTAAACTTTACTAGTTTTAAATATATATCTATATATAGATACAGAATGTTTCAGAAAAGTAATAAATGTAGAGGAAAAAGTTTATAAGAAGTATCTTTCATTTCTGTAATTTCGGTCAAATGTACCACAAAGTTGTATTTTATACTAATTTTGTAGTATGGGTTGTGTAGCTCGGTATATAATTGAGTCCAAAATATTTTGAGATGAAAAATGTTTTGTTATATGATATCCCGATTTTCTTTGCCATTTCCTCTAAAATAATAGTAAGAAATCTTCATGCATGAAAGTTATTATATTTAGGCTGTTGTGAAACTTGAATTCATATACAACATAATATATATCTTACTCTTACTGTTCTGAAGCTATTTTCTTGTGGCATCTTAATGCAATTTACTATTTTTGTTGGGAATAAGCCTAAAATTTAGTTATTTAACGTTTCTATTTCTACTCCGGACATCGTTATGTTAAGAACAATTTCCGAAGTGGTAAGCGAAACTTCAAATAAACTTAATTTTAAAGTAAAATTGTGGCTTATTCTCAACAAAAATAGTAAATTTCAGTATTCATGGCTCTAGTAAGGTACATTAATTTTTTTATACTAACATGAAAAACACAAAATAATACATCGTTTTAATTTGCCAAGTATTTCTTTCGGTATTAAATTTTAATTGCTGTTTAGGTTAGAACAAAAGGCATTAAGAAACTAAAAATTTATTCTAACACCAAATAAAGAGAATTGCGATTTTTAAATTCTTACAATTACACCATTAACATCAGTCTTACAGATTTCTAAACTTTTCTATTTATTTTACATTTTTTTTTCAACATTATGATTCATAGGTAGACCTTGCTACCTATGGATTTTCCTGCAAATATTCCTGATGATAAACAACTGACCCTATAATTTTCGTGGTCTAATTCATCTCCTTTAGTATGTATTTTTTTTCCCAGAATCCATCTGTTATAAACCAATTTGTATTGCAATTGACGTTATGTATTGGGGTTAGTGTCTTCTTCCTCTTTAAGTGCCGTCCCCCAATTGGAGGTTGGATATCATCATCATTATCTTTACTCTATCTACTGCTGCTCTGAAGAGTTCAATAAACCAGCATTTAAACCAATCACTTAAATTCTTCAACCATGAGACTCTTCTTCTTCCTATAGTTCTTTCTCTTCTTATCTTTCCCTGTATTATCAGCCTTAGCAGTTCATATCGCTATCCTCTCATTACGTGTCCGAGATATTGTAACTTTCTTATTTTTATTGTGTTTATTATTTCGCATTCTTTGCCCATTTTTCACGATACTTCCGTGTTAGTTTTCTTCTGTGTCCATACTATTCTAAGCATCCTCCTGTAACAAAACATTTCAAAGGACTGTAACTTATTTATGTATTCTTGCTTCATTGTCCAGCTTTCAAGTCCATATTGCAGTATCGAAAACACGTAGCATCTCAGTGCTCTTACTCTCAGTTCTAATCTAAGGTCTTTGTTGAAGAGAATTGTTTTCATTTTTTCAAACGCATTTGTTGCTATTTCTATCCTGGCTCTTATTTCGGTTGTTTGATCATTATTGTCTGTAATCCAGGTTCCTAGGTATTTGTATTTATCAACCCTTTCTATCGGTACATTTCCCAAATGTATGATTGTTGGTATATTTGTTTTCTTGGTTATTATCATGTATTTGGTCGTTTTTATATTCATTTTTAGTTCATATTTTTCACAGAAACCGTTTGTTTTGTTTAGCAGTAATTGGAGTTGTTCAGCAGAGCTTGCCATAATTACGTTGTCATCTGCATATCTTATGTTGTTAATAGATCTTCCATTAATTATTATTCCTTCACTTTGAGATAGTAATATTTCTTCAAAAATGTCTTCACTATATACATTAAGGAAAGGTAGAAGGCCGAAGATGTCGGTCAGATAGCTCAGCGGGCTGTGCGGCTGCCTCTCATTCGCTTCACTGTCGAATGGTTCAGTGGATGTGGGTTCGAGCCCCAGCTCAGTGTACAGAAAACAAAAAGTCTAACGCAGCAGTTTAAAATTCTAGATGAATCTGCGGCTTAGACTAGGATATGCTGGGATCTGATCGGCCTATGGTGGAGCAGTACGGCAAGAGATAAGGGCTTGCGGCTCGGTGATACTCCTCCATAGATCCCTACTGGACGGGCGTAACGCCTAAAAAACCAGATATATATATATATATATATATATATTATATATATATATATTATATATATATATATATATATTTATATATATATATATATATATATATATATAGAAGGCCGAAGATCACGAGGAAGATCCCCAACAAGATGGTTAGATCAAATTACAGGAATATGCCAAAGACCTATGCATGAATTAAAAGAAATGACCAGAGACAGAGATCTCTGGAGACGGACAATACACGACATCACGTCGACCACTACACTCCCCCTGGGGGTCAGGATTGAAGAGAGAGATATACATTAAATGGTAATGAGGACATAATACATCCCTGCCTAACTCCTCTTCTGATTTCAATTTCTGGATTGGGTTCGTTATCTATTAGGATTTGTGCTCTTTGATTCCATGTCTATGTTTTTTGTCTTTAGAATTTGGACTAATTTTTCATGTCTTACTTTGTCAAATGCTTTTTTGCTTCTCTGGTTCTCTGGTTCCTAGTCCGTTTCTAAACCCAAACTGACTATCATCTATTCCTTCTTCCAGTTTTTTATTTATTTATACGACCATGTATTATTTTCAAGAATAATTTGAGAATGTGACTTATTAGTGATATTGTTCTGTGTTCACTGCAATATTTAGCGTTTGTATTTTTAGGGATAGCACAAAACGTGGAGAGCAACCATTGTTTCGGTATGTGTCCTGTTTTGTATACTGAGTTAAATAAGTCTACTATAATGTCTAAGGTTTCATCATTTATGCGTTATAAGATTTCTATAGGGATTTGGTCTGGACCTACAGCTTTGTGGGGGGCTAGTGTATTTTTGTGCAAATCTCATTGTATATTACCAATTCTTTTTGCTTTCTGATTTATAGCTGGTAGTCACTATTTACCTACACTTCTATCACTCTCTTTTGACTATATCTACGATTTTGATACGTTTCTCTTCATGCTGATTTCTTGTATCTAATTATCATTCTCTTCTTGTGAGTCTTATTAAATTCTTTTTTTTTTCTTTTCAGGTTTCATTGTGATCTTGAAAATTTTGTTCACAGTGTTATTTCCTAAAAGCATAAATCAATTCTTTTACAAAGTCCTTTTTTTCGTCATTTGTCTTCTTCCATATTGTTTCCACAATTATTCTATGAAAACTAGTTATAGCCACCTCTTGCCTATGTATTTTTTTATTAATGGCCTTATATTTATTTCCGTCTCATTTATTGAAGTTTAAAGTTTGACAGTTCTGACAGTGACGTTTAAAAAGGAGATTTCTAAATATAGAGAGTTTTAAATAAAATATGTTATAAACTTTTTCCCTCTATATAGTTACGTAGAATCTTTAATAATTCATCTCAGAACGCGCCTCTGCTGGCTTATATATTGAGAATGAACTATCTCGAAACAGCTGGCTCAGCGACGCTCGAATCGTCATAAAGTCCGAAAAGTTTTGAAGGTCATCTCTGCGTTCGTGGAATATTTTCGACGGACAGAGTTCTCGACTTCTCTAACGCACAGGACTGCAATCAGGGGTATCTGATCTACAACAATACTATGTTAAACGTTTAAGTTAATAATTTTTCAGATAATAAATACAACTTATACACGTGGGCTAATTCTTTTCCCACTTACAATACAAAATATTGACAAATATCTGACTTTATTCGTATTGTGAGCGCTCTACCTGATTCTTCGTCTATATTCAACTGTCTACCACATTTAAATTTACGAGTCTGCCTTTTTACTATGCCATATGAGGCCAAGCAGTACAAGTGCGTTGTTTCTAGTGTTGAGAAATTTAAATTTGAATTTACTCGTTTTTTCTAAATTTGACCGCTTGTTCTTTTTGATAATTGAATGGTGGGCCGCAAAAATGTTGTGAGCGACTGAATTGAGATTATGCAAGAGATGAAAAAAACATATTGATAAGTTATTTATGAAAATAACTGAAAAAAATCAATTTCACTTAACAATAAGATAAAGTTATAGATGTGTAAACAAATTATGCAGGTTTACACAGAGTAAGCAGAAAATTTCAAAAAATTATCCCAGCAACAATTTTGCATATAACAGTGTTTCCACCTGATTACTATGCGATGTTTTGGCTTATTTAGGTTTTGAAAAAGTATCGAAGATTAATAATAAACTATAATCAATTCAAAATGGTTATTAATATGTTTTATATGCTAAGTACACAGTTTAATGCTCCTTTAATTTAAACTTAAAAATAATAATCTATCTTATTCTAATTTTTCATAAAACTCTCGGTATTCAGGTTTCAGGTACTGTCACATATCCAATAGATTTTTGCGTTTTCTTCTATTTTTATAGCCCTGGTATACGCATTCGCCAAAGCATAAATTTGGTAGTTGAATGCTCAGATGGCTTGTGCACTCCATTTTTTATTCACAAGTGAGAATATTTGCCAAGGTTGCATGACCTTGTGAGAAGTTCTAGTCATTATTTTCGTAGAATCATCGCTGTCGAATTTGAACCAACGGTGCTCAGTGATCTTACATTTGGGATCTTTCCATAAGTAGTTCTCACATGCTGAAAAGTCTTTGAAGTATTTTTGCTCCATGTAGTACACCACTGTAGTACAGTTGGCAATCACTGCCACCCAGTCGAAGGGTACAGTCACCATTGCTCTTTTTTTCTTTCTCTCTACGAGCGAGAAGTTACGGTCGCAAGGTAAGAAGCTGTGACCGCTAGTTACGAACTTTTGTTCTACTTGAGTGAAATATCTATTAAAAATCAGCAAACGGAACATGGACAGCATTCTCCAGTTATTATTCTGACCGAAACATCGGTCAGACCAGACTATAAGTTTTTTTTTCTCCTGAGTTATTGATATTCTCCATCGTGAATATCATAGTTGTAAGTGGCATACTGACGTTGGTAGAACCCTAAAGAATGAGTCAATGTTGGACAGTACAACACTTGTTAAAGATCAGTGAAGAGTACGACGAGTTGTGGATTAGCCTTTTCAGCATCCAACTTCAATGCTTTGTATTCAGCCTTAGCACGTGTATGCTGGAGTTAACTCTCAACAAGAATAGCATTTCTTTCTGGACCGTCTGGAGTAACCACAAGCTTGATATACATTTTATCACAAAACATACACGTATCTGAGCGAGGGAGATTAAAGTCTGATTGAAATATGTCAGTGTAAGTGCGCCGGGAAACATTGCATTGCGGATACTTTTCACAAAACAGTTTGTACATTTGTTTCAAGGTTAATTCAGCAGGAAGGCAGTTCTTCGTAGATGCAGCGACTATAATGGTTTTCTTGATGAGGAAACGACTTTATGTGTTCTCTTATACGTTCTTTGTGGGTTTCGTTGCTTTTATTAGACCTATTATTGTGTTTTCCACGTTGATCATGTAGCGGCATATCTATTTTTATCTTCTGCTGAATGTGTTGGATTTTTCGAGGTGTTATTCCAAATGCTTGACATATAGTTTTTTGGTACACTGGTAATTTCTTCAGTCCAATCTGGATGTGAATTCGTACAGTACATTGTGGTCTGGAGATGTCTTCTGGAGTCCATCTACGTTGTGGCTCTTGAAGTTCCATACAACTGGCCGAGTGCGCAGTTTGTGCATCATAATCCAGCCTATGAAATGTTGTGAAGAAATCTCCAAACTGGCCTTGAATTTTAGCAGCCTCGCAAACAGATTTGCACTTCGTAGTCGCTCATAAAATATAAAATACTTATTTGAAGTTATCGAAAGATATACCGAATTTCAAATCATATACTCATTACGGAGAAGCACAGATCATAACAAAGCTAACGACAATAATAAGGTTATAAAAAACTGCGTTTCCTAACAAAATCTACAACATTGTTGCATTCACCTCATGTGGACGGGATATTGCTGGTACATTCTCGTTTCTAGCAGATGCATATACTTCACCTGCATTTCTCTGACGCTTACGGATGTTTCTTTTGCACTTGTTAATATTGATTTTGCGTTTTTTTCCCTCTATTTATGTGCAAAGGGGTAGACAGCGACACGTTAACCTCCATTTTTACAGTGATAGTAGTTTGACAGTGACGTACATACAACGGATTTTGCACGGATACCAACATTTCGGTATGAAAAATTCGGAAGGAAAAATGTTTTTAGCGAGATTGAAAGATGCTCGCGGTGGTCTTTGGATATACAACAATATTGCATTAAGATCTCACTTTGACCCAATCTGTCGCTTACAACATTGTTGTGGCCCACCATTCATTTGATGATTGCTTCAATTTTTTTTGTCATGCAATAATTAATATTTTCATATTATATATTAATGCTTTTTCTTCTTCTTTATATTAATGCAATAATTAATATTTATTTTAATATTTAATGGTTAATTGTCATGCAATAAGTTTTAAAGAGAGTATCAGTTTGTACGGTGTTAAAAAGACAATGCCTAGGGATGGTCTTTTTCAAATAGTAACGACTGCATAACACTTATTCCTGTTACAGTATCTTTATACGATGGATCAGATATTTTTCGTGGTTCCAATTCACTAAACCATCATAGTTTTACACCGTGCACAACAAAATATATCAGTTCATTACTTAAACAAGCTAAATTGGACACTGCGCTTGTACCTGTTGGCGTCTGGGCACCTCATATAATACAGATTTCCGTAATGTATGCTCTAAATATTTGTGAATTTGCTTTAAGATGTTCTCTTTCAAAAATAAATTTAATGTGAAAATAAAAGTTTAAAGTGAAAAGTCAATGTTTTGATCAACCCTATACAAACGACACATTCCTTGAGCATATTTTTGTTTGTAGATTATTAGTGTATGCTATGTATTTCATATAAATAATTCAGACATTTTGAAACATTCTGTAACTTTTAAATCGAATATTTTTAAACGTTAATGTTGATTGTCAACTTTGATCAACATTACTTTATATTTAATGTATTTAAATAAAATCTATATTGATAGTTCAAATATATACTGATATACAATGCTTTCAATGGCTCTAATATATACATATTTTTTTAATAAGCACACCAGTAGCACATCTGTTCCCGATATACGAGGGATGATCAAAGAGTTGCCTGACTAATGCTTCAAAACTTTATTGAAAAATATAAATCGTACATTATCCTCTTCCTAGTCTTCCATTAGGCAATGTGTATACTTCCCCCAACGTCCTTTTAACTTATGTGGAATAGTGTTTAGTGTTCAAGCTATTTTTCTTTAATGTTTTCGATCGAATCAAACCTCTACCATTAAAAAGACCTCCTGAGTTTGACAAACACGAAAACTGAATGGTGTTTATATTTACATAACCTTACCAATTTCTCAGTTTTTTAATGTAACGAAGGTACTTGTGAAAGGAATTCGTGAAACACGTGAAACCCTATAAAAAGCTCTAACTTTGCTCAATCCAAAGCAGTTAAGCTGGAAAACGTTTATCAATGCTCTGCGCGCCCTTGTGACATTGCCACCCAATAGAAAAGTCCTGGTACGTAATGATCAGCCCTCGTATTTGATTTTAATAGTTAGCTTAGACAATTCTGGCAAAAATAGATTAATAGGTTGTTCCACATGATTCTATGCAGATTGCTACATCGTTCAAAAGTGTATACAGTTTCAAACTATATAATAAGATGTTTCCGAAGTAAAGTTGAGCAGAATTAGCACAAGTACAAAAGGTTCCTTTGTTACATACGTAAATAAAGAATAATAGGAAAAAACGGCGTTTTTCTTTCCTTTTTGTAGATTTTTCGCCCGTGAAATTAGTTTAGCCTCTCCTTTCAAATTTTTCGTTTAAGAATTGTCTTCCGCTGGCTGTTTGCACGTGTGGGAGAATATTAATAATTATTTTTTATATCACGGAATTTTTCTGCCCACAGAACCTAAATCCATGAAATGAAGCCTACACAATACTATACATTAATCAAAGATAACAATATGACAAAGCATCGGTGATCATAACTGTCGAGATTTAACAGCGTGTTTTTTGTAATGCCCGAAGAGAAAAATATTTTATTATTGCGTCCTCCCAGTGGTGACATACGGAGCAAACACTTACTTTGACACAAACACTGTTTGTATTTTGAGAACGATTTCCGAAGTGGAAATTGAAACGTCAATAAACGTATTTTTATCTTTAATTGTGGCTTATTCCCAGTTAAATAGTAATTAAGCCCGAATAAGATGTGGTTGTGTTACTTTGATTCTTTTGCTTTGGGCAGAGGAGTATTTGTTCGCTTGATAAAATGGCGCCGCTTTATGGTAATTCGATGCCAAAGTAACTATGCTGTTGTCATAACACCTACATCCATTCGACGTATGGATTTTTTAAACGTTTTACTGACAGTTTTCTGTTCTATTTTACCGTATGGTTACTATGTAACCTATTCCCTTCGAACAATCAATTAGTTTCATAGAGGTGAAATAATTATCAGCATATTATAAGCAATGAGGCATAACCCTATCACATTGAATTTTAGGAATAAGTTGAACAAATTGCAATATTATTACAAAATTTCCCTTTATATGTTGTTTCATATCATGACCCCCATAGTATGGTATCATGGCCTCATCCACGCTAGATTCGGTTTCCCAGAGTCTATTCAGTAAATGATTTGCGGAGACTTTCAAGGCACGGTGAAATTTTGTATGTTTTATCTGAACGATATATGTTTAGGTTATCGTTAAAATGAAGGAATCTTATAATGGTTTCAAATCGGTTACGATGCATATAACTTGAAATCAGTTTAATTTTAACGTCATCAGATTCTTCCCAGTACATGCGTCTTCTTGGATTCGTGATATACTTACTAACTAGTAAAATCACTAAAAGCTTTTAACTCGTCTACTCCAAATTCTAAAGTAGTAAAATAGTAAATTCTTTTTGCAGAGCATAAAGAACTGTCTCCTTTACAATACTTGTTAAAAGCTCTTTATTGAAAAAAAATCAAAGATCTGTAAAGTGTTCCAATGATCCAAGCGAAAACGCAATACTGATCATTGGATAGTTGTACCAACTATCACAGATAAGATAATAGCACTTGCTTGATAGGTATCTCTTTTGAAATGATTTAGCAATACGTTGCTACCAAAAACCAAATTTTTATCAATTAATGCACAAACGGCTTAACTTACAATTTTCAATATGCCATCTGTTAATAGAAACCCAAGTTTTGCGACTAATTCTCGTTAACACATACGTAGTAAACTCTTGTGAAATAAATCTGAACTTTGATTGTTCGAATAAGTCATGTCATTTTCCAAAAGATGACGCCGTAGTGGGCTATGCCAACTGTTGCGAAAACGCAACGCTGGGCATTAATCAGTTAAAACGGCGATTGCTTCTTCAGTAAAAATGCTGCAGAATTGAGAGATCCAAGTTGCATATTCAGTAGTTCCTAGTATAAATGCCGCTGCATATCCGATTTAATGCATCAGTAAAAATCTTGTTATAGCCAGTGGATTCTGATATCCGTCCTTGATATAGGTTGTTAATCATTATGAGATTTGTGGTACTGTTTGGATAAGTAAGCTTCAATTCTTAAACATCATAAACCGTTCAAAAATCTGTAGTAAATGGACTAGTTTCCATACCAACCCATTCCAGAAAAAGAAGTGAGTTGTTCATTTCTTTTTCACGCTATTTTGATTGATTCTTCTTTGCTGATGTCCATCAGAAATGTATTCAGTGCTTCTGGTATATAAGTCCAAATATGTATGCCTTTGTTCTTCACACTCCAGTAAAATATGAGCTTAACTTCGATGTTTTTCAGAGGTCCAATTAGACTTATCCGCTACTTTTTTTTGTTAATAGTTTTGATAAAATATCTATTTGGCCCTGAATGAATCACAACATTTTTGTGAAAGTGTGGGTTGCCATAAAGATTGATTGATTTTTTCGATTCTATATAATCGGATTGTCATTTTAATTTCAAACAGTGTTGGCTGCATAAAAAATATTATTTTGTCAAGATTCCTAATATTTTTCTTCGAAAAATACGGAAAACAAAATGGAAAGTAGGTGTATAACAAAAAAAAAACGAAAGAATTATTAAAATAAATACAAAATTTATTAAACTAGATAATTATCTATGTAATAACATTAAAAATCAAGCTTCTTCTACTAGCTTATAAAAATAAGAGCTAGGATCAGCCATCAATACGTCGGGTTTGTCGAATTCCACAACTTCGCCTTGATGCATCACCAACACCCGATCAGAGTCGAAGATGGTCTGTATCCTATGAGCTATAGTTATGACTGTACTACTACGGAAAGCGGTACGGATAGTGTTTTGAATAAGTCTATCAGTCTCTTCGTCAACGTTTGCTGTTGCTTCGTCAATGCACAGTATCTGAAACAAAATATAACATTTTTAATATTAATTGATACATATTTCAATAAATATGATGAAATTCTCAGAAATAAAATTTTTTGTATGGTACACAGATAAAAAAATGAATTATGTTCATGTTTTTATTTGTCACTGCGTTCTAAAGCTTTTGAATTTGATTATTCTGAAGTTTTATAAATAAATATATAGACATAACAAATAATCTACGACTTAATCGTCTTAAAAGAAACTACTGTTTGGTAAAACATGTTATATCAAAGTAAATTGTTATATCAAGAAAACAATTAAGTATGATAAAGATACTCATTCTTACTTTTGCATTGTGAAGAACAGCTCTGGCTAAACAAACCAATTGTTTTTGACCGACGGAAAAGTTCGAACCACTTCCGTCAATCTTATAATTAAGTCCTCCCAAGGAATTAATAACGTCAGTCAAGTTTACCCTTCCCAGAGCGTTCCATATTTCGTCGTCCTTGAACTCTTCCAGAGGATCCAGGTTTTCTTTTAAAGTCCCACTGAACAGGAAAGGATCTTGTGGTATGCAAAACATCCTAGATCTGAAAATTTATATCGTACATTAAAAATAAAACAAATATCGTTGCCAGCAAAAGGTATAAAGCAGTGAATTATTGGTTATTTAAATTAGATAAATCAATTATATGCCATCCAATTTGGCGTTGGACTTTTGCAGAGCTCTACTGTATTACTGGAAGAGTAGAAAACTATGAAGTAAAGAAAATGTAAGGTTATTATTATTAATTAATTACAACACAATAAAAAATTAGATATTCACAGCACTTTAGGTTTTTAGCAGCAAGAGTCTTTGTTATACTTATAAAAATAAACACATGTTGGTAACTGGTTTCTGCACTCAATAAATTAAAAACTTAAAATAATTCAAACATTCTCGTTATGTAATTTTTTTAGCAGTTGGTCATACTGTGACTTCGCAGAAATGTCATTTATGAAATTAACTAAAGATAAACTACTGTGTACCTTAATGTTGCAAGTGATATTTTCTTGATATCTACTGCGTCGATGGTGATCACTCCTGCAGTTATATCTACCAGTCTAAACAATACAGAAATGATGGAGCTCTTTCCAGCCCCTGTTCTGCCAACAACTCCGACTTTCTCGTACGGCCTGGTGTCGAACGATAGATTCATCAGCGATGGTGGCAAATGTTTTCTGAAATTATAAATAAAACTGTTGGTTCGAAGTTACTATTTATATAAAAACAAGAACAGAGGGACCAGTCCCGATTAGGACCAAAAAACCGGGAAATTACGTACTAAAACCTACTAGTATACACTAAAATTTTATTATAAAAGAAAAACAATGGTGTTATTATAATAGAAAACTGTCAGGTCTCTTAGAAGTATAGGTCAAACTGGTAAAATTAAACCAGCTAAGTACTTTCAGCAAGTCACATGCCATCTTCAAAGGTTCGTCTTATAGGTTATAAATACCCCATGGAAAAGTTATTGTATACACACATTGAATACACAAAACACAATAAAACATATTGAAAGCCCAACGCCTTTGTTATAGGGGTGAAAACTTTTTACAAGTTGTAACAATTACATTTAAAAAGTGCCTGGTATACCAATGACTGCAACTCCGTCTCCGGTAAGTGCTGGGTGGATTGAGTAGCTCAGAAAATACCGGTGCCGGTCGCAAGCCCGGATAAAGGAGGAGGGTTGAGGCAAAGGGCTAGCAACTCATTCCTTGTCAAAAGAAATAAATGCTAAAAATTTCAACCAAAAGCCTCGGAATACAAAGGATGGATCAAAACAAAGACGACCAATGCAACGGGAAAGGAAAATGATATTGGCTACATGGAATGTACAAGGACTTAAAACCAAACAAGCAGAAATATTCAAAGAATTAGCGAAAAGAAAAATAGATATTACCCAGACCAAGAAAAATGGAAAAGGAAATGAAGAGATAGGAGAATATATACATATCTACAGTGAAGTGAGTAAAGATAACAGAACTAAGAGAGAAATCGCTGTTGCCATTCAAAAAAAATTTAAAATAAAATATTAAATCGTTGAATGAAGTAAATGAACAACTGCTAATACTGGAAATAAAAAAAATGGGCACAACATCGTAATTGTCGGAGTGTATGCCCCAAATGAAGATGCAGATCCAGAAAGTAAAGACGATTTCTACAACAAGATGAATGAAATACTCTCTGAAGTTAAAGAAAACTGTGAAATCTTTATACTAGGAAATTTAAACGGCAGAGTAGGGAGAGAAGAAAATAACAGAGTCGTAGGAAGATATGAAGAACAAATAACCAATGACAACGGAATGCGTCTTAGATTTTTGTGAAACAATGTCTCTCAAAATTATGAGTGGATTTGTTCAACATAGAGACATCCACAAATTTACATGGATACAACCTACTAGGAATCTGCGTTCGATAATGGACTATGTAATCCAACGTCAAACTTCCCAGCTGAAAACAACTGACGTAAGGGTATACCGTGGATCCGACCATCCGAACATCCCCTAAATATAACCTAGAAAGCTTAAAAGAAGATTCGACAAAATTTCTTTACAAATTACGACTGGCCATAAAATTACAAAATGTGGATCGAGAAAATATATCAGCGGAAGAATTATACCAGAAACTTAAAAAATGCATTCATGAGGTAGCAAGTGAAGCTTTGGAGTATAATGACAAACATGAAACAAAAAATCAAGAATGGTGGTCGGAGAACATGCAAACGTTAGTAAACAAGAAGAAAACTGCTCATCAGAAATGGATGTCAACGAGAAAGGAGGAAGATTAGAACATATATCAAAAATTTAATCAAGATGTGAAAAGAGAACTAGTGAAAAGTAAAAATAAGATGTGGGATCGAAGATGTGCAGAGGTGGATAGGTATATGGGTGGAACAACAGTTGGGCAAGCGTGGAAGGTGATAAAGTCTATCCGGAGGGAAAGAAAGGAAAAATCTAACTTGCTATCGTAAATATATACAAAAATGCAAGAAGTGTCGTTAAAGAAGGAAACTTTATATCTGATCCATTTCCAATAACAAAGGGGCTTAAACAAGGATGTTGTCTGTCTTCGACCTTATTTAAACAAATATCCGGAATGGGAATAGACATAGGCGGTGGTAAATGTCTAACAACTTTATTTTTCTCAGATGATCAGGTAGTCGTAGCAAATGATGAGGAAGACGTGGACTACATGTTTAGAAAACTAAAGAGAGAATATGAAAAATGGGGTCGCAATATGAATATGTCAAAGACAGAGTATCTTAAAATAGGAGATGAAGATCCAGAGTTAGAAATTAGAAATACAAAAACATGTAACGAATATAAATAACTCGGATCTATAATATCTAAAGAAGGCACTACAAAAAGAGACATCGAAAACAGAACGCAGCAGGGAAAAAAAGGGGTAACCATTCTAAACTCTCTAATATGGTCTAAAGATATTAGACAAGAAACGAAATTGACAATCTATCAAACCTTGGTAGAGCCTATTATGACTTATGGGGCAGAAGTTTATTTGTTTGGCAGAAGAGCGTGTGGTGTATCCAAAAAAGATCATATCAGGAATTAAAATATTAGAAGGAGGACAAATATTATATATTCCAGTGTAGATAGAATTGAAACGAGACAACTAGTGTGGTATGGTTACGTGAAGCGAATGGATGAAGATAGATGGCCAAAGAAAGCTTTAAATTATAAACCCACAACAAAGGATAAAATGTGCTTCAGTTGCCTGGGAAGAAAATGTACGGCACATAATGAGAGATAGAGCCATCAAAGAAGACGAATGGATGGACAGAAAACGATAACGGTCGAAATACGAGATGCGGCAGAGGCTGTAGGAACCTCGCTTATCAATCTACAGTGTAGGTAAAATTTTAAGGTCGGTATGGTAAAATTTAACAGGATATCTAACGCAGATATAAAATCATATTTTCAACGAATTAGACAAAGATAACAATCATATTTCCCCTTCGTCTCCCCTCCTAAAATCCTTTTAACACTCATTGGCCATTGCTCATTAGTGAGACGATTAGTTCCGATCAGATATTCTCTGGTTCCGATCCTAATATACCTAAAAAACTAGAGGTGGGTCTTCTCGTTTTTTTAATTTTTATCGGAACCGTTTTTCGTAAACTCTAACTAGTTGATTGTTTACCAGTATTCAAATTAGCGAGTACACAAACATATTAGCTATTATCGTTTATGTGTATAAGTATTGAAATAAAAGCGCCTAACGAAGGATATATTTATTGTAACTTGAAAAATAAATTAAATAATACAAATGGTACTTAAATAGTTACATTTACATTACACATTATTAAATCGCGAATCGTCTAAATTGACATTTAAAAACATAAGTTTTTCCACTTTTCTTGTTAATCGCGTTCTTCTTTTATTTAAAATTATACCAGATGTTAAACATGTGTTCACAAGGAAAAGATTTTGTTACAATACTACAACATTTTATGAATATAGTGGTTAAGTTACGATATACATGGCGATGGTTTTTTCACCACGGTAATGGACAGTTCCAATCTCCGTTCGAAATTGTTTGTGGGTAATATATCATCAGACAATTACATGTCGACTTCTTTTATACCTCTCGATACAGGTGTATGTTTAGATGAGTCATGTCCAATTAATTCATCAAAAATACACCATGGACTTAAGTCATCTTTATCAGTTTCTTTTTCATGGACTGATTGATTTTCAAGATTTACTAAACTTTTCCTTTCATCCGTTTTCCATAGTTAAAGAACCAGCTTTTAAAAAGTTTGCAGGGTGGATTCCTGGATATAAACCGCCAACAAGAAAAACTTTGTCAGGTTCATTACTTCAGGAATGTTATGTCAAAAGTGAGCAAATTATTAGATCGCAAGTTGTTAAAGAAGTAGAAAATATCTGTATTACTACTGACCTCTGGACATCTGGAGTAACTGAGAGTTACTTCGCATTAACAGGACAATATTTAACACAGGACAATAGTTTTTATGTCAATTTAGACTATTCGCGATTTAATAATAACGTGTAATGTAAATGTAAGTCCGATTTACTATTTGTATTGTTTAGTTTAGAACAGAATATTTAAAACAGAATATTTAAAAATTGGAGGAAATACCACAGATCTGAGGCTTGAAAACGCAGTCATAAAAGGCTGCAACCAGTATAAATATCTAGGATCAGCAGATGGCAAAGTTAAGATAGATGTACAAAACCGAATAACCCAAGGGAAAAAATGCATCCGAATACTGAATTCATTACTGTGGTCTAATAAAATAAAGATGCATACCAAACTTCGCGTATACAGAGCAATTGTAGAACCAATTACCACATATGGTGCCGAATGTTGAACGATGACAAAGAATGAACGAGATAAAGTAGACGTTGTGGAAATGGATTATCTTAGAAGGTCATGTCGAGTATCGAGAATGGAAAGAATCAGGAATGAGGAAATACGAAACCGTACAGGAATTAGAGATACTCTTTCAGATAGAATACAAGGAAGGCAATTACAATGGTATGGTCACGTGATGAGAATGGAGGAGGAGCGGTGGCCAAAGAAAGCCTTAATGTATGTTCCGCCAGAAAGAAGGAAAAGGGGAAGACCACCAAATTCCTGGAGAAGAGAAATTACAAAAACAATGCAATCTAGAGGCTTAGAAGAGAGAGATTGGGGAGATAGGAAAAGATGGAGGCTGAAATGCGGGAAGCGGCAATCGCCGTAGGACCCCCGTTATATGATGATGATGATTGTTTAGTTTATTTTTCAAGTTATAATAAATATATCATTAGGTAGTTTCTTTCACTTCAAAAGATATACACATAAACGATAATAGCCGTTATGTTTGTTTATGTAGGTAGTATCTTACTTGAAACTACTTTTAAACAATCATAGTTACTTGTTTATGAAAATTAAAATTTTTAAATGCTTTTTACATTCAAAAAAATTTAAATTTTTTTGGAATCCTGAGAAAACTAACAAATATTTTTGAAAAATTTAAATGCAGAATGAAAGATTACATTATTACCGAGGGCCGAAGGTCCCTTAGAATAAACAAAAAGTTTTTTTAATGAGATATTTGAAATTAAAAATCACACTAAATTTTGTTTTTTTTTTCATCCCTATAACTTATTAAAATAAACATTATAGAAGTTTTCAGGGACTTTCAGCTCTCGGTAATAATGTATTGTTTCATTCTGCGTTTAATTTTTTCAAAAATATTTATTAGTTTTCTCAGGATTCGAAAAAAATGAATGCATTTAAAAAACATTGGCCCGAAATTTTGCATATACGCTCTTAACGATAAACTAGCACGACCCACCTCTACTTCTCGTTACTCGATCTTTTGACCAAACGACTATCTAGACTAGACGTTGCCAAATAAATTAGTGTATGAATATTTTTTAATTTGGCGTTATTGTATGCATGTTTAATTGTTTATTATTTCATATTGGGAAATTATTTTGATGTTTAGATTTTTAGTTCGGAAATCGTACTTAAAATACGAAACATTAATAAATTTTATTTATATAAAACGATTTCCGAAATGGAAATCAAAATGTTATATTACAATTATTGTAAAGAAAACTTGTGGCATATTCCCAATAAAAAAAACAGTAACCTACCATTTAAATCAATTTCGCCCAAATTTGATTATCTTGAACATTTTATCTTCTTGATAGAACATTGTTCAAATGCAAAAAAAGACAACAGGTCAAATAAAAACCAATAAGTTTGGCAACGTTGAATTTCCCTTTTTTAATATTTCCATTCGGCGATATAAAGGGCGTACCTAATATACCTCTCTCTTTTTAAACAGCTGTTTCTCACTCCATCTCACGTAAGGTCCATACCGACCATAAAATTTTTCCTACACTGTATATCTATACCAATGACTGCCTCGTAGAAACAAGAGAAACAGCTGTGTTAGAGTGTTGAGACTTCTCCAGGACAGGTTGTTCTTATAAATCTCACGAGATGTAGTATTTCTAGAAATTATATTGTGGACAGTGTCGAGTAATGCAGTACAGTACAGTGGTCTGTATAGAATAAATTCCAGTCGATTTGAGAGAGTTAAGTATCAACTAATCTAGTAACATAATATATTACATTATTTTTACTGGGTAACACTTGGTTGAACTGTTGCAATTAGCTGTTCGCCATTAATAAGAATCCGAATCTGTTAACAATTTTGGTGCATCTTTTGCAGTTTTGGTTAAACTGATTTGCAAAAGGACCGCAATAATCCTCTAGAAAACAATTTTAAGAGAAAAAAAATTGATTAATTTTCACTAACTACTAAGGAACCAACATAGTTAACTCTTCAGTCTTAAGTAATCCAACTTTGGACATAGGACTACCTCAAATCAATCCAGTGTTTTCTATTTTGCGCCACTTGCTTGAAGTTGTGTCCTCCAATCTTCTTAATATCATCAGCCCATCTCATTTGTGGCCTTCCTCTGCTTCTCTTTCCTAACCATGGTCTCCATTGTTGTATTTCGTGGTTCCATATTTTATCTTTCAGTCAGGCATTGTGTCCTGAGAAGCTCCATTTTAATTTGGCAGCATGTTCTCCTGCGTCTTTTACTTTGGTTTTGCTTCAAATCCATTTGTTTGTTTTTTTGTATATAAGTCTCACCCCGAGCATTGATCTTTCCATCGCTCTTTGCGCCTTTACTATTTTATCCATATTAGACTTGGCAAGTGTCCAAGTCTGTGGGAGGATACACTGATCGTAAATTCTGGTTTTCAAATATTGTTCTGTTTTAGTGCCTTTTAGAATCCAACTCAGTTTTCCAAATTCTGCCACGCTAACCTTATTCTTCTGGTAATTTCGGCAGTTTTTGATTGTCTTTGTTAACTTTCATTATCCGTTCCAGGTAGATGTATTCGCTTACTTTTTCTAAATTTACGTCGTTCAACGTTATTTCTCTAATGTTCGGTGTATTTGTCATTATTTTTGTTTTCTCCAAGTTCATCTTAAGACCTACTTTTTCCGAAGTTTGAAATAGTTGCGTCAGCATGGTCTGTAGTTCTTCCAAACTTACAACTGTAGCGAACATTACAATGTCATCAGCGTATCTAAAATGACTAAGTTTTCTTCCATTAACATTTATTCCTTTATCTGCCCAGTTAATGTCTGTGAATCCTAAATAGCCTTTGAACACGTCTAAAGAGTTAACTTTTTAGTCCAACAATAAGTCTAAAATACCTGTACAAATAACTAAAATATTTACCTATAATGCAAGGTGACGTTTTCGAAAGAGATAACGCCTTGACTGGGCCAAGCGAATGGAGGATCCATAACGAAATATTTACTTTCCATTGGTATGGATTGTACGTATTGGTTGATACGTTCGACGGCTACCATTTCCCTTTCTGTCTCCGTGAATGAGTTTACCACGCCGCTAAGTGATCCCGTGATGCCAAGAGCGTACGAAATGGCCAATCCGATAAAACCTACATGAGATAACAGAAATATTTAATTTGTATAAACATAAATATTTAATTTTTGTGAAACATATATTTTTTTTAAATTGTGATCACTATAACACTCTAAAGGCAATTTAATACAATTTTTAAAGCTGTCATAGAAAGAAATAAGAGGGGCTAGAAAATCAGTAGATTAATTAGAAAAATAGGAAGAGTAATTGCAATAGACAGAGAGGTCTGGAAATGGAACCACACCAAAAAACCATTGGAAGCCATGTAAGTCAAAATGAAAAAAACGGAAGTCTTATAGAATTAGACTCGACAATGGAAAAAAAAAATATCAAAAAAATTAAGTAAATATGTGGGTCACATATTGGCTTTACAAGAGACAAGGCTTCACAATAATTGAAGTAAACGATTTCATCTATTTTAACAGCGACGTTGAAGTAAGTTACTTTTTTCGTACAAAAAAATAGAAAATTAAAAAGGCAGAGGTATTACATGATTTATGTCAAAGAATCTGCCAAGAGAGTAAAATCACATAGCTATAAGACAGTGCTAGGACCAACGGTGTGAGATTTGGACTTTCACCTATCCAAACACAATTGTGGTTTTGATCAGATTTCCCCTGTTATTAAAACAATGCATTAATGCTCTCGCAGATCTACTGACGGATATTTGTAATGCCTCTTTTCAACAAGGAATATTTACTAGTATGTTTAAACTATCTATTGTAATCCCTTTTTTCAAAAGTGGTGATAAAGATGACCTTAATAACTATCGTCCCATAAGTCTCTTATCTGTGTTTTCAAAAATAATTGAAAGTCTGGTTTATACTAGAATGAACGCATTCCTAAAAAAGCATAGTGTCTTGCATAATTTTCAACATGGTTTTACATCTTCTAAATCTATAACTACAGCTCTTGCAAATTTCGTCAGCTTAGTGTTGGATGCTTTGGACAGACGAGAGAAGGCATCTGGTTTATTTCTTGATTTGTCCAAGGCTTTTGACACTTTGGATCATAATTTGTTGCTAATAAAACTTGAGGGGATTGGTATTCGTGGTGTAGGTGTAAAATGGTTTACTTCCTTCCTAGAGAATAGAAGACAACAAGTAAAGATAACATCTAATTGACTTGTAAACGAATCAAACACATTGGATATTCATTATGGTATCCCTCAGGGTAGTGTTTGGGTCCTCTACTTTTTATAGTATTTATTAATGATATAGCTTTGGTAACTAATTCACTGACTGGGTTTAACATCATCAGTTATGCGGATGATACCAACATTCTAGTCACAGGAACGTCTGATCAAAATTTGCAAAATAAAACTACACAGATACTATCCACCATCAACAGTTATTTCTTATCCAACAAATTAGTTTTGAATGAAGAGAAATCAAAGTATATGATTTTCACGTCAAATAATTTATTAAACCATCAAGCCACTATAGAAGCACAATAGATGAAACAGACCGCACGAAGTTGCTGGGGGTACTTCTAGACAGTAATTGTAAGTGGTCAAACCACATTTCTAATTTGAAATCCAGATTAAGTAGCGCATTTTATGCATTGAGAATTCTTTCACGTCTCTTTCATACATCAATATTAAAAACAGTATACTTTGCCCATTTTTACTCAATAGCCAAATATGGCAATAAAGTCTGGGGTTGTACCTCTGAATTAGAGCAGATATTCGTACTTCAGAAAAGAGCTATTAGGATAATGTATAAAATGAAATTTAGAGATTCTTGTAGAGGCATCTTTAGACAAAACAATATTCTTACAATTCCTGGTCTGTATATATTTTCGTGTATAATGTATTTACATAACAAAATTTATGAATTTAATAAATTTCAATTTAACCATGTTTATTCAACAAGATTAAGAGACAATCACTTTATGCTTCCACAACATCGTTCTGTTTTGTTGGAAGGTAGCACACATTATGCAGCCATAAGTTTCTTTAACAAATTACCAATAGATATACGAATGAATTTACATTAGCCAAACTTTCGGAGGTGTGTACATCAATACATTTGTGAGCTAGAGCCATATTCTAAAAATAACTTTTAAGTATGTTTTATCTTGTTTATTAATTTATATACTTTTAAGATGTATGTATGTAACTTTGACTTGTCTCAATACCATGTACTTTGTATAATGTCGCACGTAATCAATAAATTTGACTTGACTTTGACTTGAAACGTTAATATATGGAAAAAACAAGTTCTAGGAGGAGTCAAAGAGAGACCTCTATAAAAAGAAACGAACACTGAGATAATGTATTTATATGGGGAGCCTGTAATATCCCAAGTAGCCAAAGCTGCGAGATTAAGATGGCTAGGGCATTTGCAAAGAATGAACAAAGGTCTCACAAAAAATTGAGGCTGAGTTGGGAAATAAAAGAGGAGTAGAACGTCGTAGAAAAAGATGGCTAGAACAGAAGTAGCTAAAACGGAAAGACGTTCACAACTGGCGAGTGAAGGTCAATTAACGAAGACGATGTACGGGAAGTCTCAAGCTATGGGTCTAAAAGGCTTGCGTTGGCATTTTATGTATATAATAATCGCATGTTAAATCGCACACCTTATTTTATGTTAGGTAGTGTGATAAAATTTGATATATGTGATATATAACATTGAGATTGGTAATTACCTGGATCAGCGATATCATACTGATGCTGAATGACGGCAATAAAACTAACACCTGTAATTATGATGACTCCTATAAACTGTAATCTGAGACCCAACCATCGAGCTGCCGCTTGACTGGCGAATTGAGCTTTCAGATTAGCTTCTAGATGTTGATTGTTGTCGTGTTTGAATTTGTGGATGACTCTCATCGCTCTAATTGTAGTCAATCCTGTAAAAGTAGAAATACAATTATTAATTACCCCACGTCAGATCAAAATAAAGTCGAATTGAGATATACCAGCAAAAATTCTAAAAAAATCGCAACCAGTACTATAAGAATAAATTAACGCAAGTTATTTATTAACACAACTGCTTCTTAAAATCTATTCAGACTAAACATTAAAACTAAAAGCACTAATATATAGGCCACCTACAACACATCCAGGCATTTTCCATGGGAATATCGAAGCTTATTGACCTACACAGTTCTTGTACTTAAATTAAACATTGGTCCTTCGAGCCGGATTACAATATGTTATGATATAAAACAATTTTAAAATATTTCGAAGATAAAAATTAAGCTAATGTGAAATTGCAATAATTATGAAATGCATTGTTCTGCTATTATTTTATTTTAATCTGTTATTGTCCATCCTTTTTTTTTCTAACACGTTTTAAACATTTTTTAAAAATAGATAACTGGTTGGGGAGAGATTTATGGTAGCTAAACTAAGTACAGCATATATTTAGGTCAATATGTATATTATAGAGTGATCCTTTTATTAGTTTAATAGGCCTGATGATGGAGTATGAATTGTAAAGTCTGAAACTAGTCGCAGAAACATACAATCAATTATTACTTAATAAACTTAAAGGATCGCGAGTAAAGCTTTTCTTTCCACGCAATTTATTAAATATAGTATTACGAAAACATACTCACCTTGCAAAGTTTCATTAAAATGGTTATATATGGGAGAAAGAGTTACACTAGATATCCTCTTCAGTTCCCTAGAAGTTATCCTGTACTGATTCAATAAATACGTATATATGGGTACTAAAGGAATGAGGAAGACACATATCCAAGGCAAACCGTACATCGTGATAAAGAGAGAACCTAAAAAATAACAAATATCAGAACAAAGAAAAGAAATACTCGTTGTTTATTTTTTATGTTCGTTATTAACATCTGGTAAAAGTGCTAGCGTCTTTTTTTTTGCATCATTTATTCGTCCATTCAAGGTTTATTTTCAGTAGTAATATCCATAGGACATTGATAACAGACGAGATAATTTCATGACAATCGAAAGCTCGTTCCTTGGTAACAGCACGAAGCCGAAGGCTGAGTGCTGTTACCAAGCAACGAGCTTGAGAAATTTGTCATGAAATTATGAGGCATTCATCAATGTCCGAGGAATATTCGGCGGATAATTTTTCGAAAAAAAAAAATCATAACTCAACATAACGAAACATTTATTTATTAAAAGTACAGTTAGTGACGGTACAATTATTAAAATTTAAGTTAACATTAGATTCGTTGCTGTTCTCTACTATAGAAGATCTATTACCACGCATAACATTTACAATCTTTTAGTATCAACGCCAATTCTTCTAAGCTTCTATGTTCATTCAACTCATATTCTCGTCCGCAGCCAAATTCCATGAATATTCCCCAAATATATTTGTGACTGTAGGTTGTATTTCTGGGAATTTTTTCTTTGATTAGCGCATTTATACTTTGAACATTCTCATTGCCGAAACGTGACATTTTGAAATTTATTTGGATGAATATTGTTCTGAAGCTATTTTCTTGTGGCATTTTAAATTAATTGCTATTTAACTGTGAATTGCAAATTCCTCGGCAGAATGTAGTAGGATCTGGTTACCAATATTGAAAGAGGAAGTTATTAATAAGAAAATACCAGTATTATACCTTATTTCATTAAGCGATGCAGGGCACATAAACAACGATAAATTTAACAGATAATTGTTAAAGATGTTCCAAATTATACTGTTACTTATCGTTCCGATAAGTAACAGTATAATTATGACACTTTATTATTTTTTTTATTTTCTTAAATATTCGTGTTTATTGCATAGTAAATAAATGAATGTTATCACTGAATACATAGTAAGTGAAAAAATAATCCGATTTATAAAATGAATATTTTATGCATAAATGCAAGTAACAGTTCTTCAAAAATATTTAAAAACTAACCGAAATGTTCATCTTTATTTGGTCTGCCGAAGTTGTCAGCAGCTCATACTGGTTCGGACACGATTTAATGTTTACATCTTCCTGCATCGCTTAATGAATTTTACTATAGTAAGTCAGTAACATATAGAGGATACATCATTTATGTTATTTAAATAACGAAACATATAAAATCAGAATTTTGGTGTTTATTGAAGGTAAACTAATTGCACGAACAAATACTTACCATGTCGGGATAGTATTATGAGGTTTTTTCCTGGTTTTTCCCTCATAATTTACTATGAAATCACTAATAGGAGAATTTTACTGTCATCGTGTCATGTGTTTGTCTTTTAAAGACGAATTATATGCTATGATTTTTTTCTGACGGATATTCTCAAGTTAAAGTTGTTTTCATGTAATCGAATGAACTATCTTATAAGTAAAGTCGTCCCAGGAGCGCAACTCAACAATATTGGCAATATCATTTTAAAGTCGTCTACTTTAAAATGCATAATGTATGTCTGAATTGTCAATATAAATGAGTCAGATAAAATTAAATTATTAGAAGAATTTTCACTATGTAACAAAAAAACAAAATTTGTTTTATTTACTGTTTGTATTTTGAGAACGATTTCCGAAGTGGAAATTGAAACGTCAATAAACGTATTTTTATCTTTAATTGTGGCTTATTCCCAGTTAAATAGCAATTTATTTGGATGAAGTTGTCAAACTCGATCATGTTGTCATAGGAATTGAAAATTGCACTGAATGCAATTATCAGTCTAATGTTGACATGATTGGGTGAAATTGTTCCACATGACACAAAATGACGAAATTTGAATGGTTGTTAGAACAGTCGAAAAATCATCGAAAGAATATATTAATTTATTGTAATTCGTTTGTACAAATTACGAAAACTGATCGTATTAGGTTACATGACTTTGAATTATGTTTGTATTGAAATATGTATCAATTTGCCTTAAGTTTCAAACGACTACCACATGTGTAATGGACTGCTAATTCAGATAGAAAGACCTACCGACTGTTCGAAGAAAAAAGTCAAATTTCCTGCATCGGTCATGATATGGGACAGCATGTCGCCTAAAGGTGTGGGAAAGTCACATTTTATCGATGGGATTGTAAGTACGGACAAATATTTGAATATTTTAGTAGAATCTCTTACCTATCGATTATGGAACACCATTTAACATCAGCGGAAGACTTTGTCTTCCAACAGGACGGCGCAGGTTGTCATACCTCAAAAAAGAGTTTAAAATGGATTGTAGACCATGTTATATCACTTCCGGAATGGGTTTCTAACAGTCGCGACTGTCCACGATATAGACTTTGTGGCGCGAAATAAAAAAAGCTTTGAGAAAACATCCTGCCAGGTCTGTCAACGAATTGAAGGAAAAATTGCAAGAAATATGGGATTCGTTTACATTAGAAGTTTATCATTAAAAATTGTGAATATCATTAAAAATAAAGGGGATGTAACTAATTTTTTTGTTAATATTAAATATTCTATGAGTTTTTTTTAAATTTATTATTATTCTGTTTAGTCAAAAGTTTTCATTCCGTTATAAAATATTTTCTATAATTAGGAAATTCAAAAATTTAATTTTTGTTATCAATCTAACGTTGGGCCAATTGATATGGGTAGGGGCTCGTATCTCATGTATACTAGTAACTGCCGACTCTTAAAGAAAATAATTCATCATCATCATCCAGCCTCAAGAGTCCAGTGCTGAACATAGGCCTCTTCCTCATGTTTCCAACCCCGTCTATCTTGCGCCGCTCTTATCCAGTTTTTATTGAGTCTTCTTAAATCGTCAGTCCATCTTGTAGGTGGTCGACCGACGCTTCTCTTGTCTTCCCTTGGCCTCCATTCCAATAACCTCTTTGTCGATCGCCCATCTGTCATTCTGGCTATATGTCCTGCCCATCTCCATTTTAGTCTGGCTATCTTCTCGATGATGTCAGTCACTCCGGTTCTTCTCCTGATGTCTTCGTTTGTTATTCTGTCTGGGAGAGTTATTCCTAACATGGACCGCTCCATTCTTCTCTGCGTGACTCTCAGTTTGGTAGCTGCTGCTTTTGTTAAGGTAAGTGTTTCTGCTCCGTACGTCAAGACTGGGAGGACGCACTGATCAAATACCTTTCTCTTTAGCCATGTGGGCAGCTCACTTTTAAAAGTTTCTCTCAGTTTTCCAAATGCTGCCCACCCAAGGCCGACTCTTCTCTTCAGTTCATGAGTCTGGTTATCTCTGCCAATCATAATTTCATGTCCCAGGTATTTATATCTATCTACGAGTTCTATTTCTTTTCCACCAATACTGATGTTCTGGTTGGGCACCAAATTGGTCATGATTTTTGTTTTCGAGATATTTATATTTAAACCTACATTTTCTGTAGCCACAACGAGTTCCTGTACCATCTCTCTTGCCATACCTAGATCTTCAGCTATTATAAGTATATCATCGACGAAACGTAAGTTGTTTAGATAATCTCCATCTATTTTTATTCCCTTTGTCATCCAATCCAAATTCTTAAAAGCATGTTCTGTTAGTATCTACTGTTAGTAGAAAGCATCTACTGTTAGTATGTAATTTGACAGTGGTTGTTGCCTGCAGGTATATTTTGTATAATAATTTAGTATATCTATAATCTAACCTGCATTCTTTAAGCGCCTGTAATATTTTGCTTAGCTCAACTGTGTCAAAGGCTTTGTGAAAATCGATAAATATTAGAACTAGAGGTTTATTGTATTCCACTGCTTTCTCTATTAGGGTTTTTATACTTTGTAGATGGTCATTTGTTCCGTAACTTTTTCAGAATCCTGCCTGTTTCCTTGGTTGATAAGTCTCTAATTTTCTTTCCATTCTCTTAACTAGTATTCGCGTAAACAACTTATATATATGGCTGAGGAGGCTAATCGGTCTGTAATTCTCTAAATTTGCTTTGTCTCCTGCTTTGTGTAATAGAATCATAGTAGCGTTGTTCCAGTCTGTTGGAATATTGGCGCTGTGAAGGCAGATATTGAAAAGTTGTTTTTTCAAGTAATACATCCCCTCCAATTTTTAGTGCTTCTGATACTATTCCATCTTCACCCGGGGTTCGATTATTTTTCATTTTCTTCAGGGCTTCTTTGATTTCTGATTTTGTTATATTTGGCATTAAATCTGATCCTTGGTTTAATACCCCAGTTTTTAGTGTAATTGTAATTGGAGGTTCCGTATTGTTATCTTTTTTTCTTGATCTATATAACTCTATGTAAAACTCTTCGACTATTCTTAATATTTCATCTCTGTTCGTTATTTCTTCTCCAGTTCTGTTTCTCAGTTTGTTAATTTCTATTTTCCCCTTTTGTACGCTCCTCTTCAAAACTTTCATGTTCTTATTTTTCTCTATTGCCTGTTTTGTTTTTTCTACATTGTAGTTTCTTATGTCTTTTCTTATTGCCTTTGTGATCGTCTTATTTATTTGATTTATCGCTTCTTTGGTTGCAGTGTTATCTCCTTTCATTTGTCGCCTTAGTTCTATAAGGGTTTTCGTGGGATGACTCAGTTTTTCATCTTTTTTGCTTGTCGGACAATATTTAGTTTGAGCCTGTTGCATTGTGTTGACTATTTGTTTGTTCAATATATTGATGTCAGCTGTTGTTGTATCTTTCAATGAATTCCCAATATATTTTTCGAACTCCTGAATGTTAGTTGGTTTTGTCCATTTCTTTGGTTGTTTCTTATTTATCATTTTGAGTCTTTCTTTTTCGGTTGATATCGTTATTTTAGCTCTTACTAACCTATGATCACTGCTTGTACTAAACTGGTTTAGCACATTTACATCTTTAAATAATTCTTTTTTGTTTGTTAAGAAATAGTCGATTTCGTTCCTTGTTTTTCCATCAGGACTTTCCCATGTCCATCTTCTGTGTTTTTTCTTTTTAAAGAAGCTGTTCATTTGATAGAGATTGTTTTCCAAAAGGAAAGTCAGTAGTTATTTGCCTCTATCATTTCTGCCAAAGAAAATAATTAGTATGTATCAACTTACCTAGTAATCCGAATAACTGCGCCAAAAATATATTAAGAATAAACGGCAACGAATCATCAACTGTGTAGGTATCGCTAGAGAACCTATTAATGATTCTTCCTATTGGCGTTACATCGAAAAATGTACATCTAGCCTAAAATTATTAAGATACATTTCAATATTGTTGGAATTTTGGTACAAAAAATCTATTGATTCTATTATTTCATTTATAAATGTTGAATCGACCCACATGGTATTGTGAATGACAAAAAATAGAAATAAACTAATAAAGAATACTGTTGTGTTCATGATTGGTGGAGTTGTAATGTACATTACAACATATTTCTTCCAAGTGGTCAAATGTTCCAAGCTCAAAGATAGACTAAGTACATTCAACATAATGAAGAAAGACCTCTATAGTAAAGACATCTAAAGAAATGTATTACAGACAAACTGGAAGCATTCGAATTTTGGACCTACTGTAAATGTTTATAAATTGGCAGTGGTTGGTAATACCAATTTGACATTTGACTTCATTGGCCTCGATCTTTTAAGGATTACTTATGTTTGAGTGGAATTTCGAGGGTGAGAATTTCATTCAAAGGTGAGTGAGGCTCAGAATTCCACTCAAAACAACGTAAATCCCTATAAGATCATGACCAAGTAAGTCAATTGTCAAATTGATATTACCAACCATTGCCAATGTAGAAAAAATTATAGGTTAAGATCATTAATAATTTTTATTTTAAAAATGATTTTCAGATTGGAAATCGAAACATCAAGTAACAATAATAAAATTTAATTTTCATTACAATAACTTGAGACATGGGACAGAAGGTGCAGAGAGATAGAATCTTATATTGGAGGACGACAATGCACTGAGGCGTGGAAGTTTATAAACTCTGTTAAGAAGCCGACTAACGAGAAAGTGATTCTAAATCCCATAAATCCCGAGGATTGGACACATTATTACAAACATCTATTAAATGAGAACAGAGACGAATTTAAAGAAGATATGAATTCATCAAGAATCGAAATTCTGGGAGAGCATATTACCATAGATATCAACACAGTTCAAAAAGCTATAGCAGGGATGAAGAATGGGAAAGCAAGTGGACCAGAGGGAGTAACTACGGAATTAATAAAGAATTGCTCAGAGAAATTACACAGAATGATCACGGTGATATTTAACGAATATATTAATGGACATCCAACACCAGATGAATGGAAAACAGCATATATGACCAAAATATATAAAAAAGGTGACAGAAGAAATTGTAAAAACTATAGAGGGATATCGGTCACAAGTTCAATGAGTCGACTATACGGTCGAATACTACGGGACCTGATAGAGGAAGATTATCAATCGTCTGAAGACGAAGAACAAGGAGGATTTAGAGCAGGTCGTTCATGTATAGATAACATCTTCTGTCTTAAACAAATTATAGAAAAGAAAGTTGTGACAAATAGAGAGTTACATATGACTTTTGTAGATCTTGAGAAGGCATATGACACAGTCCCGCTAAATAAACTATGGGAAGTCCTGGGCACATCAAATATACATCAAACATTGGTTAGTGCTCTCAAAGATCTATATTATGGTTCAAACTCCCAAATGAAATTCGGAAATCTCTTAGCTGAAAAATTTGCAGTTACTAAGGGTCTCAGACAAGGATGTTGTATCTCTCCGACTCTGTTTAAGATTTATATCTCTGCAGCTCTGAAACAATGGAAAAGGAAAGTCAAAGGAATGGGTATACAATTGAACGATCAGGATTACATATATACTTTACAGTTTGCAGATGATCAGGTGGTGATCTCAAATGACAAAGACGACATGGAATACATGCTTAGAAAACTAATTGAAGAATACCAGAAATGGGGATTAAATATCAATTTAGAAAAGACAAAATACCTCTCAATTGGAGCTGAAGCAGAACAACTCGATATCGATGACAATCAAAAAGTAAATCCATGTGACGAATATAAATACCTGGGCGTCATCTTCGACCGTAGTGGAAAAGACGAACGAGAAATAGAACATCGAATTGTACAAGCACGAAGAGCTATAGCATGTTTGAACGGAGTTCTATGGAGTAAAGAAATATCAAAGAAAAGAAAATGGAACATCTATGAGACAATGGTTAAAACTAGCCTACTTTATGGAGCTGAGACATGGAGAATAACCGAGAAATATAAGAAAAAGGTCAAAGCCACGGAAATGGATGCCATCAGAAGATCGATGAGAATATCAAGAGCCGACAGAATACGGAATGAAGTGATAAAACAACAAATGGGTATAGAGGGCACTATAGTTGAGGATATTGAGAGAAAACAGCTCATATGGTATGGACATGTGAGCCGAATGGGGGACGAAAGATTGCCTAAAAAAACGATGATGTGGCAACCCCCAGAGAAGAGGAAACGAGGAAGACCACCACAGAGCTGGAACCTGGGAGTTAGGAAAGCGATTAGCGCTCGAAATCTCGACGAAGACCTAACTCAAGACCGAATACAGTGGCGGTTGGGAGTCGGACAACGTCGTAAGACGTTATAAAACCGAATGTATATATATATATATATATATATATATATATATATATATATATATATATATACAATAACTTTTGGTGTAATCTCATATAACATATTTGATTTGTAATTGTTTCATTCTTACCTTTCGTTAGAAAGAAATAGTTAAATATAATGGGGAACATTTTTCAATTTTAGGTCAACGTCAAAAAAGAAAAACTACTGAGAAAACGAACAAAGTCCGATTAACCAAAGGCAACATGAATGGATTCGATATTATTATTCGATATATATAAACAACAAATGGGTATAGAGGGCACTATAGTTGAGGATATTGAGAGAAAACAGCTCATATGGTATGGACATGTGAGCCGAATGGGGGACGAAAGATTGCCTAAAAAAACGATGATGTGGCAACCCCCAGAGAAGAGGAAACGAGGAAGACCACCACAGAGCTGGAACCTGGGAGTTAGGAAAGCGATTAGCGCTCGAAATCTCGACGAAGACCTAACTCAAGACCGAATACAGTGGCGGTTGGGAGTCGGACAACGTCGTAAGACGTTATAAAACCGAATGTATATATATATATATATATATATATATATATACAATAACTTTTGGTGTAATCTCATATAACATATTTGATTTGTAATTGTTTCATTCTTACCTTTCGTTAGAAAGAAATAGTTAAATATAATGGGGAACATTTTTCAATTTTAGGTCAACGTCAAAAAAGAAAAACTACTGAGAAAACGAACAAAGTCCGATTAACCAAAGGCAACATGAATGGATTCGATATTATTATTCGATATATATAAACAACAAATGGGTATAGAGGGCACTATAGTTGAGGATATTGAGAGAAAACAGCTCATATGGTATGGACATGTGAGCCGAATGGGGGACGAAAGATTGCCTAAAAAAACGATGATGTGGCAACCCCCAGAGAAGAGGAAACGAGGAAGACCACCACAGAGCTGGAACCTGGGAGTTAGGAAAGCGATTAGCGCTCGAAATCTCGACGAAGACCTAACTCAAGACCGAATACAGTGGCGGTTGGGAGTCGGACAACGTCGTAAGACGTTATAAAACCGAATGTATATATATATATATATATATATATATATATATATATATATATATATATATATATATATACAATAACTTTTGGTGTAATCTCATATAACATATTTGATTTGTAATTGTTTCATTCTTACCTTTCGTTAGAAAGAAATAGTTAAATATAATGGGGAACATTTTTCAATTTTAGGTCAACGTCAAAAAAGAAAAACTACTGAGAAAACGAACAAAGTCCGATTAACCAAAGGCAACATGAATGGATTCGATATTATTATTCGATATATATAAACAACAAATGACGGGTAGCGGGTAGGAACTCTTTAAATTCTTAAAGATAGTCCTATCAGGGAAAATGAATCAATCCCTGCCCTCCGCAGATTCCGGGGGTTTCCTGACCCGGGAAACCAGTACCTGGTTAGGGTCCCTTGTCCAGGGTTACGGATGAAGTCCACAACGGCAGACACGGCGGAGAAGCGGAGCTTCGGTACGGTGTGGATGGCGGAAATGGCAACCCTCGATTTTAGGGTTGATATAGAATCAAAACAGTAGCGTCTGATCCAGAATGGACGGCTGCGAACAGCGTCTGACCCAGAATGGGCGGCTGATATAAAACTCACCAACCCGTCTAGCCAGCGTGGTGTTTCAAGGCTAATCATCCTTCCAAATACAGAAATGGCGAATACTAAAACGAAACGGAACGGTCCCCAGGTGGGTGGAGTATGTTATGCCAAATCCCACACCCAGAAAAGGGTCTGCCTCGTGGAATATGGGGGAGGCAAGAATTCGCTTAGTACACACAGAATGCACATCGGAACATATAATATCAGAACGATGAGGACAGAAGATAACCTAGAAGAGTTGCAAGAAGAACTTAAGACCATCAAATGGGACATAGTAGGCCTATGCGAGACAAGGCTTAAAGGCGAAGAATCGACTCTACTAAAATCAGGGCACACTTTGTACCAATACAATTCAGGAAATAACCAAGGTATAGGAGGCGTAGGCTTTTTAGTACATAAGAGAATTGAAAACATGGTAACCAAATTCCAAGCAATTTCTAATAGAGTTATCTATATGGTAATAAAACTAAATCGTAGATACAGCATTCAAATAATCCACTGTTATGCACCAACTTCTTCTGCAGATGACGAAGAGGTAGAACAACTTTATGAAGACATTACAAGAGCCAGAAACCTAGAGAAAACATATTACGTAATAATTACGGGAGATTTCAACGCTAAAATAGGAAAGAACGAAAATAACAACGACAACGAATATATTGGAAATTTTGGACTGGGAAGTAGAAATCATAGGGGAGATATGCTCGTAAATTTCCTCAGCAAAGAAAAACTATTCTGCTTAAATACCTTCTACAAGAAAAAGATGCAGAGAAAATGGACGTGGTTAAGCCCAGATGGCAAAGTAAAAAATGAAATTGACTTTATACTCTCTAACTTCAAAAACATTGCTAAAGATCTTACTGTACTAAATTCTTTCAACACTGGTAGTGATCATCGATTAGTTAGGACGCGAATAGAAATAAATACGAAATTAGATAGAAGAAAATTATTAACACAGGATAAATTGCCAAACATAGAAGCACTCGAAATGAATCAAGAGGAATATCAAAGTGAACTAAAAAAGAAACTAGGGCCTCTACCAGTATTCAACACGAAAGATATAAATGAAATAACACAAAAATTAACGAACGACATAACATCAACTGCAAAAAAGATCTGTGATAAAAATAAAAATCCCAGAAAAACGAAACTGAAACAAACAACACTTAATTTAATGGAAGAAAGAAGAAGAACATCGAAAGAATTACCAGAGTATAAAGCTATCAACAATAAAGTTAAAAAGAGCATAAGGTCAGACTTGCGGGCTTATAAAACAAAACAAATATTGCAAACCATCGAAAACAATAGAAACATGAGAGTATTGAAATCAAATTTAACTAAAGGAAAATCAAATATAACTAAAATCAAAAATCAACAGGGGAATACGGTGACCGAAAAAAACTCAAATAATCAAGGAAATACAAACGTTCTATAAGAATCTTTATACATCTACTATACAGAACCCCGAACCAGACCACAGAACAATTCTAAACGTCGGCTCAGAAACCCTCCCTAAAATAACCTCTTCGGAAATTAGACATGCCTTACAGCAAATGAAAAACAAAAAAGCTCCCGGCGAGGATCGTATAACGTCTGAAATGTTAAAAATGGGCGGCAACATCGTTGTAGAAGTTGTGGAAGTCTTACTGAATAAGTGTCTAACAGAAAAAAGAATACCCAGCCTATGGGAAAACGCCGAAATAATACTTTTACACAAGAAAGGAGACACTACTAATATTGAAAACTACAGACCTATTAGTTTGTTGTCACACTTATACAAATTGTTAACAAGAATAATAACCAACCGCATAACACAAAAACTTGATTTATATCAACCGGTTGAACAGGCGGGATTTAGAAAAGGGTTTGGCGCTAATGATCACTTACAAACCATCAGAACACTAGTAGAAAAAACCACAGAATATAATGTACCTTTACATATGGCATTTATCGACTTTCACAAGGCTTTCGATAGTATTGAGACTTGGTCCTTTTTGTCAGCCCTGAAGGATGCTCGAATAGACTCACGGTACACTACACTCATTAAAAACATTTATGAACAGGCCACATTCCACATCAAAATCAATGAAGACGAAAAAACTGAAAAAATGCGCCTTGATAAAGGTATTAGACAAGGTGATACTATTTCACCAAAGCTTTTTACCTTAGCATTGGAAAATGTATTCAAACAGCTTGACTGGGAGGAAAAAGGTGTAAACATTGATGGTGTACGTTTGAGTCATTTGAGGTTTGCGGATGACATAGTATTATTTAGTACAGATATCAAGGAACTGGAGCAAATGTTGAAGGAATTAAACCAGCAGTCAAATAAAATAGGTCTCAAAATGAACCTTCAGAAAACAAAAATAATGAGTAATTTACAAACTAATCTTGTTATTGACAACGTCAGTCTTGAAAATGTAGACCACTATATATATCTTGGACATACCATTAAAATCGGCAAAGAAAATCAAATAGCCGAAATAAAAAGACGCATACAACTGTCTTGGGGAGCTTTCGGCAAATTAAGCTTTATTTTGAAGAATAAAGATATACCAATGTGTCTAAAACGTAAAGTTTATGACAAATGTATCTTGCCTGTAACTACATATGGACTGGAGACCATGGCCTTCACAAAGAAAACCTTAGAGCAGCTCAGTACAACCCAAAGAGCAATGGAGAGGGCCATGCTAGGGATTAGTTTGAGAGACAGGATTCGAAATAACGTCATTCGTGAAAGAACAAAAATTACTGATGTCTCAGAACGTATTGCAAGGCTCAAGTGGCAATGGGTCGGACACGTTGCCCGAGATAATCCCGAAAAATGGACACAAAGATTAACAAACTGGAGACCAAGAGAGAACAGGCGAGGAGTAGGCAGACCGCAGAAGAGGTGGACAGACGATATCAAACAAGTCGCGGGCAAGCAGTGGATGAGAATTGCCAAAAGTAGAAATCGATGGAAGCAAATGGAAGAGGCCTATGTCCAGCAGTGGACGAACACAGGCTGAAGAAGAAGAAGAAACAACAAATGGGTATAGAGGGCACTATAGTTGAGGATATTGAGAGAAAACAGCTCATATGGTATGGACATGTGAGCCGAATGGGGGACGAAAGATTGCCTAAAAAAACGATGATGTGGCAACCCCCAGAGAAGAGGAAACGAGGAAGACCACCACAGAGCTGGAACCTGGGAGTTAGGAAAGCGATTAGCGCTCGAAATCTCGACGAAGACCTAACTCAAGACCGAATACAGTGGCGGTTGGGAGTCGGACAACGTCGTAAGACGTTATAAAACCGAATGTATATATATATATATATATTATATATATATATATATATATATATATATATACAATAACTTTTGGTGTAATCTCATATAACATATTTGATTTGTAATTCTTTCATTCTTACCTTTCGTTAGAAAGAAATAGTTAAATATAATGGGGAACATTTTTCAATTTTAGGTCAACGTCAAAAAAGAAAAACTACTGAGAAAACGAACAAAGTCCGATTAACCAAAGGCAACATGAATGGATTCGATACTATTTTATATACTACAATTTATTTACATCAAAAGTTACAAAAATATAGAATATTACATACTTACTTTTAAAAACGGTCTTCAATAATACCTTATGGAACTTTGTGGCCGCCAAAATTCCACCATAAGCAAATATGAACGATCTTATTAGCGTAAATAACGTATTGACACACGCCAATTCGACATATACTTTTAAAAACTCTGACATGTTATCATCGCCTTCTTCGTAGTCGATGTAGTCGGTAGCCGTCGCCAAGTACATTGTTAAGTTGGTAGAATTATGAATGGGGCTGGTTACACCATTGGCTAACCACCTGGAATAATTAAGTTTTCAAATTTGTGTTGAAATTAAAAAAAAATACCACTGTACCACAAATCACCTTTACAGAACATGGATCTACCAAACGTACTCACAAAGACTCATTCTGTGGTTCACAAAGTGAACAAAAATATAGTACTATATGTGTAACTTCATTAAAACTTTCTTCTTCTTCTTAACGTGCCCTATCAGGTCCCCTTGACGTTGGCGATTAACATGGCGAAACTGTCTCTGTCTCGAGCTATTCTAAAGAGTTGCTCAGCTTTCTTTATTCCTGTCCACTCCCTAATATTCTTCAATCAAGAGGCCTGCTTTCTACCAATTCTTCTGCGTCCTTCGATTTTACCCATCATAATAAGTTGAAGAATATTATATCGGTCTCCCCTTACTACGTGTCCAAAATAGGCCATCTTTCTACATGTGATGTTATCAAAGCAGCTCGCGAGCAGCATTTGCTCTCTCAAGGACTGCCACATTTGTCAGCATAGCCGTCCATGGAATTTTTAGTAACATCTGTGCAGCCACATTTCAAAGGCCTCCAGACCATTAATGGTGGATATTTTTAATGTCCATGCTTCGACACCGTATAAGAGGACTGACCAAATGCGCTTTCGAAGTTGAAGTTGCAAGTTATCATTACAGAAGAATTTTTAAAGCTCATCTCATTTTTAAAAATGTCGTACGAGCTATCTCGACTCGAAGTGAAAAAAATATAGTACTATATGTGTAATTTCATTAAACCTTTCTTCTTCTTAACGCGCCCTATCAGGTCACCTTGACGTTGGCGATTACCATGGCGAAACTGTCTCTGTCTCGAGCTATTCTAAAGAGTTGCTCAGCTTTCTTTATTCCTGTCCACTCCCTGATATTCTAAGGCCTGCTTTGTACCAATTCTTCTGCGTCCTTCGATTTTACCCATCATAATAAGTTGAAGAATATTATATCGGTCTCCCCTTACTACGTGTACAAAATAGGCCATCTTTTCTACATGTGATGTTATCAAGCAGCTCGCGAGCAGCATTTGCTCTCTCAAGGACTGCCACATTTGTCAGCATAGCCGTCCATGGAATTTTTAGTATACATCTGTGCAGCCACATTTCAAAGGCATCCAGACCATTAATGGTGGATATTTTTAATGTCCATGCTTCGACACCGTATAAGAGGACACCAAATGCGCTTTCGAAGTTGAAGTTGCAAGTTATCATTACAGAAGAATTTTTAAAGCTCATCTCATTTTTAAAAATGTCGTACGAGCTATCTCGACTCTACATTTTATCTCTTGATCTGAATCTAGTTGTTCAGTCATATGATAATTAAAATTATTATTAATTAAAACTGGACATTCTTTGAATTATATGACCATCAACATATAATCGTGCATCTTGATGTGCTAAACGGATAAACACCATGTGTTTTGTTTTTGAACAGTTTATGTTTAGGCCAAACTCTCTTTCCACTGTATCAATGGCATTTAAAAGGCATTGTAATCCATTCATGTCATCACTTAAAATAACTGTATCGTCTGCATATCTGATTGTATTTATCAGAATTCCATTAACTTTCACGGCCCATTCCAAATTATGCAGCGCTTCTTTAAACATTCTATCTGAATATAAATTAAATAACAGTGGGGATAGTATACAACCCTGTCTGACACCTCTTTGTATTTTACATATTTCTGTTGATTTTCCGTTTATGCAAGCTGTCGCTGTTTGACGCCAGTATAACTTTTCTATGAATCGTATGTCTTGATTATCAACTCCTTTACCTTTTAATAAATTTGTGATGCTGTACTCGATCAAAGGCCTTTTCATAGTCAATAAATACAGCAAAGACGTCTTTCTTTTGATCTCGACATTTCTGCAGTAATACATTTAGTGCAAAGAGGGCGTCCCAAGTAAAACTTTATTAAAATCAAATTAATATTGAAAATATTGACTTTTGATTTAACTAGACCCATTTCAAATGACTCGGAGGCAGCGAAATTTGTATCAAAGTAACACGCACTTTCCGGACTCAACAATTCTGGATGATGCAGATAAGCAAACCAACACAGACCAAAGGCTCACTAGGTTAAGGTCTACATATTGGGAAATAGCCACAGCAATCACAAGACCAACCAGAATTATATGACTTTGATGGTATACAAGGCAAATATCGAACACAGTAATTAATTAAATCTTGCCCAAGTACTTTCGATCAATAGATCATCCTCAGGGGCATCTGAAATAAGCCAAGAAACGTTTTTTATAAAAAAGGAAAATTAATTCACTTCGATAAAAACTCGAAGTTTATGGTTGAAAAAAGTTTTTATGTGATAAACGTTTATAGACTTACTTCGTCAGTTGTGGCCTATCCGACATGAGCAGAATGTCATACATGTAAATTTGGACATAACAATACAATACACAAAGAAAAAAAAACACTTTAAAATTTTTAAAAAAGGAGAAGCTACATGTTATAGAGAAGCCGGAGACAGAATGGCTCCCGTTCTGGCGGAAATATTGAGATGACATGTGACAAACATTTGTCATATGTCATCACATTAAAATTGATCGCATAAGTTGAAATAAACAAAACACAACGAAAATTAAGACGTAATTAATATTAATTTGAAAACGCAGTATCGGGCACATACGCAGCTGCGAAATAAATAAACAACTCTAAAATGGTTTATATTAACTCGAGCCAACCTAAGAAGGAATTGAAATGTATTTCGGTTTTAACTCTACGATTAGGAAATGAAATACACTAAAATCACTCTTCGTTACTTTAATACATATGTGAGGAGATTTCAATATATTACATATACGAGGGGATTTCAATATATACCAAAGAATCAATGAAATTGCAAATGATACAATAGGTCTTCTAGCAGGTGAATCTGTAAACTGAATAGGCACTTGATTAATACACTGAATAGGCTGATGGGATTATCAGATGATGACCTGTGCAGATTCTGTCACCTCGAAGAAGAAACAGCAGAGCACATTTTATGTCAGTGTGACACTCTGGTAAATGTGCGGTTCTTGGCATTAGGAGAAGAAAATCCACCGGCAAATAGATACATGGAAGGTAAAGTCTCGAAGCTACTAGACTTTATAAAAAGGGTCAGACTAGAGCATGTTATCTAGGACTAGAGGACCACAATAAATCTGAAAAGGTTGCAGTGGAACAGGCCAAAAGCCAATCTCTCTAAATCTATCTATCTATCTAAACAAAGTTCACAGTATCAGTATGACAATAGCCAATGTTTATTTTTATTTTTGAATTTTCTCAATAGAGATATAAAAAATGCGTGTGAAACAAAATCCTTATTACATATTTACAACAAATTGTAATAATTAGGAAAATCGAAACAGAAATAAAGCTACCACAGAATTTCGCGGTTCCTGTAAAATTGTTCAAGGTGGAGATTGGCGACTCAAATAATTTCTGATCACCAAAATAAAAACTTACCAGTCAGTGAAATTCCGCGATACTTGCATTAAAGTCATCGAAATAAGTATCGAAATACTGACGAAGTGACTAATACCCTTCCAATAGGAAACTATAACAGCACAATCTAGACTACCTCGTTCGCTGATTTCTTTAAACAGTTCGATATCCTTATCCTTTTCTTGGATATTTTCCACCAACAAGCTATTCTCTAGGGTACATTCAGACGATATGGATTCAGATTGAATACTCTCCTCCAGTTCTAAATCTACAGGTAAAGTGTCGTCGATGTTACAGAGGACGTCGACGGGTTTGCCTAAAATAAAAGTGGTGAAAAACAACTCGAAAGAATAAATGATACAAAGCAATTACAGTACAGTCAACCAAATTACACTTCTAAACGAATCGTGAAATAACCTTGAATTAACTTTCGCTTGATTTTAGAATCGTAGAACTAAGACGTAATATATCATTAACTTCACGATGCAAACAGAGAAACGGAAATACATATCTCGGGCCAGAGTGGTACTTTTTTAAGAAAATTTTATACATAAATATTACATAGTTTAAAAAAATTTCAACATGTTACAAAGTAAGTAATTAAAAGGATTATGGAGAACACCAGTGCAGTTTATCTTGCCTTTTACTATAACGAAACATTTTCTGCGAATTCCGTTAATTGTTTAGAGGCGTAAGTTGGTTGAATGTACTGTACTTACCAATTGATTTTATAGCCCCGTTTTCCAACAACAAAATCCTATCAGCGTGCAGCAGATATTTGACGTGGTGGGTGCATAGCAGTCTGGTTTTTCCTTGAAGAAGTCCTATGATGCAATGATGGAAAATGTGTTTGCCTACTTTGACGTCAACTGCCGATAGAATATCGTCCAAAAGATATACCTGCTTCTCTTGGTAGATTGCTCTAGCTAGGGCTATTCTAGCCTTTTGACCTCCGGAAAGAGTGCCCCCGCTGTCTCCTACTTCTGTAAATTAATTTTTTTTATTAATAGAATCGAACAACAACAACTTGACTACTGAACCAGAAATTACAGATTATCGTTTCAAAAGCATAGACTCCGGAGCGATCTGCAAGGTGAGATGACTATAGTTCAATATTGGTGTTAATTCATTATAATCATAGAGTAAGGAATCAAAATTATGCATAATATTTATAAAGTCAGTTGAAACATTTCTTTCCGACTCGATTTATAAGGGCAGTTCAATATTACATTTACCGGTAATCAAGTTAAAATATAAATAACACGCGTCAATGTTTCAAACGTATTTGAACGATCCCCGTACTTCGTAGGAAATAAATGGAAGAAAGACGGAATGAAAGATACATCCCATCAAATAAATATTGGACATTGATATTGTTATTCAAAATCACCAATATTTAACACGCTACTTAGAGGTTCCCTTCTAGCCGGCGGCGGCGATGGGTACAGACAAGAAACGCTGTTGATTCATGCCAGTGCTGTACAGCTAAAATGTTTATTATTTTACGAAGTATAATTAAATCATTATACTGTCAATATGGCCTATTGCCATTTAATTATAAATTATTTTTGTTGCTTAATATGACATATTAAAAACTTTTTTATACACTTATGTACTTTATGACAGATTTAAGTAAATTAAAATTGTCCTTTTTCTGTTCTTCATTAATCTATATTTGATTATAGAAATAAATGATGCGCCCATGTCTGGTAATATGATATTATTCTTTTAATGTTTGTCGGCAACCAGTTTTTTGGGTGTTTCAACTCACTTTATAAATACTATAATTTTTTAATTATTCGACAATAGAAAGTAAATATGAAGATGGACTATTTGACGTAGATGTCCAAAAAGATTTCCCCCACCGTTGCCTGTAAGGCAATTAAAAAAAAAACAATGAATTTAGCAAAACATTGCTTGATCTTCTATAGTTCACTGTTTCTATAGTATACAGGAATTTGTTTGTTTGAGCTGCTAGTGTGGTCGTTTTATGAAAACTATTTTACACCTAACTGAATTGTTTTTTTTTATATTTCTATTTTTCACTGTATATGGTATATTATGTGTCTTGTATTATTTCTCTTGGTACGCAGTATAATGACCTATGGAGCAGAGAATTGGGTAATAAATAAACGAAACAGGTCCAAAATCACAGCAACTGAAATGGAGTTCATGAGAAGAAGCTGCAGAGTGACAACAATAGATCGCATCAGAAATGAGGAGATAAAACGAAGAATGGCAGTAGAACAAGACATACTCAGCTACATCGAAGAAAAACGTTTAATTTGGTATGGACATGTAAGAAGAACAGATCATACAAGGTGGATAGCAAAGATTTCGGATTGAAGACCAATAGGAAGGAGGAAAAGAGGTAGACCCCGAAGATCATGGAGGGATGAAGTGGACGAGGCCATGGAAAGACGAAACCTTAGAGATGGAGAATGGCAGAACAGAAAGGACTAGAGACGTTGGCTAAAAGAAGGAAGGCGGCGACAGCTGTAAAAATCCTTATGTAGATAGATAGATATTATTTCTTAGTTATTTCTTATGTAGTCGGTCAGATAGCTCAGCGGGCTGTGCGGCTGCCTCTCATTCGCTTCACTGTCGAATGGTTTAGTGGATGTGGGTCGAGCCCCAGCTCGGTGTACGGAAAACAAAAAGTCTAACGCAGCAGTTTAAAATTCTAGATGAATCTGCGGCTTAAACTAGGATATGCTGGGATCTGATCGGCCTATGGTGGAGCAGTACGGCAAGAGATAAGGGCTTGCGGCTCGGTGATACTCCTCCATAGACCCCTACCGGACGGGCGTAACGCCTAAAAAACCGGATATATATATATATGTATATATATATATATATATATATATATATTTCTTATGTATACATAAGTTTATATTGTGACATGTTTACTATGTAAAAATTGTCAATAAACGTATCTATCTATCTACATCCACATTAAGTTTAAGTTTGTTTGCAGTGAATAATACAGCTATATTCAAACATGTATACGCACTCAACGATATCATTAACAATTAAATTACCTGTTTTGTCTCCTGCTGGTAAGATCTGCATATCCTCGATCAGGCCACAAGCAAATATTATATCTCTGTATTTCTTCTCTTCGTACGGTTTCCCGAATAAAATATTATCCCTAATTGTCCCTCTTTGTAACCATGGTTGTTGTGTTACAAGTCCAAAACCTAAAACACATTTAAATATTTGCGTATATGAAAGAACAACAAAATTGGACAGATATTTTGTATTGAGATTCTTAAAGAACATATTTATAATTTGTTTTTCAAATTTAAATCCTGTTTTATCAAAAAAATTGTTTCATCTTACCTGATTCTACTTGACGTACAGCAAGACTACCGGATTCTATAGCGAGTTCACCTAATATTGAGGAAAGCAACGTAGATTTACCACAACCAACTGTACCCATAATGCCAATAAATTCACCCTAAAAGAAAAAAGAACTTGAAACATCAGTTTTGGTGCGATCATCTTTGGTTTTTTAGCATTGATTAAAACAAAAGAGCTCGCTTCAATATTAAGTGATAAACAACAAACACAGTTCAACTTGTTTGGACAGTTTTTCGAATTAAGACTTAATAGTGATGCAGGATGAATTTCATGAAGGTGAACCAAAAGGAGGGGTGGGAGGGGAGTGAAATTATTCTCAAAGAATTGAATTTTTTTTTTCAACGAATGTCTTCACAGAGGAAAGTCCCAGATGATTGGAATGAAAGTTTGACAATACTTCTCCTCGAAAAAGGAGACATAGGAGATCTGAAGAACTATAGGTCAATCTCCCTGCTGTCTCAAATGTACAAACTGTTTATAAGAGTAATAACTAACAGGTTAACGTCGAAGCTAGATAGCTATCAACTGCTAGAGCAGGCAGGGTTCCGAAAGGGTTACAGTACAGCGGATCATCTTCTTACAGTCAGAACGCTAATAGAGAAAGCCAATGAATATCTCTTGAACTTTAACATTGGCTTCGTTGGTTATGAAAAAGCATTCGGCTCCATAGAACTTTGGGAAATAGAGAGAGCTATGAACAACTGCAGGATAGACTCCCGATATAGAATGCTCATACATAATATTTAGAAGAAAGCTACAATGAAAATACAAATAGATGCGAAAACCAAAGCTATATCAATCAACAGAGGAGTTGGCCAGGGAGATGTTATCTTACCAAAGCTACTCACACTTGGACTGGAAGACGTGTTCAAAGACATTAACTGGGCAGATAAAGAAATAAATGTTAATGGAAGAAAACTGAGTCATTTAAGACACGCTGATGACATTATAATATTCAATACGCAACTATTTCAAGTTTCGGAAAAAGTAGGTCTTAAAATGAACTTGGAAAAAAACAAAAATAATGACAAATTCACCGAACATTAGAGAAATAACGTTGAACGACATAAATTTGATGAATACGACATAAAATTAATGAAAGTTAACAAAGAAAATCAAACTGCCGAAATTACCAGAAGAATAAAGTTAGCGTGGCAGGATTTGGAAAACTGAATTGGATCTTGAAAATCACTAAAATAGAACAATCTTGAAAACAGACAAATTATTATGGATTACTTAAGGCTGAAGAAGAAAAAGAACCAAAATTCAACGCAAAAACATTGAGAAAAAAGACTGATCCCATAGCTGGGTTAGATCAGCTGACTTTTTAAATACTTAAAACATGAAATTCATGATCATACAGAATTATTCACGAATTTGACATCAAAGACTTCTTTTTATACATTTCCACTAATAGGTTGGCAGCAAAACCATCAGATTCTTCGGAAAGTTCACCTAATACCATTTACCTTAACCCACTATACTCACAATTCACATAAATTCTCCTAAAAAACACAAAATTTCAATTTAGGGTGAATTTCGTGAAGGTCGTCCAAAATTTTACACAAAATTCCGTAAAAGATAAGTACATCGAAACAAATACTTCATTTTTCTTCGACCAATCTGCACAATATCACAATTATTATCCACAATAATTCACTACATCGAAGAAAAACGTTTAATTTAGTATGGACATGTGAGAAGAACAGATCATATAAGGTGGATAGCAAAGATTTCGGAAGGAGGAAAAGAGGTAAACCCCGAAGATCATGGAGGGATGACGTGGACGAGGCCATGGAAAGACGAGACCTTAGAGATGGAGAATGGCAGAATAGAAAGGACTGGAGACGTTGGCTGAAAAAAGGAAGCCGGCGACAGCTGTAAAAATCCTTATATACACTATTTTTCACAAGTAAAACACTTGCATTTCACGATTTATACAAAGTGACGTCACTTGTATTTAAAATTTCCAGAACGTCAACCTTACAGTTCAAATGTTCCTCATACAGCTAATAATACGAAACCCATACGGAACTGCTGGATCTTTCATAGATGTCAACATGATGTAATAATTAGAAAAATGTAATCATCATTATATTGGAAATTTTTGAATTATATTGATTAAATAACCAAAAACATTTGTTATTATTAATAATATAAATTTTATGAAATAACTCTTCAAGTCTAATATTCCACAAAATAATAATTTTAATTAAATATATTAGACAATTGTACGCAACTGATACCGGAATACTTCAAATTTTATTGACAGTTCAGCGAGTGGCAAAAGTGTATAAAGTACTGCCGCTTTTTTAGAGTAAGAATTTTGTTTAGGTTTTGATTTATTACACAATTTGATCATAATATAATATATATTAATAAATTGTATTTATAAATACATATTAAATTTAGATTACTAACTTTAAAAACTAATTATTGTTGTGTATTGTGATCATCGACCAAAAAGACAAAAGAGGCAATCTAATCCTTATGAAAAGGAGACCAAAAAAGTGGCCTCTGATAGCGGACATATCCGGAAATGCGAATGCGCCAAATTTAAATTTTCCGACACTTATTAACAGTAACTATATAATATTTTTCAGAATGTGTCTTAGACGAGAAAGTTTTAATTAATTATTAACGATAATAGTCTAAAATGCGACACAATTGTTAAAAAACTTCAATATAAATAAATTTTCATGTGACATTTAGGACAAACAATAACATAACACAACTAAATTTGATGTCAAACAAGGAGTGAGACTCTCTTTCCTTGTTTAATGTGACCTCTAAAGATCGCACTTCCTGTCTAACAATATTTTTGCCCCACTACCTCTACATTCCCTCTTTTGTCTTTTTGCTCGATGATTGTGATTGTGCTATGTCAAAACAAATAAATAGTCCGTAGAAAGCTGATAAGCTTTCATATAAAATAGATTATTTTGAACAAGAAATAATGGCGGGACGTTTTTACTATTACAGCCCTAAAAGAGGTAAGTTTAAAATTTAGTATACATAATTTTGTATTAAAATGTTTTCTTATGTATTTTAGTGTGTTGCAGTAGTCTTAAAACTAAGTGTATTTACTGTTAATATAATAGTTTGAGAAATAGTTGACATTTTAAAAATTCCTCACTTACTAATTATTCTGATGTTTTGGCAACGCTTTGGGGTTCTGACCTCGTAAATCTTGAATGACGTGGAAGCATTTTTATGTGAAAAATGCTATAGATAAATGAAATAATTCACTAATTTGACATGAAATGACTTCTTCTTATCGATTTCCACTAATAGGTGGGCAACAAAATCACCAGATGCAAGTCCACACATAACATAAAAGTCCACCTCTCAAAACTGAAGAACCTCAAAGCAAAAGGTTTATTTTTCTTCGAAAAATCTGCACATTATCCCAGAGACGTCAATTTTGAATGTTATACCATTTGTTAGTCAGAAGATTTCATAAAAGTGAGAAAAAACAACCGCTGAATTTTTTTTTACACATTATGACAACGCAAAAACTTAAAACATGAAATTTAGGATCAACCACAATTATTCAGCAATTTCTCATAAAATTACTACTTTGAAATCATTTTCACTAATAAAAATTAGAGCGAGCACGTTCTAAGACGACTCCAGAGGAGATTCATGGTTTTAAAGAATTCAAAGTGGATAAAAGACTTCGAAAATTGTTTCAAACGCATAGAAAAGTGCATCGAGGGTTGTGGAGGATATCTTGAAAAAACAATACCTAAATACATTTTATAATTATAAAAATATTTTACTTCTCTCTTTTTCAACAAAGTAGGACAAAAATAAATCAAACTCCAGAAAGATTGTAATAGGTCATTATAATACTTGACAACTAAAAAAATTGGTATGTACTTTATTTTTAACATAACTGTTACTTACTGTTTTTAACTTCCTGCTTACTTACTTTCTTTATTTTCAAATTTATATCCTTAAGCTTGAAAATAATGTTTTCTCTTCTTTCGACACTGCTTTCACCTTGTTCTCTTTTTTGTAAAATCCTTTTTCCTTTCCCCTTTCCTTTAGGCACTTGTACGATGGGAGTGGCTTTTTCCCAACTGAAACTGGCGTTGGAGATGGACATTTCTGTATTTTGGGTGTCATCTTCTAGTACCTTGTGGTCGTAGATTTCGTTTAGGTTCATATATGGGAGCTAAACAAATAAAAGTAAGATGTTGATTTATTATCTTATGAATATTTATTATCTTATGAAGTCGAGAGAAAAGAAATATGAGAAATTTACAATAGAACAAACGAAAATAGATCAAATAGGTTAATCTTAAGTGTAAAAGTTAAGAAAAATTAACACTATGGGAAAAAATATATTTCCAAATATTGAAGATAATACAATAAACAAGATGTATATGGTTCGGGAGTAAGAGCGAAAGATAAAGAAAGGGAGACGAAAAGAGAAGATAAGGAAAAATAGAAGAGATGACAAAGAAAGAGTGAACAGAGACAGTAAAAATAGAGGGCGGAGGAGAAAGAAAAAAGAAAAAATTGACTGAAGGTACAATAAACAAAACATATATATGTACAAATACGAATACCAATGAGAATAAGATTGAGTGTGAGTGAGGAAGATTCAAAGAGTGGAGGGGAGAGAAGAGAAGAAGAGACACAAAGGAGAAAGAAGTAGAGTTTTCTGTGACAGCGACGGAGAAAAGATATTATAATGACAGAAGATAAGAAGGAAATCTGAGAGAGTCCAATCTGACTCCGCTATAGCATTTATGAAGTAAAAAGAAGCTTGTTTACTCTTACATGTTTCAACGTGAACGTTATTTTGTGATACCTGGTAAAGAAATTGTAAAGTATAAACAAATTTACTAGAGTAAAAAAGAGGCAGAGAGAGTTACAGAGGATAACGAATTAAGAAGAAAGAAAAAAATGAGAAAGGAGGGGAAACAGATGATAAAGAGGGCAGAAAAGAGATAAGCAGATAAACAGAGAGAGGGAGAGAGAAGGAGAGACAAATTAAGAGAATGAACAATGACAAATTTGCAAACAATTTGACAAAATAAATGACAAACAAGAAATGACAAAATAAATAAAAGTTTTACGGGTAAAACACGAATACTTTCCATAAAATAGAGAGGGAGAAGAAGACACGAGAAGACACTGTGTGAAAAAAAAAGCTTGAGTGGAAAGTATGACAGGAAAAAAGAGAACAGAGAGAAAGGGGGTGAAAAGAGAGTAAAATAGGGAAAAAAGGTAGATCTAGTAAATATAAATAGAAGAGAGACATATTGCGATAATAAGAAAATAGAAACGTTTGCTTTAATCGCAATTCTTGGAAAAAAAGAATTGTTAGAAGGATACAGAACAAGAAGAAAGGTTAGACGTAAGAAGAAAGATAATTTGAGATATTGGGGAAAAATAAACAGAAATGGCAAAGACTATTTGAGCCCCGATTATGGGAGAAAATAAAAGAATATGAGAGATACAGAATAAGAAGGTATAAATGGAAGAGAATAGTGGTAGAGAAACAAATAGGGGACCAAAAAACGTGAGGGAAAAAAGAGAAGAGCGAAAAATAAGGTAAAAGGGGAGTAAAAGAAAAAGGAGATAAATGGTAGGTAAAGAGAGATTAAAACATGAAAAGAGAATGAGATGAGATGAGAAGAGAGAGAGAGAGAGCGAATTATTGAGAAGAGAGAGAGAGTATAAGCTGCTTGGGCCTCAAATCTGGAAGAAAATAGAAGAGCTAGAGAGATAAAGCATAAAAAGATAAGGAGAGGGTGAGAGAAGAATGATAAACGAAAACATTACAGAAAAAAAAACATTTCAGAAAACGAAAGGGTTATGATGAAGAAAAATGATAATAAATAAATAAAGGAAGGTCTAGAAGATATAAATAGAAGGGAGTAGTGGTATTGAGAGAATTAGGTGACAGCAAATGGTAAAAGAGAAACAAACAAGTGAAAATGCACTTGATAGAGAGATCTGAAGCTGATTAGACCTCGCTTCTCATAATAAATAATAGAAGTTTTATAGAAATTCGGAAAAAAACACCAATAACTTCATAAAAATAAGAGAGGGGAGAGGTATGGAATCAGAAAAAAGGAACAGAACGAGGGAGAGCATGAATTAGAGAGACAGAGAGGGTAAATAGAGGGGAAATAAATTGGAGGAATGTTTAAGAAACATAAATAGGATAGGGGAAGGAGGTAGAAATAGAAATACGGGATATATTGTAGGTAGAAGTAGGATATGAGTGTTTTTTACCTAAATTACGTCATTCCAAACTTAGAGTTAATGTTATTACTGTCAATGGAGATATAAAAAACATTACTGATATTGATCTTTGATCTGAACAAAATTTTGGATCTTGAATTTAAGTGTTTCTTCATTATTTATAACAAATTTTATAATTAAAATCTCTAACAACGCATACTTACATCTAGTAACTTCTGAATTCTCTTCAACGACACCCAGGCTTCCGTCAAACCGTTCAATACCCAAGGAAAAGCGTTCAGAGGGCTTACCAGCATGTTCAGAAGGGCTATGCTTGTAAATACAGTGGCAGCAGTCAATTTGTTACCCATCAGGACGTAAGTAACGAACGTCAAAATGGCGATGACCACCGGAGTAGTAGCCCAGAAATATACGCAAAGGGCGTCCAGGTATTTGCGACCTTTCAGGTACTTCAGTTCGGCGTCCCTTTGTCCTAGACAAAAATTTCCTTCTTAGTTTCTTCACATGTTAACACTGACTACTTTTATACAATAATATTTAAACTTACTAGTAATAAGTCTTATAAAATGTTGTTCCCAAACATACAATTTGATGGCCTTAATGCCCCTGAGTATTTCGGAAGTCAACTTGACTCTGCCGTCCTTTTGTTCCATCATTTTGGTACTAAGATCACCGATCTTGTTCGCTATGCATTTATTTATGGGAATGAGGAAAATACTGAATAGAACACCAGCTAAAAACGCCAGTCCCACTTGGTTGTACAGAAGGTAAAGGGATACAAATAGCTGAAAGTAAGAAAAAAAATCAAAACGTACTACCAGTATACAGGGTGTTTCAAAAAAGGTAACCCCGTCTCTAGGGTAGGTAAAAAACTGAAAAATAATTGGGGTTTGCTTAGTAAAAATGTTTGTAACGCCTTCCGTTTTCAAGATACAGGGCGTTGAAGAAAAAAAAATTTACGCATTTTTTACGATTTTGCCGAAACTACTGGCAACATTGTAATGAAATTTTATACGAATATGTTTTGGAAGCTGATACATCCCATGAATTTGTTTTTATATCTGATTCTCATAGAGAGCGCTAGTTACACGGATCGTAATAAATATTAGTCAATATAACTTTTTTAAGACTATAATTATTAATCAAAATTTCAAGTAAACTTAAACATCATTCAATTTTACACGAAAAAGGTACTCTTGGTAAAACTCGATACTGTGTACCGTTTTCGGAATATTTTGATTTGAAAATTCTGAAGTAATAATTGATGCTGGTAGTAATGATAAAGTTCTAATAGGTATACCTCTATTTTCTCCAAGTGTGTCATGGAAATATGACATTTATTGATTATTATGACGATAAATCAACAATAATTAGAGGTTTGAAACCTTGTTATTTGTAAAATCAAATCAAAATGTACTCAAATGTTGAATACATTGATATGATATTAACCTTAGGCGAATGTTTAGGATGTTCTAGTGCAGCTGTGACACGTTATGCAGAAAAGTTTCCTAGAAGAAACTTACCAAGTAAAAAAACATTTAGAGCCGTTGAACGACGTTGTCGAGAAACTGGGAATGTGAGACCAAATAAAATAAATTCTGGTAGACCAAGAACAACAAGAACAATTAATAAAGAAAATAATATTTTAGATTTACTTGATCAAGATCCAACAGTTAGCGTAAAGAATATAGCAAGACAAACAAATACTTTTTCTTCAAGTACTTGGCGGATACAGTAAGAACAGCAATTACATCCTTATCATTACAGACAAGTCCAAGAGCTCTTGCCAGATGATCTACCGGTTAGAATGGATTTTTGTGAAACATTGCAACAAAGGACAGCCCACAATCCAAATTTTTTAAAATGCATTCTTTTTACGGACGAGGCCACCTTTACGCGACAAGGTATGTTTAACTCCCATAATGGACATTACTGGTGTGATGAGAATCCACGAGTTAAAAGGGTATCACATTACCAACACTCATTTAAAGTTAATGTTTGGGCAGCAACTTTAGGTAACAAATTAATAGGTTATCATATTCTACCTGGAAATTTAAATGGTGATATGTATCTTGATTTTTTAAACAATTCCTTATTCGAGATATTAGAAGATTTAACGCTAAACGAGTGAAGATCTTTATTTTTTATACACGATGGAGCTCCACTACACTTTGATAGAAGGTGTCGTAATTGGTTGATTAATCATTTTCCGAATCGATGGACTGGTAGAGGTGCAGAAGCTCCGATTCATTGGCCTCCTCGGTCATGCGATTTTAACCCTTTGGACTACGCAGTTTGGTCGTATATTAAGGAAAAAGTCTATGCTACAGAGGTAAATTTACGCCAAGAATTGGAAGAAAGAATTCAACGTCAATTGAATGACATCATAGCTGATCGCCTACCGTTTAGAAGGTTATTGAAATCTTTAGAAAAAAGAATAGACTTGTGTATTCGCGAAAACGGAGGGCATTTTGAACACTTACTGTATTTTATTTCATGTTCTTAGTCATTAATTTAATTTTCTTCTTGTGAGTTTTGTTTAATTACTAACTATTTTATACCAGCATCAATTATTACTTCATAATTTTCAAAACAATATATTCCGAAAACGGTACACAGTATCGAGTTTTACCAAGAGTACCTTTTTTGTGTAAAATTAAATGATGTTTAAGTTTACTTGAAATGTTGATTAATAATTATACTCTTAAAAAATTATATTGACTAATACTTATTACGATCCGTGTAACTAGCGCCCTCTATGAGAATCAGATATAAAACAAATTCATGGGATGTATCAGCTTCCAAAACATATCCGTATAAAATTTCATTACAATGTTGCCAGTAGTTTCGACAAAATCGTAAAAAATGCGTAATTTTTTTTTCTTCAACCCTGTATCTTGAAAACAGATGGCGTTACAAAATTTTTTTACTAAGCAAACCCCAATTATTTTTTAGTTTTTTTACCTACCCTAGAGACGGGGTTACCATTTTTTGAAACTCCCTGTATAAGAGTAAAGGTTTAAGAAAAAACTTCATTACTTTTCATGTTGCTTACGATCATTTTGGTGTAAACCGCAAACATAGTGAGAGGTAAAATGCGTCCTCGTTCGATACACTTCATGTACAAAGAACCAAAGGACCGAGTAAATTTAAAAAAAGTGAAACTCAAATAAAAAAAAACAAACCTGGAAAGGTATACTCCATACTGCGTGAAAACTTGGACAAGAATTAACAATCCGGTCTGTATCTGTAGACATGTAGTTCATTATCTCTCCCACAGATAATTTCGACATTAAAATCGTCGATCTCACCGATAAGGTTTTCCTATATATAGTATTGATTATAGCTCCCCTCATTTTGAGACCCACCACAGACATCATAAAATTAAAGTGGGAATCGCAGAGAGCAGCTAAAACAAAAGTATAATCAAAATATAATTCGCACTATACCGATTAAACTGTTCAAGTAAACCTTCGGTAATACTTACACATAGAAGTGCTAACCACCAACAGCACAGCATAGAGATAGCCCCATTTAATATCTATTGATCTCTTTTCTATAAAGTCCACTAATTTGTTCAATAAAATTGGTCCAGCAAAATTACTACAATCTGCCAGCAACCTCAAGATACCAACGCTGTAGAATTGCCAGGCGTAGCACTTGTGAAGCGCCGCTAACAAACTAGAACTTCTGCGTGGATGAACCACCACTACCTCTCGGGAAGAATCCGTATCTAAAAAATCGTTAGGTACTATAAAGAAATAAGTGTGAACACTCAAACATTTCTACATTTCTCTTAACAGGTGTTATTAGTCTTACATACAGGGTGACCAAAATTTTTGGCAAAGTCCGTTATCTCTGTTATTATAGCAGATACCAAACAATTACTTTAAAAAGTTATAAACAAATTTCAAAGAAAAAATATATTGGAACAAATAGCGCACAAAAAACCGCGAGTATTTTGAGACAGAGATTATTTTACACAATATCAATTAATTAGTTTTGAAAAGTCGTCGTTTGTCCTCAAATAAATACACAAATATTTATCCATCGTTATGATTTTCTTGTCAAACCCTAAAATTCCTGAGAAATATCTAAACTACATTCATTTTACAAATTCCCAACTGTCAACAAATGCACGTAAAAGCCAAACAGGGTCGTACTGAGGTGTATCATATGATTTTTGAAAATATTTATTTTTGAAACTATTAGTATAAGAATTTTTTGAAATTTAATAATTGTGAGCAAAATTTAACGTTGAAGAAAAATGTGCTAAAATAAAATATTCATTAACTGAGAGATAACAGATTGAACATTTTGAATAGAGTAGCTTTGTCATAAGTTTATCAAAGCATAAAAAAAATACCATTAGAATTACTCAGAGTCTGAGGAGCTACATGTGCTGCTGTTTTCGTCTGGATTTATTGTTATGGGTTCGATATGGTTCTCTATTATATTGTCCAACTCCCACATTTTGGAGTCGACTTTTTGTTGCATACATTTCTGTCACATAGTTGGACTAATATTATTTATTGCATCATAAAAAAATATATCGGATTGAGTTCGCAATGGTATGAGGGCAGCCTTAACACTACTTTGTTTTTGGCTTTTTGCCATCTCATCAATGATATATTTATTATATTGTCCCTTATGTTCCTTAAGCAAAGCCAGGGGCCTTATTCTTGAATCGAGAGAAAATTTTACTCCCCACTAAGCTAACTCGCTTTTCTACTCCATCATAATTTCTCTCGATTTTAAAAAGCTGTATTCTTGAGAACGGGAAGTAGAAAGGAATGAGAGAAACTATGAACAGTGTTGCCGGATTTTCAATGAAAATTTTAACCAATCACAAAAGTTAATTATTGACAAAGGACAAGATACTGTCAACCGTCAACCTGATCACTCCCCTTAGTGGTGGGCCAACCTGCGATTTTTGTGTAGCTGTGACAAAATGTGACTGCTCCAGTATTGTCACGGTGACAAAAAGCAGTGATTTTTTTGGAGCAGTTTAATCTTAACTGCTACTATTGCTACCATTGAATATTCGAAAATATATTTTAAAATTTGTAAAAATTTTCTATCTGACAAAAGAAATGGGTCCGTTGGTTGGAGGACATCCCGGCCAATTTGAAGATCTTCAACTGCCTCCAAAACATCATTAAACATAATATAATTCCAATAGAGCATATGATTGATATCCATCTTTTATTAACTTCCGCTTTTTAAAAAACAAAATACTTCCCTAGGTTTTTGAAAGGTTATGTATTGTTATTTTCGCTCCCATTTACAATTTCTCTTACCTACTATCAATAGAAATTGTTATTCCCTTAGGGAGTGACATTTCTCTCACACATTAGGAGAGTTTTTTTTAAGAATACAGCATTTTCGGTTTTAGGGAGCCACGCCTACATTTACGTCACTTTCTCTTGCAATTTCTACTCCCTGAAATTCAAGAATAAGGGCACAGCAGTTTTAACATGGAATCCTCAAACCCTTTACTTTTTGATTTCAGCCACACTTGGATGTCAGCTTTTCTAGAAGCAGTAGTTGGAATTTTTTCCAATTTTCTGGAATGATAAGACGTGTTGTCCAATACGATGATGGCGTTGTCTTCTAATCGGGGCAGTCTATTTTTGAACCAATTTCCGAAAGATTTGAGTCCATCTCTTCATGGTAGTTCCCACTTTTTTTTTTATTCAAACATCCACAGCCCTTCTGGAACAAACCCATCTTCACTGCCAATGTGACAGATTATTAGTCTTTTTCCTTTTCCTGAAAATTTTATTACTTTAAAATTTACTTGAAGTGAAAAGCACATAAACATTTACCTGCAGGATTTTTTAACCCCGTAGAAAGTCGATCGAAAAACGCTTGTTTATAAGACGTTACCATACTTTAGATTTGTTGTGACCAACGTTTAGCCAAGTATCGTCTAAGTAGTAAATTTTGCGGTTTTTATTTCTGTATGACTTAATTTTTATCAGAAATTCTCGTCTCCACAAGACAATTTCGTCCCTTGGCATCAAAATGCTGTTTCGCTTGTAAGGAAATATTTTGCCTACCACATGGGGTAAGATTATAGGGGTACAGAAAAGGCAAGCAAAATAATCGCTACTTGTGCGAACGGCACTCAGGGTTTGTTAGGAGAGCTGGGGTCGTGGATAAGTAAAAGATAAGGGGGGTGAAATGGGGCAACTACAAAAATATGAAACAAAAGGTCATGAGTCTCTTGGAACAAACAAAGCAAAAAGAAACAGGAAACACCTCTAGTAATTTAATATAGAGCGCCACTTGAGGTGCCTAATTATACCTATTACAACCACTAGTTGTAACTAGTGAAATAATTATAAAACATCAAAAAAACATATCTTTTCCAAATGGAAACTCAAAAAGGGTTAGTTTAAAAGGAATAAACAAAAGTTAAAAAAAAAACAAAATTTAACATTTATTGTGTCTTACCACAAACAGTTACAAAACATAGAGAACACAAGAATGCTCAAAAAAAAAAACAACATACAACAATACAAACATGATACATGCGTTCTACTAATTTACAAATTCAGGAGATGCTACAAAAACTTACTAATGTTACTGACGTATAAACTGTGGCAAATATAAAAATCACTACAAATAAAATAATTGAATCACGTATTTCAGAAACCCCAAAAATCACAAATTTATGAAATTACAGTTTTCTGTAATTTTTGGTAGTATATAGGTATACGCACTTAACAGTAAACAGAAACCCCAAAACTCACTAAATTTACATACATTTGTTGCCAGATGAAAATTTCATGTATTGCAGAAACACCAAAACTCCAGGAATTTTGGTGTTTCTAAAATATAATATTTGAACACACTGATTTTTGACATGACAGGTTTTTGTTTTTGAGGTTATGCACATTATTTATTTGTGATCTCTACATATGGTTAGTTGTTATTACAGTAAAAATTAATAATAATTTAAGTAATGGAAATTGAAAATCAGTCTTCAACGCGCAAAAAAAAGCGTGGAATACGTAATATCAGTGAATATAAAAGAGAAATTATTAAAAACTCTAGAGTTAAAGGGTCTGCCTATAAACGCTGGAGTGGTGTCTTGGCGCCTGAAGTGAACCAAGGACCAGACTGCAAGTAAGCCTTAAAACTTTAAAATATTACTAACTAGCTAGACAATATCTAATATTTTATTATCGTAATTTGAATGATACTTATTTTTAGATGTCGCCAAAAATGCTTTTTACAAATTTCTGAAGAAGCACGCATTCAATTATTCCGAAACTTCAGGAGCCTTAACACCAAGAACGAACAAGATTGTTTGCTACAATCGCTTATTTCAGTCCATGAAGTTGCACGTCGAAGGCGCAAAAAACCAGCTGATATTTCTTGCAAGCCTGATAGACTAGCTTCTTTTAAATATACAATTCAGGGACCAACAGGTACAAATAAAATCTGTAGAAAAGCTTTTATTGCCATTTTTGGCATTACTAATGATCGGTTGTGTCGCTTAACCACGTTAAGACGAGAGGGGCAAGTTCCTATAGATAAACGAGGTAAAAATAAATCTGGCAATGCGAAGTCAGGACTTGTTATAGATTCAATCATACAACATATTGCTTCGTTTCCGGTCAAAACGGCCCATTATACTAGTAGAGAATATAGGTATCTAAATGAAAAATTAAATATTTTTATAATGTATAAGTTGTTTAAAGAGGTTCACCCAGAACAAAACGTTAAATATTCATATTATCAAAAGATTTTTAAAGAACAATTTTCATTATCTTTCGGTCGCCCACAAGTCGACACCTGCTCTACATGTGAAGAGTTAGAAACTAAAATAAAAAGTAAATTCTTAAATGAAACAGCAAAAAGAGTGGCACTGGCAGAAAAAATGGTTCATAAGAAACGGGCAAACAAATTTTATAACAAACTTAAAACCATTTCAGAACTTTGTAAAGTAGATGAGAATGTAGGTGGTATTTGCATTGATTATATGCAAAACCTGCAACTACCAGTTATTCCTGTCCAGGAAACATTCTATTTAAGACAACTTACTGTTAATGTTTTATGTATTCATAATCTGAAAGATGATAAGGTAACATTCTATGTGTATCATGAGGGAACAGGAACTAAAGGGCCTAATGAAGTTGTATCATTTTTATTACATTTTCTTGACAACAATCCAGAATTTAAAAATATTAACCATTTTCACTTCTTTTCTGATGCATGTGCCGCCCAGAACAAGAACCATACAATAGTTAGACTTTTTTCTGCATTAGTTTCAACCAATAGATTCAAAAAATTGAACAATATTATCCCACACGGGGACATTCATTTCTACCGTGTGATCGGGATTTTTCCGTTCTTAAAAGGAAAATTAAAAAATCAGACAGGATTTATACCTTAAAAGAGTATGTAGAGCTTATCATAACATCTAACAAGAGTTTAAACCGATTTACTGTAGTTTTGCCGAATTCTGATGACATATTGAACTTTAAAGGATGGTGGCCCACGTATTTTAAAAAGACAATGCTCTCCAATGAATCTTTGGGCAGAAATATCCCAAGAGATCAAAAAATTGCTTTTAAAATATCCAACTTTCGACACTTTATTCATTCGAGTGATCACGATGGAATTGTTATTGCAAAAGAGTACATAGATGGCTTGATACATCATTCTTTTCGGCTACGAAATAGCAACAAGGATGTTATTAGTTTCCCTACCAGAAAAGCGTACACCGAAGGACATATTCCTATTAATATCAAGAAGATGCAAGACTTGAGAAAACTGGAAAAGTATCTACCAGATAATGAAGAAGTCAAGGACTTTTACGGAGAAATTTTTAATTTGCCAACATGCGAGGGAGATTCACATGAAATAATACAACCAGATGAGTGATTACTACTGATATATTATTCTGTATGCCCATATTTTTGAATAAATGTTTATATAAAACTTGTTTTCTTATTTTTACATCTTTGAAAAATGTGTATATTTCAAAAACCCCAAAAATCCACAAAAGTAAAAAAGGAAAAAAAAACATAATATAAAGCTAAAATTCACCACTTTTTATGCAAACTGATTAAAACACATTAATCTCATGATTTTATTACAAAAGCACAACAGGTTTTTAAAAATATTTCATGAAATAAGGTTTTTTTCTAATTTCTCAACATTTTATAAAAATGGAGTTATGGGGTTTCTGAAATATGTGATTCAATTATTTTTTTAAACAATGAAAGCAATTATTACTTTAGGAAAAAAAAATGTCTGTCTTTACTTTGAAAATTAAAACATTAAATGTTACCTTTAAATTCACATATTTTTGCACTTAAACTTCTGAAAATCCTACATACTTCTAAAACAGAAAACAACAAATTCGAAGTATGAATTTGGATTTATACTCAGTCCATAGCGACCCAAGTAAAAATTAATACACACTGGAGCCGACAGCGACTCAAGTAAGAATTTATCTGCACTTGCACCTACGGCGACCCAAGTAAGAATTTAGATTCATACCTGAGACTACGACGACCTAAGTAAGAATGACGAAATTCTCTTAAGAATTCGTTCACTTAACTTGAAAATAAACAAACGCTGAAATAACAAAGCACAACAAAAAATAGAACGTAAAAGATTCCATTTGCGACGTATAAAAATTATAACGGGACTTCGAATAAAACATTAAAAGAAATTGCCGAAGTACACATCTTTAAAATAATAAATAAACTCTAAAATGGTTTTTATTACTTGGCGACGCTGAAAAGAACGAAATATTATTTGGGTTTCAAATTGAATATACGAACGAAAGATACATTAAAAGATTTTTCAAACATTTATGAGGGGATCTGAATATATTACATATACGAGGGGATTTCAATATACACCAAAGAATCAATGAAATTGCAAATGCTACACGCTGAAGACGTTAACTTAGAAGAACTGAAGAAATTTATTTTATTTCTTTCAATAATTAAAAAAAACGTAGTTCTTGAAGTTAGGCAAAACCGGATCTTCATTAACAACCCTCAGAACTTTGTCTATTTTGGGTATTTCATTTTGAAACAAGAATTGAATTATTCTTCTTATTGCTTCTCTGTCAAATTCATCCAGCGAGTTAACAATACTTTTAGGGTGCTCAACTGATTTTGGTGTCTACAATGAACCACACTGCGTACATTACGGCTACACACGCCTACAATAGATAAAATAACAATATTTGTTAAATAAAGTGAAAATGGGCACTCTAAAATAAATAATGGAGAAACAATATCAGTGCCTGCGTTATCTGCTACTCTAATAGAAATCGTAGTTTTCGACATTGTAGGATTCTCCTGCATTTCTGTTTTAAATACATTTATAATCAATTTATTCGTTTTAACGTGAAATTTTCCTCTTTTTTTAGTTGAAGTGAGGGTTAAATCAATATCAAGGAGTTCATCGGCTGTATCAGTTCTTGACATTTTTATAAATGTATAAAAAAACGTGGTTTTTTTATTGAAAAATGATCATATTTACTCGCAAATAACTCGATAAGTATTGACTTTGTGCAAAAATTGTATGAAATAAAAGTTGCTTCGAATTAGTCAGTTTATTCAATTCTGGACTTATTTTGAACGCATGTTTTTTTCAGACCCAGGAAGGGGTGAAACTCAACTCCATGGCAAAAGCACACATCGGCACAATATCACTTTTTTTCTTTGCCGTTAGCTATGTATATGCCAAATTTCATGTCAATCCAAGCGGTTCTTTAATATTTACAGCAAAAGCCGTGAATAAATGGACTAAAAAGGAAATAAAACTTTTCAAAACATCAATAAATTAAAATATTGGTTTCTCTTACCTTTATTAAATTGATTACCGCAAGCTATTTTCACTTTTGATTAACAAATACTTTGTTTTTGGATACTAAAAGTTCACTACACACTATAAAACTTAATACGAAACACTTAAACTAAACCCTAAAAAATAACACGATCAGTAAATAACTTAACAATAACTATAACACACAATATATTAACTTAAAAACCAACACGCTACAATTTGAATTTAAACAGACTGGCAAGTTTGGACCTGTAAAATGAGAATCCGTCTGGCTTAAGGTCTATTCAAACACATCAGTCACGTCTCGTCACAGTCCCGGCGCCGAACCGAACAATCCGTCATACAAAATATTCTTTAATAGAAATATGCCGCCGGCATTCACATTTATCAGTTGACGAACAGTTTGCCAGCTGTCAGATAATTGATAGTTCTGTGACCAAACAGGACCGGTTCGGCGCCGGGACTGTGACGGGACTGATATGTTTGAATCGACCTTTAAGGAAATAGGTGGAGTTTACCGAAAATACAAGCTGATTATAGCCGCAAATGTCAAACATGGAACAAAAAATTTCGGTATAACAGTGTTGGTATGTTTTTATAGTGTAGATGCTGTATGCTTCAAATAAAATGATATAAAGCTTTAGAAAAGTACATTTTGTTTATATTATGTTATGCATTCTGCAATTTTTGATTTATATAAAATAACAATAAGTAAATATTTGTTTCTTTGGAAATTAATTGAAGTTAATTATTAGAATTTTTTTAGCAATTACCCTTTGGTAGATTAGGGGATAGATTTGGCAATCATCAAATCAGCAGTTGTCAAATTACAATAGATGTTTGCAATTAATCTCGAAAGAGACAAATATCTACTCGTTACTGCTTCAAATAAATTAAAAATTGCAGAATTCATAGCATAATATAATCAAAATGTACTTTTTAAAAGCTGTATCTCTTTATATTTGAAGCATACAATATATGCATTATAAAAACATGCCAACACTGCCAAGCCGAAATATTTTTGACATTTGCGGCTATGTTCAGCTTGTACTTTCGGTAAACTCAACCAGAAAATAAATTATATTTAATAGCCTCTTGACGAATGAGAGGGCGAATCACAACCCGTGCGTTTGTTTACAGTTGGGAATTTGCTGAACGAATGTACTTTAAGTACAAGCTAAAATATTTTTATTCTTACCGTGTTCTATCTTCAGGTAATTTTCTAGTCTATTACTATTGTTATCGCTGTTTATTGAGTCCGGCAGATCGTACAAATCATCAGACGTAACGATTTTGTCTTCAACACCTTTATTTACTAGAGACTTGACCCAGGAAAACGACAAACGGGACAGCCAGTTAGTATCTTCCATAGCGACACCGAGATCGTTTGGATCTCCCTCTTCACTGAACCTGCCATAGGCGTTGGTGTTTATCAATGGTTGGCGCTCTGTGATCTATTGGAAATAAGCATGATAACAGCATGGTTAAAATCTTGGTCATCTCGTAAGCTTACCTCTGTATATCTTTCAGGAAAATTTAATGTGGTGGTGCTACCGCCTGGTATCAAACTAATAGCGTAAACGATCTGGAAGACAGTACAAACAAAATGAATACCTAGTTCCATTTGGGTACTCCTGGTGGTTTTCTGCGAATTTATCAGGTAGGCACTTCGCAACGATATGACAGTCATCGCGAAAACCATACACCAGACGATGCCCATTGCAGTAGGACCTCTTTGACTTTTACCTAACCTCGATCTTAGTCCCATGGTGTAGAGAAAATGAGAACACCAAGAAATGGCTTGGACGGCACAAACCAAAAAAGCGGCGTTCTCTTTATACTGTGGGTTCTTCATAACACTATTGTATGCTTGCAATATTGGATAGAACATAAGAAGTAGACTTACTACGCTTCTGGTTCCGATACAATATCGCTGAAGCCTTCCTCGGGAAACAAAACCTAAAAATTCATATCGGATAAGTTAAGTGAAGGTTAAGTTTATAAATCATTCAAAATTTTCTAACATATCTTTTAACAAACATTTAATTTTTGTGATACGCTGAGTAATTTAAAGTAGTCACTTTTCATTTTTGCTATATTTTTGAAAATAAATCATTTTTAAGTTTTATATTTCTTTCTGAAAATGCTGTCGGGCTTAACTGGTTCTGATATAAAAACAGTCAGTTCGACTAGAATTGGTAAATAAAATAAATATGAGTATCAATCAGTGCGACTAACTCTAGAGTCACCTGAAATAGATCGGTTGAGAAACAAGGGTGAGTTGGATAGAGGTTTAAAAGTATTCCTGGAAGCTGATTTAACTATTGAACAACGAGCTGAGGAATATGTTAGTGCTGTGCCAAAGTTAATGAAAAAACTAAACATATCTAACAGGTTCAAAGCCCCCTCAGTCGAGACTTCAAAAGCGCCGGTGTATTTTCAGAATGTCAGAGGGTTAGATATAAAACTTCAGATACTGTTATGTATAAATACTTCTACTCACAATATGATATTTTAGTTTTTAATGAAACATGGTTAACGGATGACATAAAGAGCGCCGAACTGGCCGAACTACTCCCAGAGGATAGGCATCATCCTCCACTCTCATATGTACGGAAAGTAACAAACTTTCTTTCACGATTTAACTGGGATGATTTGTTTATAGATAAAAGTCTTGATAATATGATCAACATGCTTTATGGTGTTATTTACCTTGCAATTAATATTTTTGTTCCCCTGAAAAAGTATTCAGCAAAAAAGTTTCCTGTCTGGTTTCTCCAGAGCTTAAAAAACAATTATAAAAAAAAAGAAAATGCATAAAAAAATATCTAAAATCTCAATTACTTGCTGACTATAATGAGTTTTCTTTATTACGAGCTAACTGTAAACAACTGAAAGAACAAGGCTATCTTGATTATGTTGCCCTAACTGAATTTTTTCCATTTTAACGGAAGATATCAACATTCTATTTCATTTATATAGGAAAAACTTTCCATTTTGGATAGCAACAAGGGGCCAGGTCCAAATGGTCTTCGGGATGTTCCTGGTCTACTGGAAAACTAGCTTTATTACCCCAATACTAAAATCTGGAGATTATTCTCAAGTGGACAATTATCGGCTTATTAGTATTCTAAGTTTTTGAGAACCTTGTCTGTGACAATTTGTCAGCAATTTTAAAAGGCTGTTTTATCGACCAGCAATTTGGATTTATCTCTAGCCGCTTCACTGTACTTAATTTATTGACATTTACTGATTTCCTTATAAAATCTCTTGAAGATGAATTCCAGGTTCATACCTACTATATACACAGACTTTACAAAGGCATTTGACCAGGTAGATCTCAAGATTTTAATCAATAACTTAGGGACTCTAGGTATCCAGGGTGAACTTTTAGAATGGTTGTTATCCTACTTAACTCAAAGAATGCCAATAGTATGTGTTCAGGGTTTTCAATTGTTTAAGATTAAGGTACTTTCAGGAGTATCCAGTACCACAAGGATCACACCTAGGACCTTTTCTATTCAATAACTATGTCAATGACATTGCCTCCTGATTCCTCTTTGCTTCTTTCCTAATGTTTGCTGACGATTTAAAATTATATTTGGAAATTGAAAAGGATGACGACTATCAAAAACTACAGTCTGATTTGGATCGGTTGAGCTATTGGTGTGATAGCAATGCAATGGAACTTAATGTTAAAAAGTATCATTTAATGGTTTTTGATCGGAATAAGACTACTACAAATCATATCTATACTATTAATGGTTGCCCTTTAGACTCTGTATCTCAGATAAAAGAGCTAGGTGTTGTGCTCGGTTCCAGCTTATCCTACATCCACCATATCTCATATGTTGTCTCAAAACCACTTTAACTTTTAGGGTTTATCAAATGTTGTGCAAAAGACTTTCAAAATATCCCATCCATAAAAATTTTGTATTGTTTACTTGTCAGACCCCACCTAGATTACTGTTCATATGTTTGGTCTGCTTACTATATCACCCATATTCAAGCTATTGAGAGAGTTCAATACAAATTCTTAAGATTTGTTGCATTTAAACACAACCAGAGGATTAAAGAAATTAACTATTCAAATATGGAAAGGTTCCTCAACATCACTTCTCTCCAAATCCAACGCATGCACAAAGATCTCACTATATTTTATAGTATAGTGCACTCTATTATTTTTGTTTCTCAACTATTGAAAAAAATTAATCTCCATGTTCCCAGTAGACAAACAAGGCTAAATCAACCCTTTTATGTCAGACCCCATAGAACAAACTATATACACAATCTACACATCTAGAACACCAAGGTTTGCTAATCAATATTCCCAAAGGTTGGATTGTTATCCAATTTCAAAAGAATTTAAAGCTCAATTTAAGTAACGTATGGTCCTAAAGTTTTGGGAAAAATTTCACCTGGTCTGATTGAGAAGCAAAATGCATTTAACAAAGAAGGCCATGGAATTGAAATGCCATCAGTTATTGACATTTAATAAACAAAGCAGAATATTTTGGTTTGTGCTCTGCAAAATGTCTTCTAAAATTGATATTTGTCTAGGTGTTTATAATATGGTTGGGCGAATGTCGAAACGAGATATTGTTAATATTTATCGAGATCAAAACATAAGCAAATCGACAATTTATCGCACAATCAGAGAATGTGAAGAAGGAATACCATGTGTAAACTTGCGTAAAAGTGGCCGACCGCAGATTTTGAACCATATACGAGAGGCAACACTGATTGAAGCAGCTAAGAACAAAATATTTTTCATCGTCCATCACTATCAACTTGTTGACTAAATGCACTCGCCTTAATGAGCGGCAACATCTCAGAATTCTCTCTAATTGAACATCTGTGTATTTTAGAGCTTTCCTTCATTTCCGGTAGATAATATTGTTACTCAATAAAGTCCTGTATACTGTAGTCTTTCCAACATGAAATCTTCTAGCCAGTTTTAGCTGTGAGAACCCAATTTTGTTCTTAGCTGCTTTAATCAGTCTTGCCTCTCTTATATGGTTCAAAATCTGCCGTCAGCCACTTTTACGCAAGTTAATACATGGTATCCCTTCTTCGCATTCTTTGATTGTGCGATAAATTGTCGATTTGCTTATGTTTTGATCTCGATAAATATTAACAATATCTCGTTTCGACATTCACCCAACCATATTATAAACACCTCGACGAATATCAATTTTATAAGACATTTTGCAGAGCACAAACCAAAATATTCTGATTTGTTTATTAAATGTCAATAACTAATGACATTTCAATTCCATGGCCTTCTTTGTTAAATGCATTTTGCTTCTCAATCAGACCAGGTGAAATTGTTCCCAAAACTTTAGGACCATATGTTACTGTGTGTGATAGCTTGATGTCCTTGCGTTTTGCACATTCTTTGTTAATGATTGTTATTTACTGTTCCTACTTTTATTTTTTGTATGATTAAACTTTTTAAATTTAATTTAAGTAGGTTACATTAAGAAATTTATCTTCTGTAATTTATCAATAATGTTTACATTGGGCAATTGCAAGAAATTGGGCAATTGCCCGTTGATAAATACATAATATAATAATTATAAGCTTTCTTTTGACTCACCCATAACTCAGCAATAATAATAGAGCAAGCATTATTTTTTGTTGTCTTACCTGCTTGAAGCCCAAAGTAATATGAGGATAATACTGCAAAAAGAGATAGTACAGGTATCTGGAAACATAGTTGCTGAAAGCACTGGCCAAAATCGTGTCTTTGTGGTGACCATATTTGGAACCCTTCTGGACCACAGAGGCTGCTCCAGTTCCAATTACGGCCTATGACATCGCTTGTCATTTTAAATCATCAGGCAGCATCTGGAGGTAGCTGAAAGTTCAAATTACATAAGATATTTAATAAACAAATAGGGTGTGATAAAGATCTGTAAATAATCCTGAATTTACGTTAAAATTAGAAGACAATGAATAAATAAGACACGAGACAAAATAAATATAAGATAGTGAGTGACACAGGGATCTATACTATTGACACTGTTACTTAACATTTATTGTGAACACATTTGATAGGAAGTGCTACCTAGTAAAGTCTTTACAAATAATGTTAACATCTCATGTATCTAGTACCATATCTTGGGGTAAAAACATGTGACCTATATAAACCTAAGCAGAAGAATATAAAAAAACATTAAAAGTCAAGATGTGGTACTATTATTGGATACTGAAAATAAGTTGGTGCAGGTAAATAAAAAACACAAAATAATAATAAAGCTAAAATTGGAATATTTGAAATATCAAACAATGAATGAATCCAGACCACAGAAGAATGTTTTGGATGAAAAACTTGTGTTGGTGCTAAATGGACCAATTTTCAGAAAACATTACTGTGGGGGTTTATGGACTGCATTGTAGAGATAGTACTTTTTGTTTGGAGTATAAAGAACAACACTGTATTATATCTAGTTTAGTAACTTCTGATGAATAATTACCCACAACATCTACTTATTTTTTTATAAATATTCCTCTAAAAATAATGCAAATAAAATATTTTCTTTAAAAACAAATTTCGTATACTATTTAAAATTAAACAAATTTTTAATAAAACACACCTTGTAGAATGAAACGTAATTTTTCTATATTTTATATTAGACAATAATTATTTTTAATACACTGATAATAAAGTAATTAAGTATCCAATAGGTTAGATTTTAAATGACGGTAATCTAGTAATAATGGTACCTGGAAGACACAAGCAATGGCTCGGTAATAACGATTCTTTTGTTTCTTAATATAAATTCTAATTATGTGTCACATTATTTCCTTAGTAATAATTATTATTGGTTAATAATAATCAGTAAAATAAAACAGCTGATTGATACATAAATTGGCATAAATGTAGGTAAATGTGACATGTATACAATCACAGCACACTCCCACCTAACAGTGCCAGTCCAATGACGTATAATATATAGACTACGCAGTCCCCTATTCTCGCTATAGAATCGAGTGTCCGAAAGATCTCGGCTCAAGGTTGAAGGTTTGTTTATTAGAACAGCGGCGTGTTCATTTATATTTTAATGACAATAATTATTTTTTTAATTAAAATTAAATATTTATGATTTCTTTTTGTCCCATCTACAAGAGAAATAATTATTTTGATAAAATAGTATGGCATTTTACTAAAATAGTAAGTAAATAACTCTCAACAATTTAAAATAAAATTTGCTTGTCACACAAAATGGAGAAAATGCTTTCATACGTCCATGATGTTTTCAAACACAAGATCAACTTCGTGATGCTTCGTAAGAAATCATAAACTTCGTGTATCTTCGTATCAAAACAATAAACAATAACAAAGATATTCATGTTTTGGACACTTTTTAAAGCGTTCACCGAGTCTATATATTATACGTCATTGTGCCAGTCCCATGTGAACGAGTCAAACGAAGATTGGCGCCTTACTTAGTGTCAGGGTGCTTAACTACATGTGTACATGGAGGTAAATTCAAAAGGCATATAAAATTATCTCATTTTTAAAGTAAAGGAAAATAAATAACATCCTAAAATAACAAAAAAAAAACCCTTATTGTATACGATAATATGTATATATTTTTCGTAGACTGAGTTTTCTTCTTATGTTAAGGTTATATTTATTTTCCATTACATTAAAATGCCAAAGAGGTTAAAAATTAAAGAATAAAACTTTATTTATAAAAATGTTACAAGAAATGTTATATGTTACAAGAAATAATAATACAAGCCAAGTGTAGTATTCCCTAGTTATGTTCTTAATGTTGTGACAAGAACTTGGGTTGAGTTTACCGAAAATACAAGCTGAACATAGCCGCAAATGTCAAAAATATTTCGGTTTGGCAGTGTTCGCAGTGTTGGCATGTTTTTAGAATGTTGTGTGTTGTACGCAGAGATATGTATCACTGGTTGTACGCTTCAAATATAAAGAGATAAAGCTTTTAAAAAGTACATTTTGATTATACTATTTTATGAATTCTGCAATCTTTAATTTATATGAAGCAATAACGAGTAGATATTTGTCTCTCTCGAGATTAATTGCAATCTGTTGTAATCTGGCAACTGCTGATTTGACGATTGCCAAATCTATCCCATAAATCTATCAAAGAGTAATCGCTAAAAAAATTCTAATAATTAACTGCAAAGAAACAAATATTTACTCATTATTGTTTTATATAAATCAAAAATTTCAGAATTCATAACATAATATAAACAAAATATACTTTTCTAAAGCTTTATGTTTTTATATTTGAAGCATACAGCATCTACATTTCGGCTGTTCCCGAACATAGCTATGTCCAACTTTGATTAAATTCTCCTCTGTTTCAAATGGCTAGTGCATACATGAAAATTGTTACAGTTTCTGTTGCAGCATTCTCTAATTTAGGCTTCTTAACATTTTGGCGTCTTTTCAAGGGAAGAAAGAATTAACACTTTGAATTTAATGAGATAAAATGATAACACACAACGCGCAGGAACAAGACTAGTAGTGCCACCAAACGGAAGGGTGCGAAATGAAACATGCATTAAATTTGGTTATCCTTGTTACAAATCTAGGTTTAATTTATCTGTATACAATGTTTTCCAGTGGTGCCCTCAACGGGAGATCTACGAACTGTTTTAGTTGTAATATGACCGATAGATATCACTAGTCTTCAGAAAATGATAAAAATAATATAAGTTACAAGGAAATACAGTTAAAATTTAATTCCTACTTCCAATTTAAAATTAACATTTTTCCTTTACAGTTAGTTCCTATTGTATAAAAGTGGCAAAGGTGAAGGAATACAATTTCCTCATTAATGAAGATAAATAAGATTTTTCAATATTTTTCAATATTCTTGCCATTTTAAAAAATAATTTAATTATAATTTTCAATATTTATGTCACTGGTAATGATCATCTTATTATTAATTTTCCCAATAGTTCGTTCTTTGTAGCTTTCAGTCATTTTTTAATAAACGTCAATAAATTTCTCTTATATCAAAGTAGGTATACTTGTATTATTATTTCATACTCTATTCATTTGTAGAGATAAGTATATACAAACACTCAAAATGTCAATCAAAATGAACGACCTTATTGATTCATCCAAAAAGAAAAAACTTCCGCTTAAATTTCCACTTTGGCACATTCCCTACTTGGAAAAGCACCGAATCTACGACTTGTTTCACGAGATAGTTAGGGAATTGGTCATTCAAAAACCGGATGATCATGTCCTCTTTACCAAACAGATTCTACTGAATGCCGCCAAGAGCAGAGACGTCCCAAGAATATTGTTTTTACCCTCCCCCAAAGTAAATCTCCAGGAATTATCTTCGGAGGTAGCCAAAATAACAAAACAGTTTGTTATAACACGCCAGTCAGTAGCAAACTGTCTAAATGCTGATTTTGATATAGTTAGTTCAGAAGTTTTAGGTGAATGTTTTGACTTTTCGTATTAAACTTAAATTTTAGTTTGATTTTATTTGTAGCAAAATGTTTGTCATTGATGGTTCGTCAGGAAAATTATTACTCCCATGGGTGGATCATTGTAGATTGTATCAGAAATGTGGATGATGCGAAACAACTGTTGTTGCTTGGTATAATTCCTTCGCATACCTTTCATTTAATAGCACCGTTGCAACCTAACGTTGAAGACATTTTATATTGCAAAGTAAGTTTTCATCTATGAAACAGGGTTAGGAAAATTAAAAATGTATTAATATGAAAGTCAAATTTAAAAAATAGGCTACATAATATAGAATATCCTTGTTCTTCTTTTTCTATTGCTCTTCTTCTATGTAACATTGTAGGTAAACGACCGACTGATCGTTACATCAAGCTCTATTTGGTATTTCGGTTCCATATTATAATATTCAAAAGCCACCACACTATATTAGTTTAATTGATACCATTTTTAGATACTTTTTAGTAGAATCATTTAAATCCGTAGGGAAGGACGGGGTAATGCCGTCATACGGGGCAATTTCTTCACCGAGTATTTTTCACAAAATATTAGTCCTGCACGGATCTGACTAACAGCTTCCGATTTAGCGTGCTTTGATCAAAACAGCTATTGCCGCTTTCAAGGTTAGTTCGTGCGAATATCAGTAAAACCGTTATAGTTTCATACTTCTTCTGCCATATTTATAACTCTAGGTAAGTGTGATAATAAGGTTCTTAACTGGTTTGTTGAATATGTCCTTTAATAATATGATACCTTAGATACTTTTCGGTGAGATTGCTTTTAAATGTTTGTTTATTGTTTGTAGTATGTAGTGATATATCCACCATATTATTCCCGATGGGTAATTCCGTCACTTTACTTCGCGGTTATGCCGCCATGACGGTACTGCACTGAATTTTCTTATCAAAATGAAAGGTTAACTACGCATTTTTTTGTGATTTTCAGATGGTACGATCACGTAAAAGAACAATAGAAAAGGCTATGTGGAAGGAGGAAAACCTCAGAAATGCCATTCAAGTAGTACGCCAAAATGGTTGCAAAAAAAGCAGCTACAATGTTTGGCATACCCCGAACAACATTAAGAGATAGGCTAAAGGTAAACGATGGTAGTAAGCCGAGATTGGGTCGGAAATGCGTTTTTTCTGTATAGCAAGAACAAAACTTAGCAGAGCATTTGATTAGCCTATCAAAACTATTTTATGGCATCACTACAAATAAACTAAGGCGACTGGCTTTCGAATTGGCTGAAAAACATGAAATCAAACACAACTTTAGCAAAGAGATCAAGTTGGCCGTGATAGATTAGTTAAATGAATTTATCTGCAGGCATAAAATTAGTTTAAGAAAACCGGAAGCCACTAGCTTGAATAATATCAAAGCATTTAATAAAGACGAAGTTGATTTGTTTTACAAAAATTTAGACACTGTAATGACTAAATATAACTTTCCATCGAACCGTATCCATAATATGGACGAAACTGGAATTTCCACAGCACAAAAATTCTTGCACCAAGAGGACATAAGCAAGTGACAGCAGTTACAAGTTGGGAGCGTGGCAAGAACATCACTGTAGTGTGTGCCATGAGCGCTTCAGAAATATATACGCCCCCAATGTTCGTTTATCCAAGGAAACGGATGTCACCTTTGTTGCAGCGAGGAAAACCCCCTGGAGCCATTTATAGATGTTCACACAATGGGTGGTCCAACGAAGATTTATATGTAGATTGGCTGAGACATTTCCAGAGAACCACTAAGTCAAGTGAATAGGACCCTGTCCTTCTGTTAATGGATAATCATGGAACCCATATTTCTTTGCCATGTTATGACTTTTGCCGTTCAAACCATATTCACGTTGTGTCGCTTCCACCCAATTCCTCGCACAGACTTCAGCCCTTAGATGTATCTTTCTATGGACCTCTTAAGAATGCGTTCAATAAGGAGTGTGATAATTTTATGAAAACAAATTTTCATCAAAACATCACTCAATACGATATTGCTCTGATATTCAGCAAAGCTTACTTAAGGATCGCTACCCTTGAAAAGGCAGTGGCAGGATTCAAAACATGTGGAATTTTTCCGTTTCAACCAGATAAATTCAGTGAAGAAGATTTTGCTCATGCTTATTCAGTCGTAGAGCAAATAATTGTTGAGGACAAGGAGGAAAATTCTGAAAAACTCAATGATACCTCTACTAATGAGGCACCTATTAATGAAAATCCTCCTGAAAGTGCTGCTACTGCTACTGCTATCGAGATTAATAATCGTAGTCAACCGGGAACATCGGGATTTTTCAAAAACCACTCCCGACATTTCACCAATGCCAACTATGTAACAGGACCGATTCTAAACAAAAAGGTCAGGATAGAGAGCAGCATTTTATTATTCTGACTTCGACACCGATGAAAGATGCTAAAGAAAAAATGGAGTTGAAGCAAAAGGCGAAAGCAGTAAAAGGAAATTTTATAGATTGCGAAAATAACAAAAATATTGGAAAAAAATCAAAAAAATTGAAACAAAACAGAAGGACGAAGGTGAAGACGAGCCTTCTAAGAATAAAATAACAAAGAAAATGAAGAATACTATCAGACCAAAATTCGATTTTGATGAAACATCGTCAGAAGCTTTTAATGATGACAAACTTTGTGATGATTCAAATGATGATATTTCCCTACTCACTGTGTTTACCGATGTGGAGAAATTTGTGAAGAATTTGGAGACACTGAACTTTGGTATCGCTGTACTTTTTGCTCGAAATGGGCTCATTCTCAATGCAGTGGAAAAGACAGTGCCAAAAATTATGTTTGACACTTCTATGAATAGAATAGTAGGTTGTTTTTAGGTGATGTTTTCATTTATTGTTCATTATACTGTTATTTTTTTATGTTTCCAAATAAAATTTCAATAAAGATATTTGCTTAGAACATGTTTATAGAGAAGTCTTATCCATCATTTCAGTTCAGTAGGTAGCGCCATTACCCCCTAGGCCGTCACGTTACACAAAAAAGTGTTGCGTTTATTTTCGCTTAATCAAGGCGAATAAAAAATTTCTGAAATATAATTTAAGTCAAAAACTTAGTTCTTAGATCGCTAGCATAGTTACGTATTTTTTTCATCTCAAAATTAAGTCACAAAAAATGATGATCTCATTACCTCAGGTGACGCCATTACCCGGCCTCCCCTATATGGTGAATCCTTATTGTGAACTTTTGTATTTTAAACAATCGTTTTTGGTCCTTATAGCGAGTTTTCTTCTTAACCTAACATTAACTTTCAGTAAATTGTTACGTCTAACTCCACGCTGAAGGGTAAAATATTTCAACCTTTTTGAAGTTTGGAAAAGAAAAAAATTGAAATATTATTATTATTTATTATTTTCCTTTTTTAGGTACCTACCCACTGGCCAGAACAAAGAAGGCTAATTGTTAGCCTTAGAAACATATTTAAAAACTCTTTGAGAGAAATTAATTTTGGTCATAGACATATAACAGAAATAATTGCAGAAATCATAGAAGTATCTAAAATAAGGAAACTTTTGAGGCCGATACAACCTAGGGTGGTGATTTTAGGTCCAAGAGGTACTTGTTTAAATTCTTTTTGTAAATTTTTCTCTGAAAAGATTTGTGGTTGTTGTCTTGAACTTACACGTACGTAGATTTTTTAGCCAGGAAGAAAAGATTTTTTAATTCTGGAAAATCCAATTCGGAGATCGCGAATATGTTGCAATTGTCACACTATACAGTGAAATAAACATAGTCAGAAGATACAAAACTACAGGTTTGGCAGTTACAAAACCTAAAAAACCTTCTTCTTCAAGTGCCATCTTCGTTGCGAAGGTTGGCGATCATCTGGGCTATATGTATTTTCGAAACTGCTGACCAAAACAATTCGTTGTTGCTACAGCTACACCATTCTCGTAGATTTTTTAGCCAGGAGTTTCGTCTTCTTCCTATGGACCTTTTTCCTGCTATTTTTCCTTACATAATTATTCGAAGCACTTCATATCTTTCGCCTTTTGTAATGTGTCCCAAGTATTGCACTTTTCGTTTTTTGATCGTAAATATGACTTACTTTTCTTCATTCATTCTTCTCAAGACCTCGACATTTGTGACTCTCTCGGTCCATGATATTCTCAGGATTCTGCGATAAATCCACAGTTCAAATGCCTCTAATTTTTTGGTATTAATCTTTTTCAACGTCCATGACTCCACTGCGTAGAACAGCACAGAAAGTACGTAACATCTCATCAGACGAAGTTTCATTTCAAGGCTCAAATCTCTTCCGCAGAACACTCTCTTCATTTTAGTGAATATGAATCTGGCTTTTTCTATTCTTATTTTGATTTCTGCTGAGCTATTGTTGTCTTTATTTATAAAAGTGCCTAAATATTTGTATTTGCTAACTCGATCGATAATTTCATTGTGTAAATATAAATTTTGGACATTTTGTGTTGATTTCGATATTACCATAAATTGAGTTTTCTTTATGTTTAAAGATAGTCCATATTCTTCACTGCAGTCTGCTATCTTACTCACCAATGTCTGTAGCTCTTCAAGTGTTTCTGCAATCAGAACGGTGTCGTCGGCAAATCTCAGATTGTTTAATCTAACACCATTTAAGGTGAAAAAGACAGCAAATATTTGATTTCACGCAAACAGCGCCTTTGTATCTGTTGATACGTATTTCGACCTAATAGGTCTCATCAGAACAGTTATTCAAAGGTGTTCTCAACGTGAAAGATCAATATTTCCTGTCTTTTAAGAAGCAACTATAACATGGCTTCGAATACGGACGCACTAGCGACATCTAATTTAACAATCGTAAAATAGTTTCGAAACACAATTCAGATTTCTGCTTTTATCTGTGCTTTCTAAAAATTGCAAAGCAAAACAGACGTTGATAAAGGTGTTAAAAGAGACGTGGGGAATCTAAAATTTGCATTCCACGACACATCTTTTCAACTAAGCAGAAATCCTTAGCGAATTGGTTTCTTGTACTCGTACAGAGTAAATCCGAAAAAAGGTGAAAAAGACAGCAAATATTTGATTTCACGCAAACAGCGCCTTTGTATCTGTTGATACGTATTTCGACCTAATAGGTCTCATCAGAACAGTTATTCAAAGGTGTTCTCAACGTGAAAGATCAATATTTCCTGTCTTTTAAGAAGCAACTATAACATGGCTTCGAATACGGACGCACTAGCGACATCTAATTTAACAATCGTAAAATAGTTTCGAAACACAATTCAGATTTCTGCTTTTATCTGTGCTTTCTAAAAATTGCAAAGCAAAACAGACGTTGATAAAGGTGTTAAAAAAGACGTGGGGAATCTAAAATTTGCATTCCACGACACATCTTTTCAACTAAGCAGAAATCCTTAGCGAATTGGTTTCTTGTACTCGTACAGAGTAAATCCGAAAAAAGGTGAAAAAGACAGCAAATATTTGATTTCACGCAAACAGCGCCTTTGTATCTGTTGATACGTATTTCGACCTAATAGGTCTCATCAGAACAGTTATTCAAAGGTGTTCTCAACGTGAAAGATCAATATTTCCTGTCTTTTAAGAAGCAACTATAACATGGCTTCGAATACGGACGCACTAGCGACATCTAATTTAACAATCGTAAAATAGTTTCGAAACACAATTCAGATTTCTGCTTTTATCTGTGCTTTCTAAAAATTGCAAAGCAAAACAGACGTTGAAAAAGGTGTCCTCATTGTGTTTCGAAACTATTTTACGATTGTTAACACCATTTACTTTAATAGCTACGGATTGCTCAGAGAGTGTTCTATTCATTACGTCTTCAGAATGGAGATTAAACAGGGTTGGTGACAGTATACTCCCTTGTCTCGCACCTCGCCTTATTTCAATTTCTTCAGTGGTATTATTCTCTACTCTCACTACTGCTTTCAGATTGTAGTACATATTTTCTATTAGTCGGATGTCTCGTTTATCTAAATTATTTTCTGTCAGGAGTCTGATTAGCTGATCATGCCGCACTTTATCAAATGCCTTGTTGTAATCTATGAAACACATGAATACATCTGGATTTATGTCAAGACATCTTTGAGACATAACGTTCAGTGCAAACAACGCTTCTCTTGTTCTGAGTCCATTTCGGAATCCAAACTGGGTATTATTGATGTCCATTTCCAGTTTTATGTGTATTCTAGAGTGTATAATTTTCAGGAATATTTTCAGTACATGGCTTATCAGACTGATTGTACGGTAATCACTACATTGTTTGGCATTTTTCTTTTTTGGTATAATAACGAAGGTGGATAAAAGCCATTCTTGTGGTATTTTTCCTGATGTATAATTGTTATTGAAAAGTTCAACTAAAATGTGAATCGAGTATTTTTTTATTAGTTAAAGGATTTCCGTTGGTATTTCATCTGGACTTGGGGCTTTACCATTTTTCATTCTTTTTAGTGCGTACATTACTTCCTCTTCCGTTATTTCTGGACCATCGTCTCCTTGTATGTTACTTAGCTCAGATTGTTGTCTATCATCTGCAAAGAGTTCTTCAATATAGTTTTTCCATGTCTCCAACTGTTCTTCTAGTTCTGTTATTATGTTTCCGTTGCCATTATACAAGGTATTTGGCTGCTTACGTTTTTGTGTACCTGTAAGTTCTTTCACTTTTTTATGTACATTAAAAATATCATGGTTTGCCTGCAATTGCTCTATTTCTTCACATTTTCTTTGATAAAATCTTCTTTTCTATTATGATTTCTATTTTGATTTCTTTCTGTATTTGTTTATACCTTTGTTCGTTTTTTCCTTTTATTATTCTCCGATTGTTCATGAGAAGAAGGATCTTATCAGTCATCCATCTTTGCTTTATTTTTGGTTTTTCTTTAGTCAGAATTTTCTTCGCAGGACCTGTTATATTTTGCCATTTTTTATATATGTTGTTCGTTGGCTGAGATGTTTTTTTTTCATGAAGTATATTCAAATTATTATTAATACATTTTTGCAGTTTCTCCTTTACCTCCAGGTTACATAAATGACTGACGTCTATCTGATTTTCTCTTCTTTTCTGCTCCAATCTTTTTAGTTTAATACTCATTTGCGCTATTAGAGGGTTATGGTCTGAAAAGACAGCTGCGCCTGGGTAAGCTTTAACGGATTTTAAGGAGTTTCTGTATAGTTCGTTTATCCACAAACACAAACAAAAAAAATAGTTCGTTTATCAGTATCAAATCAATCTGGTTTCGAATTATTCTTTCGCCATTGTCCTAGGGTGATTTCCAAGTATAAAGTCTTCTCTTTGGTAAGTTGAAGAATGTATTAGATACAATCATGTTATTCTCCTGACAGAATTGAAGTAGTGTGTCACCTCGTTCATTTCTTTTACCATATTCTCCTACATGTTTGTCACTTTTTCCTTTACCAATTTTTGAGTTAAAATCACCTAGAATTACGGTGATGTCTCGTGGTTTCGTCGATTTTAATACTTGATTGATTTCTTCGTAGAATTGTTCAATTTCGTCCTCGGATTTTTTTGCAGTAGGTGCATAGATCTGTATGATATTTAGTTTACTTGTGTTTGTTTTTAGTTAGAGAAATAAGAGCCGATCTGATACTGGAGTAAAATTAATGACCGACTGCATCATAGACTTAGATACGAAAACTGCTAGGCTGTGTCTGTGTTGAGTACTACTGTTTCCGGAGTAATATACCATGCCATTTGTTGTCGAAAAACTGCCAGAATTTGGCCACCTTGCCTCACTAATACCTAGAATGTCGACATTTAATCTTTGCATTTCTTGTATTATATTATGCATTTTGCCTGGATCATGCATACTCCTAACATTCCATGTACATATTTTTAATACTCTCTTGGGTGTTTTTCTATTTTTTTTTAAGAGTGTTATTTAGTACTTCACATGGATTTTGCTGGTTGACGACCCGGGAGGCCCTGTAGTCTTCTTGTGATATACCTCCCGTGCCGGATCCTGGTCTCCGAATAATTTTAATAATTTTAAACTGTTTGTCCTTTTGTTAATGTAGTGTTATGTACAATTTATGTCGATTTTTATGTGTATTACATTCTACGCTTGCTGGATAGCCAAAATTTGACGAAATGCCCCTGATGATGCTATATTAAGCGAAAGTACTTGGGCAAGATTTGATTAAATTTGTGCTCGATATTTGCCTTAATTTTCAAAATACAAATATTTAAATATTTTAGAAGAATCTCTTTTACCGATTATATAACACCGTTCAACATCAGCGGAAGATTGTGTCTTTCAATAGGACGGCGCAGATTGTCATACCTCAAAAAAGAGTTTAAAACAGATTGAACACCATGGCATACCACTCCTGGAGTGGGTTTCTAACAGTGCCGACTTGTCCCCAATAGAGACTTTGTGGTACGAAATGAAAAAAACTTTGAGAAAACATCCACCCAGATCCGTCAACGAATTGAAAGAAAAATTGCAAAAAATATTTTATTCATTTACATTAGAATTTTGTCAGAACTTGGTAAAAACTATGCGTAGAAGAATTGTGGATGTCATTAAAAATAAAGGAATATATAAAAGGATATAATAAAAGATATTTTTTATAATTAACAAATTCAAATATGTTCTTCTTCTTCTTCTTCTTCTCCTTCTTCTAAAATTTATTTTTGTTCTCTAAAATTTAATTCTCTTATCAATCTAACGTTGGGCCAAATGATATTGTAAGGGGCTCATATACTATAAACTATGTCTTAAGAAAGAGCCCTTTGTAGATTGCTTATTATTTTTTATACAACAATATGTCTTTACATATCTTCTCTACTTATCTTTCATGAGCTTCCAAATGTAAAATATGTTACAGGATCTGGCAGAAAAACTCAAGCAGAGCTGCTTGCTTATAACCTAAACTTGGTCAACATTGACTTCGAGTATCTTCTTTGCCAGGCCTGGATATCGCCAACCGAATTGGGTCAACAGCTCCGCCAATGTAACAACGAAGTTTGTTTTCATGCCGAACTTCTTTGCCAAGTTGTTAACAAAAGAATTATGCAATGCGATTGTTTAGGACAAGGATGGGTTCTCACTGGATATCCTTATACTGTTGCCGATTTTAAGTACTTAGATTCGTTGGATACACCTCCCAACAGGTATTTTAGCATTATCAATCTTTTTCTATCAATTTATCGATGTTTTTGTAGAGTAATATTCCTCGAGTGCGACCTAAATGTATGCAAAGAAAGACTTCGTCATCGAAAGATAAATACTGCAACTGGCCAAACAGTGAACAAAAAAGACTCCTCAGACCATGAAAACGATAAGGAGTTTGCGAATCATCCAAAATTTGATTCAAATCTTATCAATGCGGAAATTAATTACTATTGTCAAAATTATGGGGCTCTGAGAAAATACTGTGGTGGAACTGCTAGTATTGTAAATGGTGATTTAAATGAAAGGTAAAAATATTATTTTGCTTTTAAAAAACCATTTAAACCGAATAGAATATGCCTCTGTTACGTCACAAACTCTGACACACACAAACAGACATCTCAAAGAATTAACTAGAAAGTATATAAATTAAAATGAACATTAAACGAAAACATAACCATAAATAAACACTAGCATTATTGTTCTGAAGCTATTTTCTTGTGGAATTTTAAATTAATTACTATTTAACTGCGAATAAGCCACAATTAAACATAAAAATACGTTTATTGACGTTTCAATTTCCACTTCGGAAATCGTTCTAAATTAAACAAACTTTGTTTTTTGTTACATAGTGAAAAATTCTTCTAATAATTTAATTTTATCTGACTCATTTATATTGACAATTCAGACATACATTATGCATTGATTTTTCTTTTTTTACCATCCGTCTCTTTTAGGACTACATTTGAATTATTCCATTGAACCCTATGTTCATTATCCCATGCGTGTTTACATATTTGAGATCTATTAAATTCTTTATTTTTAATATAAGATTGATGTTCACTTATTCTAACATTTAATGGCCTTGATGTTTCACCTAAATAAAACTGATCGCATTCACAAGGTATTTTATAAATGCAATTCTTTGTCCTTTCTTGTTCATTGTTAGGTTTGGTTTTGGACAAAATAGATCTCAACGTGTTTGTTGCTTTGAATGTTGTAAAAAAATGATGGTAAAAAAAGAAAAATCAAAGAAGCGGCTCTAATTATGCTAAATGAGGCCAATTGTGTCGCAAATTCCTCGGCAGAATGTAGTAGGATCTGGTTACCAATATTGAAAGAGAAAGTTATAAATAAGAAAATACCAGTATTAGTACGTCAGTAACATATAGAGGATACATCATTTATGTTTTTTAAATAACGAAACATATAAAATCAGAATTTTGGTGTTTATTGAAGGTAAACTAAATGCACGAACAAATACTTATCATATCGGGATAGTATTATGAGGTTTTTTCCTGGTTTTTCCCTCATAATTTACTATGGAATCACTAACAGGAGAATTTTACTGTCATCATGTCATGTGTTTGTCTTTTTAAAGACAAATTACATGCTATGATTTTTTTCTGACGGATATTCTCAAGTTAAAATTGATTTCATGTAATCGAATGAACTATCTTATAAGTAAAGTCGTCCCAGGAGCGCAACTTAACAATATTGGCAATATCATTTTAAAGTCGTCTACTTTAAAATGCGTAATGTATGTCTGAATTGTCAATATAAATGAGTCAGATAAAATTAAATTATTGGAAGAATTTTTCACTATGTAATAAAAAACAAAGTTTGTTTAATTCACTGTTTGTATTTTGAGAACGATTTCCGAAGTGGAAATTGAAACGTCAATAAACGTATTTTTATCTTTAATTGTGGCTTATTCCCAGTTAAATATTAATTAAACACTAGCATGATATTCAAAAACCTATTTTGTAGCACATGAAGACATCCTTGGCACTAGCTAAACCTTAATCATTTAGCTGATTTCAGGAATGTTTCAAGTAAAATTCAACAACTGAATATAATGTCAATGTCAATAAAGTAGTCAAAGAGTTTATTACAAAGGAATGCCAATTCTGTGGAGCCTATTACATGCTACGCATAGTACTTTTGATTCTTTGTTTTGCCTTAAAAATAAATATTTTACCATTATCATTATATGTAAGATATCCTATTCTACCATTTTTACATTTCAAAAGAATACCATTTTTTTAGGGTTGTTAACGAAACCATATCGGCAATCCTTTTAAGAGCCGCTCCAGCAGCACCACCAAGAAAAGGTCTTTCCGCTCAAGATGACCTGTCTTCTACATCATCCGACGATTCATGTGGGTGTCCAGTGGTTTTATCGAAAATTATGGATGCATTTGTAAAAACAAAATAATATGTAAATGTAAATAATAAATATAAAAAAAAAAACAGTAGAAATGAATACTGGATTTTTTAGCCGCTTTTTTTTAGATGCCGCTTTAGGATATTATTCGTTTCCGTTCCTGTTTAAGTGTTTTGTTGAATGAATGAATTTTAAAGATGATTAGGGTAAATTGTGCAAATACTGGTCAGTGGGTAATGGCGGTCATCCCGATTGTGGAAAATCTATTCAATCTGGCAACCTCCTATAACTACCAACGTGTCGCTACACTACTCTGTATTCAGATTGCTGACGAGCGTTGAGTTGGCGCAAACCATTGTCATAGAAATATTATTAACCTGTTTTCAGTGTTTTCGATCTTATTTTTATGCTGAGTAATATAAGGTGTTAATTCATTTTTATTCACTTGTAGATCTTAAAATTGGTTACAATTGATTATAATGACGTTAGCTGCCTATTCCTTTTTTAAAGATCAATATTTTAATACATGTTTACGAGTAAAAAGTTCTAAGAAAAAAAATGCCAACAGGAGGCAATGCCGGTCAGTTGACCGGTATTACCCCCATGCTATAATTTATATCCTATACTATTAATCCTTAGGGATTAATCCATCCATTTTTCGACATTGCAAGAAAGAATAAAAAATAAAAATCGGCATTACAAGAAAAAGGTGTTTGATTCTAGTTCTTTGGAATCGGATATTAATATATCATGTGATAACAGTGACGATGCATACGAAGATAGATGCCTGGTTCACAGAGAGTTTGGCAAAAACAATGAATTGTGGTATATATTTACCGTTTGCTCACGATGGGCTTATTCAGAGTGCAGTGGATGGGATTCTGCAGAGAGTTATACCTGCGATGACTGTCAACTATTTTTACATTAAAACACATATTTTTGTTATTTTTTGTTTGTTTTGTAATAAAAAATATTTTTTCACGTTTCTTACTGATTTACTTGAATTATGACCCATTAAGCCACATTCGTTAATGGTTTTATAACAAAAAAATGTTAAATAGATATTGATTTTTATTTTAATAATAACACAAACAAATTGACTGGCATTACTCACACTCATGACCGGTATTGTCCATGTATGGTGACAATACCGGTTAAAGATACTTTTTTATGTTTTGTCTCTGTCAAAGACAAAAATTTTATATTTTTGAAATTAAATGTATCTTGCAATAAGTTAAAACCCCAAATTACGGATTGACGGCTTAAATTTGATTCACAGAGTTTTACTTTTTTTTATATTAACTTTTCTTCTTAGGTGACCGCGATTTGCACACTTTACCCTACATCACTCTCGCTAAGCCATTGTCAGGGGCAGATGGCTTCAGTGTTGGTCCAAATTTTACGTCAAATTTGAAATGTTTTGTGTTTTTTTTCCTTTTCATGGAAAATATGTAGCAGTGTTAATTTAAATGTGTAGTAACAGTTAAAGGTGTTAAAAGTTACAATTTGTCTCAAGAAGCCGTTTCAAAATACTTTTTCACAGTTTCGAGATGAATTTGTTCGTGTGACAGAAAGTGTAGGTCCAGTTCCAACCTCAGAAATTTAAAGTAAAGAAATTTTAGTGAAATACAGATAACTTTTTTGTGTTGATTTTTAAAGATAAACATTTTCTAATAATAATTGTAAATCTTAGGGTGTGGCTTGGCTGTCATTTTTTTTGTTCTCAGCTTTAAAATTTAAGAATTTAATTTAGGTTTTAAGAATGACATATGACAGCTAGCACTATTTTTGACATCTGGTAAATATCTAATCATATTTGAGACTTTGTTTTTGTTTTTTTAAAGGTTAACTTCTATGCATAGTTTCATTTAAAAAGATATTTCTTTATTTGTAATAATTTATTTCTGCTACAAATTGTCGTCCATTAACAAAAGTTTTATAATATCTCCAACTTCTAAAATTTGTAAACTGATAGGACATAGTAATGACACATTACATTGAGTATAAATCACTTTTTATAACAAATTTGCCGGTTTACTTAAACTACACATGCTGCCATCTGCTCTCCATGACCTCTCTTCTAAACCTTAATAACTGCACTATTAACTGCTCACCAAACTACATATTTCTAAAACATAAGACGAAAAACGAAAAACATTACAAATTTGACGAACAATTTAGACTAACCTGAAACCAACTGAAAATTAGCCTAAAATTAAGTATTAAAAGTATATAACTTATTATTCAGGTCAGAATTCGAGGAAAGCGAAATGTGGGAAGATGAAGAATATCTCAACAGAGTCAGCATAGCCATGATGATTTCCAACCTTCGATAGAAGACGGAACTTAAAGAAGAAGAAGAAACCAACTGCCTTTGACAGTGGCTCCAGCAAGAGAGATGTAATTCTCTTTAAAATTCATTCAGCCAACTCGGTATAGACAAAAAATAAAAACAACGCAAAATATCCTAAAGTGGTTCTCGATTAAAGAATACCAAGGAAATACACACCTTTGATATTCTTCTTCTTCTTCAACATGGCTATCCTAACTTTGCTTGCTGCTATTCTGAATAGTCCGGTTGTCGATGTATTAAACCACTTTCTCAGTTTTTGAAGCCAAGATATTCTTCTTCTCCATGATCCTCTCTTTCCAAATACCTTGCCCTGAAGAATGAGTTGCAACAAGCCATATCTCTGCTCATTCCTCATAACATGGCCAAGATATTCTAGTTTGCGCTCTTTGATGGTGTTAATAATCTCGCATTCCTTGCCTATTCTACGTAGGACCTCAACATTAGTCACACGATCCACCCATGAAATTCTTAAGATGCGTCTGTAACACCACATCTCGAATACCTCGAGTTTTCTTAAGGAAGCTTCGAAAAGTGTCCAGGCCTCTACTCCGTATAATAAGGTAGAAAATTTTGATATTACACAAACCTTTGATATTAAACAAACTTTAAAATGTGTCTATTATCAACTCCAGCGATGCAAATGGATTGAAAATACTTGTTCGGTATTAACACATACCGCGTGATTTCAATACATACAAAAGAATTTAAAAGTGCTACACTCTCAATAGGAAGAGAATCCCAAACAACTGGAAGGAATCAGTAACCATTATCCTACACAAGAAAGGGGATAAAGCAGATATAAAAAACTACCGTCCTATAACACTCCTCAATGTAATGTATAAACTCCTAACAAAAATTTTAACCAATAGATTGACGACAAAATTCGATGGATACCAGTCGAAAGAACAAGCTGGTTTTAGAAAGGGATACCACATTCCTGTATATATGGCGTTCATAGATTTCGAAAAGGCTTTCGATAGTGTCGAACATTGGGCAATGAAAAGTTCTTTGATTAACAGCAGAATTGACCACAGATATACGGGGAACTAATAACCAATATATATATATATATATATATATATATATATATATATATATATATATATATATATATATATATATATATATATATATCATCATCATCACAGTCATTAACATCTTAGTAGATGTGTTGTGGTTCATAATTGGGCTTCAGCAGCTCGGACAGTTTGATTGATAATATTTCTCCACTGTTCGCGGTCATCAGTTATATGTATTGCCTCAGTATACTGTTTATTGAGAAGCTTTTTAGTAATGTCCGCCCATCGCTGTGGAGATCTTCCGCGTTGACGTTGAGTCTGAGGCCTTCCTTGGACCACCAACCGCTCCATTTTGTGATCACTTCGATGGATATGGCCAAAGAACTTTAAAATTCTAGAGTAAACGGTACTGGAGAGACGTTGATCCGGTTTAATTTCATCCAGAACCGAGATATTTGTACGGCGAGCCGTCCATGGAATTCGAAGCAGGCGTCTCCATGTCCACATTTCAAAGGCGTCTATACGTCGTCGATCTGATTCTTTGACTGTCCATGTCTCGCATGCATAGTAAAATATGGAAAAGACCAGAGTTGAAACGAGTCTCTCTCTCTCTCTCTCTCTATATATATATATATATATATATATATATATATATATATATATATATACTTCTAGCGGTTAATGTGGGCTCCGTACTAAAACGGTATTATACTAACTCCAGGAGAATATACGCCGTGTATATTATTATCTGAGTAGCGCTTTATGTAGACTCCGACCAACACGTCGGATCAAGTGGACTCCGTAACTGGATAAAACATTTTTGGGATCCGTATACAGCTTTTAGCGTACACAACTAAGCTCCTGCGATGTTGCCAGTAGTTGTATTAGTCGTAGATTTTCAAATTTTAGAGCAGGTACATTTTAGAACTTAAAATTTATTTAAATATCCACCAGGTTAGTCATCGAGGAATTCCAAGAATATTTGGCTACTGTTTTTAAATATATTATAATATAAATTGTTAATATAATTTTATTTTATTTTTATGTTTAATAAGCACTTTGGATAATTTAAATTACTTGCTCTAATTATTTTCAAACTTTAGTATCCATTATAAACTTATTAATGCTAATATATAGCATTATTTTATAGCATTCTAATATTTTAGCTATGGATTAAATCCGAATAGCTTTTTGATATTACTTTACTTTCTCGGAGACATTATATTGTAACACAAGGATCTTATTAAATTACCAAAACCTTCCTTTCATATTTTATTCACTTATAAGGGGCAGCACTAACATCAGTAAGATAATAAGGCGTACCTATAGTTCTGGGCAGCTTAATAGAAAACTTGAATGTAGCAATTTTATTGGTTTCGGGACTGCTAACTGGATTGGGGAAGCAGGATATCAGCATTAAGTTAATGCATATAGGAATTGTTGCTTGACGGTTGAAATATCAAATATCAGAAGGTACGACGGTACCAGTCTGAGAAAGCAAAGCAAAACAACTTAACTATTATTAGACAATATCATATTTCCTAATAAACTAATATTCACTTTATAACGAGACAAAAAGATATCGAAACAGTATGTACATACCAACGGGTTTCCTATGTCGGCATCCAGCAAAATTGTTGTAATATTGATACGGGAAACAAAACCTTGAGAGAGAAATTGGCCCCAAGAAACTCTGCCTTAATAAACAGTCGAATAAAATACAGATTCTCGATTTAAATAGTTAAAAAATTAAAGAACAATTTATTAAAATAGAAACAGCGCCAATTTACGATGTAATCCATTAACGGCCCAAGGTACAAAGCAGCTCCTAGTTATGCTGATGATTACATCTATAAATATGTAAACGACATACAGAACAAAGTCCAGAGAGCATGAAAAAAGTTTCAAGTAAAATCAACGAAGTGAAAACCAAATACCAGCGCATAAACATAAGAGACCGTCAGTAAATCTAGATACAACGTTAAAGTCAACAATTTCAATTTCGAAAGTAAGGAAGACATTAAATATCTTAGAACAATAATCGCAGTTGGTAATACTACCACTGAAGGAGTTTAGAGCATAATACAAGCTTTAGACATATTTTTATGTATGGATGCGAATCATTACAATGACTAAAACAAATAAAAAAAGACTTCAAATATTGATAGATAATTGATAGGGAATAAGCACATCTATAGATAAGAATGAACAGATCATACAAGGTGGATAGCAAGGATTTCGGATTGGAGCCCAATAGGAAGGAGAAAAAGAGGTAGACCCCGAAGATCATGGAGGGATGAAGTGGACGAGGCCATGGAAAAACGAGACCTTAGAGATGGAGAATGGCAGAACAGAGAGGACTGGAGACGTTGGCTGAAAGAAGGAAGGCGGCGACAGCTGTAAAAATCCTTATATAGATAGATAAATAGATAAGAATGAATAACATATCTTAGATAAATAAGCGAAACAAAAGAAACTGTGTATAAACTTGAAATTTCAGAAATAATAATTAAATGAATTAATGTAAATCGTAGGAAAAGAAATAAGAGGAGCCACGACACAGTGAAAAACTAGAAATCTTATGGAAAAATACAATAAACTATTACATTTGCTCTTTAGCACCGTGAGAAGATCAAAATACAAATCTGCATACATAATTATATTAAAGAAAAGTTAATAAAAACTTCTGTTCGTCAGCAGCCAGAGAAATTACACATTATAATATATTGAATAATGCTTTTAGCTTAAAAAAAAACGGTGTTATAGTCAATAACAAGAAAACCAAATAAAAGTTCGTTAACAGACAAAAGGTATGATATAGAATGGAGCATTAATGTAACAATAAAACCATATACTTTTGAAGGATTGGAGCTATTTAGATATCGCTGATAACTTTGTCACATAAAAGATAAAAGCGAAAATGCATGTAGCAAACCATAGACATATAGTACAAATAGACTGAATACTGCCATACATTCACGTTTCCGCAATGCGACAGAGAAAACTGACGAAAAGCAATATCTGTATTTTTTTCTAATGGGACGGGTTTATCGACCACGTGACCTTCTCATTGGTCATTTAGGCCACGCGTTCGATAAACCTGGTAAATTAGAAAGAGATGCAGGGACTGCTTTTCGCCAGTTTTCTCTGTCGCACTGAGGAAACGGACCTGTATTGCAACAGTCAGTCTATTTGTATTTTATGTATATGTAGCAAACTGATATCCTCATATCACTATTAAATCTACAAAAAGAAGAAACTGCAATATAAACAAAATTTGTTTAGTACGTGTCTAGAAAAGAACTCTAAAAAGTAATTTCGAGATAGAAACGTCAACTACATGTGTAATATAAAAATCAAATTTATTCTTTTAACCAAAATGTTCACACCAAGTTTTAATGTATTTAAATATCCGGTAGCTCAAACTACTTGTATGCTATAATAGTATTCAGTAATCCATCTCAATATGTCTGACTTTATTTTTTTTTTTTAATTTTTTGGATAGAATGAAAGAAATATGCCACAGTATTTATTATGTACTACATATTTTATTTGACGCTTCAATGTTCAAATAGGAGTTCGTTCTTAAAAATGTACAATATTATTTTTACAAGGTATTACGTATAAGATGTTATTTATGTTTTTACTTTATCTAGTTGGTCATAATAATCAATTAGTTCGCGGTTGTTTCGCACTCTGTATTGATTTGTAATATTATCGATAACAGGTTTATATATTTCTCTAATAATTCTTCTTTCTGCGATGCTCAATCGGCTCTTATTTTGTTTTTTCGTCGTCCATGTTTCATGTTTTAATTCTCCCCGTATAATTAGCCCATTAACAGAGAGTCATTCCATCCAATAAGAGTGGAGGCTGCTCAGTCATCAAAGACAATAATTCCATCCAGTAAGGATGAAGACTGCTTAGTCATCAAAGACAGTCGTTCTATCCAGTAGGGGTGAAGGCTGCCTAGTCGTCGAAGAGACAAGTGCTATCTGCCAAACAAGAGAGTCGTGTCTTGGTTAAGGGGTAGCTGCCCTTTGCGCTATCGCCGATTCTTTTGTGGTTGCTGTATGTCAAGGGGTAAGGTCAGCCTACATATCTGTTGCTAAAATTACTTCGCTGCTGTAACGAGTACCATTTACTGGTATATGAATTTTGTTACGAATTTATCTTATGTGCTAAATAAACTCTAATAAATCTTTTACCGCGAATTAAAAAACATGTTTTAACCTTTACGTTTATTATGTTTGTTTTATTATTTATATCTCTATAGGTATAATTTAGAATATAATATTATTTGTCATATACAAAATCATACGATTTGCGTTACATTGATATTTATGTGGCAATTAGATATAGAGTCATTAGTCTTTCCTGTCATATCATATTTTCCTTAATCAACAAACCATAATCAAGCGGTTTAATTTGTGTAATACAATATCCCAATTCGTCTCATAATATTTAGTTTTCAAAACAGCTGTTACGCTAATAATTCGTTCACCTTTGTTAAAGCACTTTGGGTTATGACTACTTTTTCTTGGCTACGCAATTTTAGTTTTTAAATTACAGTATTTATTGATATGTTATTGGTAGGTTATGCAAGTATTGAGGAATAGTTTGGGATTGATATATGAGGTTGTGAAATATTAGGTATTGTTGATAACTGGGTAGTTGTTATATTTTTATCTGTGTATGTAGTTTGAGAACTTGGGAATAATGTTAAGGGTGATATTTGAGATGGAGTTAATATTGGTATAATTAATTAAGTAGATATAGTCGAGGATTGTAAGGAAAAGGACTTCGCTGAAGATGCTGATGTGATCAGGACGTCATGTGTGGAAGAGTATTAACTACTGTATTTATAGTAGTAATTGGCACTGTTGTTGTAAAGTTCTGATTTGGATTTGTACAGAATGACCAATTTGCCACAAAATGGTCAGATTTTTTACAATAGTAACACATCTGTTTTCTAAAGATAAGAAAATACGATTAGATGTTTGATCGTGGTTTCTGACAATTGAGGGAGGAATTAATGTAGCTTTCAAAGGAAAGATAAATGTATGTCTTGGAAAGCTCAATATATATATATATATATATCTATATACTGGGTTTGTTGTACCTCTTCGTAAAAAATTAATTGGAGGTAATAAATTGAGGCCTAATTTTTTAAGTTCATATTCTATGAAAGTGTGATAAATACTAGGAAAAACATTAGAGATCAGTAATCTTTCATTTGGTGTAATTAAGCGTCGAGCATAAATTATTTGATGATTGATAGTTATTCTTTCGTTGTCAGCCTTCATGACAGTTTTTTCTAATTCTTCACTAGCTAGGTAAATACAAATACGGTGATTTGAAATTCATGATGAAAAAATGTATATATCTTGGTTCTATAATTTTTTACAGTGCAAGTAGATATTGGAATTTTGGAATTGAATTGATTAACGCTACAGAATATGAAGAAGTTTTATATGATGTCAATAACGTTTGGGGCCTCGAGGCCACTGGACTATTAACATCATCCATTTTCGTTGTTTAATGACATCAGGTTATATAAATAATATGAACTTGTTTTGAAGTAAGTATCTAATTAGATTAAAATTCCTTACCGATTTTCTCCATTGTTATTCTCCATTGTTATTTACGGTATCACAACAATTTATTACACTTTTAATATTAACTGGATATAAATAAAAGCACAAAAACTAAGTGCGATTAGACTGGTAATTAAATAAATCTAGCTTCGACGAAGGTTCAAATCGTTGTCTCTTATTATTTTCTTTTCAAATATTCGGAGTTCTTCCTCACTTGCTTTAGTCATTTGCTATTACTCGTATCCATGTATTAAAATAGGTTTGAAATTAGTAGCAATATTATTTCTCCGAGAAAGTGAAGAATATCTATCTGCTATCCAGATTTAATCCATAGAATACATATTGGAATGCTATAAAATAATGCTATTAGCACCAAAAAAATTTGCTGATAATCAGTAAAAAAACTAAATAAATGTCCTTTAACATGCAAAAAAGATGATATAGAGTAGAGCATAATGTTACAATAAACCCATATCATTTTAAAAACATTGCAGTATTTAGTATATTGTAGATAACGTTCTCACATAAGAAATAAAAATGAATATTTAGGTAGCTAACTGATGTATATATTATAACCCTTATAACACTTTTAAATCCAGAAGTCTAATAGGAATCTATAAAATCAGGATATATAAGAAGATAATTAAATCAGTGCTACTGTGTGGATATGTGACGAGAACACTGTCAAAACAATGTAAGTAAAACTCAAGTAGTAATTAGATCAGGATTGCTAGAAATGTCATCGGAAGTATTTTCCAACTTATATAGGTCCGAGTACTAACCAATACCAAACGGAACTAATGCCAAGGTCAAACACATATACAAAGGTAGCAACGTCGTACAAGAAACTAAATCTCAACGCCAAAGTTGCGCCAAGCTTGCGCTGGCTATATCCAAAGGCTCTCTAATAACTGCATTGTCAAGCTAAATTGGGAGGATCGAGAAAAAAAATGCCCTTAGGACGTCCCGAATGAAGGAGGGAAGTAACATATGGTCAGATTTAGGAATAATGAGACTACCTACATCTTATCAACACATCCCTGTTCAATCACATGCTATCCTACCTACAATCAACAACTTATTTGTTAGGGATTATCAAATCAATTACAAGTAATCAAATGAACTAGACTTGAAAAAGTTATCCCAGGAAAGGCACTTCAGAAATAGGGAAATAAATTTTTACAACGTCATTTACGTGGCTGAGTTTTCAATACTAATGAGGAGACAAAAAGAAGAAAAGGTAATAGAACATTGTTGCGTTCTGACTATATGATGACGATGACCTTTATATAACATATAGGAAGAAAGAGAGACGAATGTCTATGTTCAATCTAGAACTCGCTGGTTTTTCTCAATTTCGAATTGGGTTTGTATATGTATTACTATATAAAATAAACGGAAGAGAACTGTAATTATGAAATTTTATCTAAAATGTAAAATCAATAAACAAATTATATATACAAAAAGATTATATAAATCGCTAATATTCACACATTAAAATATGCCCGATAGAAGTATGTCTTCTAAAAATACAAAAAAGTAGTTATTCATAACTCAGGAGGCTTTACAAAAGGTAAACGAATGAGCATAAAAGCACAGCTGTTTTTAAAACTTAATATTATTAGACAAATTGTGGATATCCATTACCGCTTGTCTATAAAATGAATCAGAAGACTATGCTAAAATATGATACGGCAGGAAAAACGGCAATGTAAAGCAAATATGATGATTTTGTCACAGCATAAGAATATTGCCTCGTACTGTCATATAGCAATTTGTTGTCACAAGTTTATAGTTTTTCGAAAAATGAACTCAGATTTAAATATTTAAACGTCAAATAAAATATAAAAACCTATTTAACCTTATTCCCAGCATTATTCTTAAACACTGACATAACGTCACAAGAAAATAATTTTAAAAAATCATTGCGAAATTCAAAATTTATATTTTTACCGGTATCTCAGAAAATAATAATATTTGTATAAAGTACAGTCATATTTTGAGATAAAATCTTCAATTCAGAGCAAAAAACTGAGCACACAAATATTTATTATTTTATGTACTATGTTGTAAAATAAGTATACTCAAAACAAATAAATATTATCTACCAAGTGCTCTACTCCAGTTTAATATCTTCTTCTTCTTTCTTCTTTATAAATAGGCTTAGTGCCTGTTTTACTTCGGTTTTGAGCCTCAATTGACGTTGTCTGACCATCTTTTCCTCGGTCGTCCCAATGATCTTCTTCCATTTGGCGATTTGTCTCTTGCTATTCGTACTATTCTATTTTCTGTCATTCTTTCGAAGTGTTGATTCCATTCCGCTTTTTTTTTTGGTCCACGCGTTTATTTCCTCTAAATCACATCTCGCTCGTATTTCTTCACTTCTTACTCTTTCTCTTAGAGTTTAGTTTGTTATTTTTCGTAAGACTTTCATTTCTGTTGTTTCTAGCAGTGTTTGTGTTTTCGCCGTATCTGCTCTTGTTTCCGCTATGTACGTCATTATCGGTCTTATTGTTGATTTTTATATCCTCAGTTTAATATCAGTTTAATATCAATGCATAAAATATTATAAAAATTTCGTCATAGTTGTAAATTTATATTAGATAAAACCAAATGTAGAGCATATAGTGAAATCTGAATATCTTACAATAACTATAACGAACGAGAACATTATTGATAAGAAAAAGCCAGGCCCATCGCTAAGAAAGTGAGAAAGCAATTGGCAAAAGCAAAGGGTACTTTGTACTAAAGTAGCCGTACTCTAAAGCATAAGCATGTCATTTTCTACTCTTTTAGTAAGTGATGGATCCGACCGTTACTTGATAAAAATTCATTTTATCTAACAATAAAAGATGTATGCGTTTACACGTTATAGTTTGTAACTGAATAAGTTAAGGACGGGAGAATTGTTTGTCTCAAGTTGGCCATTCAGAATTATGTCTTTATTTTTTAATTTGCTAATTTCCATAGATTCTACTTTTCATAGAATCTAAAGGTAGCTTCAGGGCTTTATTATAAATATACTTTTTTAGGAATGAAAATACGTAAATAGAACCTGGAATATGCATGTAACGTAACCTTTGATCTCTGAGATAAACCCAACTCCTGAACAATGGCGCCGATATATGTAGTTAAAATTTTGTACACCTATTTTAACCGTTTATTTCCTTATTATCCATATATGAGTTGTAACCGATATTACAAACTCATTTATTTTTCACAAAGAGACGGTATATTAACTACATTTATTACTATACAAATCTGATCGAAATATTGTCTAAAAGTAACAGTATGCAAAATTAAAATTTTTAATGAAAAGTAAAAGATTAGCCATATTTTATAGGGTTTAAAGATCGGCCAAATCGGCCTTTTTAATGCCAACTATCCTAATTATGTATATAAACATTAGAGAAGGGAATATCCAGAGATAAAGATAGGTACTTTACTTTACTTAACTTTATCAGACATATGCGGTTAACACAAATGTGACGTATTTCTAGTGCAGGAAACACATTGAGGGCCAAACATAGGCAAACAAGAAAAGAAAAACTTAAAATGAGAGGGGACAAAACCAGTCAGCTAAGGGAATCTTTCAACGGTGTTGAGCTTGGATCTGCTATCTACGTATATACCTAATGAACAATATTACGGCTCCTGACTAAAGATCTGAGCACAAAACTAATTCTAAAATTTGGATCAAAAATACAACAATGGCTTGTATTGTCCAGGTATGCCTACACAACAGAAGATTTTTCGTATCATTCAATGGTAAAAATAACAGATGGAAAACGCAGAAGAACGGTCTCCTTTGAAATAGCGTAATGGTACCTACACTGTATAATATTTACACAACCCATACCAGTAAATACTAGGACTTTTATTATGTAGACGATACATCGATATTGTTGCACAACCAAAAACTTTTGTTGCTGAAGTATAGAAAAATCTAAATCATACTTTAAACACAATAAAAATAGACTATGAATCAATTTTAAGCCAAACCTTAGAAAAAGTCAGATGTCCTGCTTTAGTGTCCCTAACAGAATTGCTTTTAAAAATCTAAACACCCAATTGTGTCATGAAATTTTTAAACTCTGGACTTGCTATAAATACCTTGAAGATAGTTTGTATCACACTTTGTCATTCATAGAACATTGTTTAAAACTAAAAGGCAAACTGAGGACCAGAAAAATAATCTCTGCAAACTTGTCAGCTAAAAATGAGAAGCATCCTTTCATCCTTAAAACGTAGACGCTTGCACTCTATGCTTCTGCTACCGAATATACCTTGCAAGTATGGATGACACCAACACATATTTAACATGTAGATTTAGCTATAAATTAGACAGCCAAATTCAGCGAATATTAAGACACACACACACACACATCCATACATAAGCTCTACAATATCGTAGCTATCAATTCACCTAATATCCGAAGATAAGTAGCTAGACTGCTAGAGAATAAAAGATACAGAGTCTAGAATCGCAACATCCACTCAACGAATACCAGCTGAATTTATGACTAAAATCGAGAAAAAACTGACCAAAGATTATTGCAAATTTGACACTAACTCCACGTTTATTGATTACATATTACCCCTAAATAGCAGATAAAACATTTAGAAGTATGTAATATTGGTGAACTGGTACATTCTTCTTATATAAATTAAGCATTCTTCCCTCTTTTGTGCACTACTAGCAATTTTTACATAAAAATATCTATTTTTGCACTAAAATATTTATTTTAAGATAACCTATCCAAAATTATATGTAGTACACAGATAAAACCAGAAATAAAATAATAAAGAAGCTGTATACAAGATATCGTAAAACAATGGGTTAACTAAAAGTTCTTATTAATCGTATTCCTAAATAAAACGTATAAAGACATATTCATGTTAACAAAATACATTAAGAAATATTCGCATATGAAAAAACACGTCCAACTTGGTAATGAAATCATTTTGTATTTATAAAGCTATTTTTAGAATAGCAGGTACCTACCAAAAACAGGTATTTGGTATTATACATATCTATTACATATTGTCAATATGATCGCCAACATTCATAACGGATAGGCACATCAAGAAGAAGAAGATTACATATTGTAATGCGTATGAAAAGGAGTCCGTATGAACCGTTTAAAATATATAAAATATATATATCAAGAACGCTGGCCTAAGTGCATAGTTGCCAAACTATCAGAGCTTACTTAAACCGATATTCCTATGGTTCCAATATACAGTGAAAAAGATCTGAACGACCCCTATAATATATACACGTGAACTAAGCGAAATACATTTATGATACAGGGGTACTTATGAGCTCCAAAATTTTATTAAGAATTATGAAACTATACATCTTAACGAATCGACAGAGCCAATATTATGGAATGTACAAGTGAGCTCCGTATATCGGTGTCCACTTGACCACGGAGCTCACTTGAACCTGAATTTTAACATGGGTGGAGTTCACTTTATGCCGTAAATATATATATATATATATATATATATATATATATATATATATATAAGGAAGTAAACTTTAAACAGATTTGTGTATAAATAATTAAGTTTGTGTGAATGTTAAGTAATTTTTTAAAATTTTAAATATAAGAATAGGTTTTAGCTCAACAGACTGTGATAAATTTTATCAACAATTTTTATAAAATCATTTATAATACAACCTCATTAAGTTTCTCCCTGATGAAGGACATAACCAATGTCCGAAAGCTTGGAATAAAAATTTAAAAGAGTACACCTTTCATTTTTATTGCTGCATACCCAATATTTAAAGTTACATCCTTACGTGGTCAGCAAATACTTCTGGTTCATTATATATATATATATAATATATATATATATATATATATACTGGATTTGAAATTTCCGCGGGAGCTATATGTGATTTCAGTTGTTTTCCGGGTTTGACTCCGCGTTAAGTAATTTTGGTTTTAAGAAAAACCATTGTTTTGACGACGTTTCGGCAAGGTCACACTTGCCATTGTCAAGTCAGATTAGCTCTGCTTCGTCTTGATGTTTCATGAGAAATAGAACAAGTTAAGGATTATATATATCTTGCTCAAACTATAAAATTTAACAAAGAGAACCAAACAGCAGAGATCAAGAGACGAGTTAGACTGGCATGGGCGGCATTTGACAAACTAAGCTACCTTCTTAAAAACAAAAGATATCCACAGCATCTTAAGATCAAAGTATATAATCAATGCGTACTCCCTGTTCTTACTTATGGTTCCCAAACGTAAACATCTACAAAAGCAAACATGGACAAAATCATAAAAACCCAAAGAGCAATGGAAAGACAAATGTTGCACATAAGACTAATGGATAAGAAGAGAAACGAGTGGATAAGAGAGAAAGCAAAAGTGAGGGATGTTAGACCAGAAGTTGCAAAATTGAAATGGAGATTTGCCGGACACAATATAAGACAAAAAGAAGACCGATGGAACAAAATTCTTATAAGTTGAAGACCGTGGGAATATACACAAAGCAGAGGAAGGCCCCAAATGAAATGGGCAGATGATAGCAAGAAGCACGTGGGCTCTAGATGGATGACTGTAGCGACAGACAGAGAAGAATGGAAAAGGATTGGGGAGGCCTATGTCCAAAGATGGACCGAAGAAGGCTAATTAGATAGATAGATAGACACTCTCAATAAACTTTAACAGGTTTGTAACAATAATGTGTATCTGAAAAACTTTAAGGGTTTTAAAAACACACACATAGTGTGTCACAGTTTCTAGATGGACAAAATCTAAAAGTAGTTTTCTCATTGTTACCAGTTGATTCTCTTGTTCACAAACTTAAAGCTTTAAGCAGTAGTTCTAATTTCTCAGATGTTTGATAATATTTCAAACACGTTATTTTTTTGGAAACTGGTGAGGCAGTAATATTGGTGAAATTTGCGTAATTTGTGTTGGTGATCAGAAATTGAAATATGTTGGAGTGATGAAGGCTGTAGCTGTGGAGTACTGTGACCTAAACAATGGAAGTATAGACATTTAACATCCAAAGGTAACAAATTATGTTGCTCTAGCTTATATTCTCGCCTTAATAGAAACCTTAATGGAAGAAATATGTTATTGAAAGTATGCAAGTAGAATACATAGGTTAAATACATAATAATGAAGACTCCACATTCAAACCAAGAAAGTTCAAATTAATTTTAAAATTGAACTACATCGACAAGAGGAAAGCCGACCTCAATTAGGGCTAATGCTGGTTATTTTCATAATCTTTACTACTGCAACCTGAGGTTAAATTTAATTGTAATTTGATAATAAAATGATAGTCACAGTTATAAAACTTTGTTATCAAAATAGTTTAACCCAAATACCGACATTCCTATTTTTACATTTTTTCTTAGATCTTCAGAAAAATGTTTCATGGCCAAGATTTCTACACCATTTACTATACCTGCGGTGTGACTTCCTTCAACAAAATGCGTATCAGTGACCGCATATTCGTGTTTATATCTTTAGAACGCAATTGGAAACGTTTTCCATCTATTCAAATTTTTTTTATTTATTAATCTGACTCACGTCGCTAAAAATTAGTAGTTTTAAACTCTAACACAAAATTACTATAATAACACTGGATTGGAAATTGCATTAGCAATTTGCAATAGGACACTCCTGTGTCCATTGTCCTTACTTACTTACTTACTCCGTGGCGTTACAACCCTTCGTGGGTTTTAGCCGACTCGACAACATGCCTCCACTGTTTTCTATCTTGAGCAACCTCCATCCAATTCTCCACGCCCATAGTGCTTAGGTCTCCTGCTATATTATCTCGCCACCGAAGACGAGGGCGTCCGCGTGGTCTCCTTCCAGTTGGGACTTCCTCCCACACCAGTCTTACTGTTCGTTCATCAGAATGTCTTCTGAGGTGTCCTGCCCATTGGAGTCTTCTGGACTTTATTTCTTTTATGATGTTGGTGTCTGGGTAAAGTTCTTCAAGCTCTTTATTAGTTCTTATCCTATATTGTCCTGATGCTTCATCAAGCACCGGACCAAAGATCTTCCTTAGGATTTTTCTTTCCCAAACACGTAGTCTCTCTTCATTTGCCTTTGTTCATCGTCCACGTTTCGCTTCCATACATCACAACGGGTCGTATGATTGTTTTATAGACCTGTATCTTCGCACCTCGTGTTAGTTGTTTTGATTTTATAAGGTTTTGGAGGGCAAAAATACATCTGTTGCCGGCCTGAATCCTGTTGTTTATTTCTTGTGATCCGTTGTTGTCTTCAGTTATTGTTGTTCCAAGATACTTGAATTCTCTAACGCGCTCAAAGTTAAAGTCATCGATGGTAATGTTCTGACCGATTCTGTCTCTGCTTTGGTTATTGCGGCTCATATACATATATTTCGTCTTATTTTCGTTGATTTGGAGCCCCATCTTCCTGCTTCCTTCTCAAACCTTACGAAAGTCTCCTTCATCTTTAATCGCGTGTTTCCTATTAGATCTATATCGTCTGCAAATGCCAGTAGTAAGTTTGGTCCTTCTCGATGAAATACTGTATTCGGTTTTTTCGATTCTTGCACTTCTGATTATGTGCTCCAGAGCTAAGTTGAAGAGTTGTGGTGAAAGTGCATCTCCCTGTTTTAGTCCATTGTTTATTTCAAATGTCTCCGAGTATTGTTGTCCAACTCTCACCTTACATCGTAACCGTTCCATACACATTCGTATCAACCGGACTAGTTTTTTTGGAAAGCCAAGTTCCTGCATCGCTGTCCACAGTCTGTCCCTACATACTCTATCAAATGCTTGTTTAAAATCTATGAACATCTGATGAAGCTCACGATCAAACTCCCAGCATTTTTCCATTATCTGTTTTATAGTAAATATCTGGTCAATTGTAGAGCGGCCCGGTCTAAATCCGCATTGATAATCTCCAACGATTTCTTCTGTGTATGTTTTGGTTCTTTCTAGCAGGATGTTTGCAAGGATTTTGTAGGTGGTGTTTAGGAGTGTTATTCCCCTGTAGTTAATACATTGCTTTTTGTTTCCTTTTTTGTGTATTGGTACAATAACCCCTTCTTTCCATTCATCTGGCATTGTTTCTTCTTGCCAAATGTCTTGAATTAGCTTGTATATCGAACTATACAACGCTTCTCCTCCATGTTTTAAGCACTCTGCGGGTATACCATCGCTACCTGGTGTCTTATTATTTTTGAGTGTCCATTGTCCTGAGACTGAGAAATTGGTCTCAAAGGCGGAAGAATGCAGAAGGCAACGACAAACCACTGTATCAAAGGTCTCTGATGACATCTCTAGTATAATTTATAATGGCTAGCACTATTTGCGCCGCAAGAGACATTATTGATTATGGTAATCGGAGACCAAAATCCGACAGGGGAGGACAACCATCAGAACGCAAGGTCTCCTCGGTCGTCAACATGCGAAACCCTTGCACAAAAAAAAACAAAAAAAAAGACTCAACTCCCTTAGATACAAATAGCTACCTGGAACGTAAGAAGTATGTATCAGCCTGGAAAACTACATAATGTTATTAAAGAGAAAGAGAAACTAAATGTCAGGAAATGGAGAGATATCAATAAATAACCACAATATTTATTATACTGGAGGAGACAAAACTGATCATCGATACGTAGTAGCTTTTATCATAAGCAACACTATTAGAAAATCAGTGCTAGGTGTGATTCAAATCTCAGAAAGAATAATAATGCTAAAAATTCAAGCATGGAACTGTAATATTAATATGATCCAAGTCTATGCTCCCACAGCTGATAAGACCGAAGATGAGATCGAAAAGTTTTATTCAGAATTTGTTTACGGCAGATCTGAATAGTTCAGCAGATGACAATCCGAACCATTGCCGCAAGTTTTGGAGCCACGAGTGTCTTCTCCTCCCTGGACCTCTTCTGCTGTCTATTTTCCCATGAACGATCAACTGTAGTACTCTATATTTATTATGTCTCATAACGTGACCCAAGTATTCCAACTTTCTTTTCTTTATACTTATTCCTACCTCTCTCTCTTTACCTATCCGGCGTAGTACCTCTTCGTTGGTCACGTGCTCAGTCCAGGATATGCGGAATATACGTCGGTAAGCCCACATTTCGAAGGTCTCTACTTTTTTCATCAATGTTACGGTCATTTTCTACGCCTCCATTCCATATAACAAAACCGGGAATACATAACATTTCAGAAGTCGAATTTTGAGAGGTAGGTTTTAGAAGTAAAAATTTGCTTCATGCTAGTTAACGATGCTCTTGCCTTTTTTACTCTTATACGTATTTCCTTCGCTTGATCCCAATTTGAGTTACCTGTTGTTCCCAAGTAGATGTACGAATCCACATGTTCAATTCTTTCATTGTCTAATATCAGTTGCTGTGGTGGTTGTTGGGTTTTGCTTACTAACATCCATTTGGTTTTTGTGATATTTAGTCTGAGTCCGTATTGTGCACTTGTTTTTTGTATCCTACTAATTAGGCAACTCAGTTCCTCCATGCTAGTTGCTAGAATCACAGTGTCATCAGCATACCTTATGTTATTAATTATTTCTCCATTCATCTTTATGCCTTCTGTGCTTTCCTCCAGCGTTGTTTTAAATACTTCTTCTGAGTATATATTAAAGAGAATTGGAGAGAATTCCGAAATCCAAACTGCGAATCTCCAATGTTATCCTCGCATGTTTTGCTTATTCTGTTGTAAATAACCTTGGCGTATGCCTTCTAAATGTGGTTAATTAGACTTCTCATCCGATGTTGATCACAAGACTTTGCTTTTGGTTTTTTCGGTATGGCAACAAAAGTTGACTCTAGCCAGTCTATTTTATAAATGCAATTCTTTGTCCTTTCTTGTTCATTTTTAGGTTTGGTTTTGGACAAAATAGATCTCAACGTGTTTGTTGTTTTGAATGTTGTTGAAATGTTCAATTTATTTCCTATCCTTTTAAGATTTTCTGATAATCATTTTATGTATGGTGTTGTTATTTTCCTCGTATTATTCCTTCTCTACACTGTAGGAACTCGTTCTAAGTTGTTCTGTTCTATTCGATCGACTGTTGAAAATTCCTTATTTATAAACGATAAAGGATAATCATTTTTTAATAAAACAGATGTTAACAAATGTTTCTCCTCCAAGAACGAATTTTCGTTAGAACAAGTAATTTTGGCTCTATCGTATAAGGATTTAATTATTCCCTTTTTACATTAATATTGTGATTTGATTTGAAATTTAAATATCTATTGGTATGTGTTGGTTTTCTATACATCTGGGTCTCATATCCAGTAACGTTCTTAGAAATTAAAACATCCAGGAAAGGTAGCATGTTATTATATTCCTATTGCATGGTAAATGTTATTGTCTCTTCTTTATCGTTTACATCATTTAGGAATGTGTCCAACAATTTTGATCCATGAGGCCATATTGAGAATACATGTCATCATCTACATACCTCCACCATACTGTGGGTTTTAAATTTTGTTTAAAAATGATATTTGTTTCAAAATCTTCCATAAATATATCGGCTAAGAATGGAGATAACTTAAAAGGATAGGAAATAAATTCAACATTTCAACAACATTCAAAACAACAAACACGTTGAGATCTATTTTGTCCAAAACCAAACCTAACAATGAACAAGAAAGGACAAAGAATTGCATTTATAAAATACCTTGTGAATGCGATCAGTTTTATTTAGGTGAAACATCAAGGCCATTAAATGTTAGAATAAGTGAACATCAATCTTATATTAAAAATAGAGAATTTGATAGATCTCAAATATGTAAACACGCATGGGATAATGAACATAGGGTTCAATGGAATAATTCAAATGTAGTCCTAAATGAAACGGATGGTAAAAAAAGAAAAATCAAAGAAGCGGCTCTAATTATGCTAAATTGAGGCCAATTGTGTCGCAAATTCCTCGGCAGAATGTAGTAGGATCTGGTTACCAATATTGAAAGAAGAAATTATTAATAAGAAAATACCAGTATTAGTAAGTCAGTAACATATAGAGGATACATCATTTATGTTTTTTAAATAACGAAACATATAAAATCAGAATTTTGGTGTTTATTGAAGGTAAACTAAATGCACGAACAAATACTTACCATGTCGGGATAGTATTATGAGGTTTTTTCTTGGTTTTCCCTCATAATTTACTATGGAATCACTAACAGGAGAAATTTACTGTGATCATGTCATGTGTTTGTCTTTTTGACGAATTACATGCTATGATTTTTTTTTTGACGGATATTCTCAAGTTAAAGTTGATTACATTGATCGAATGAACTATCTTATAAGTAAAGTCGTCCCAGGAGCGCAACTCAACAATATTGGCAATATCATTTTGAAGTCGTCTACTTTAAAATGTATAATGTATGTCTGAATTGTCAATATAAATGAGTCAGATAAAATTAAATTCTTAGAAGAATTTTTCACTATGTAACAAAAAACAAAATTTGTTTAATTTACTGTTAGTATTTTGAGAACGATTTCCGAAGTGGAAATTGAAACGTCAATAAACTTATTTTTATCTTTAATTGTGGCTTATTCCCAGTTAAATAGTAATTAGGAATTAAGTAGGAGGGGCTAGAGGTTTTACCAGAAGGCAACATCTTATATTGCGCATCACTACTCCTTTGAACCCCCCTTCTTTTCCATACTTGTTAAATTAAAATGTACTGTTAAAACAGTCAATTGTTCTTCTATCTTGCATTAATCTTCTTTATATTTCTTGAGCATATTTCCTTGTGATCTCGAATGCAATTAGTAGAACTGAATTTTTGCTATATTTTTCAGTAGGAGTATAGAAAGTGGGGTTGTAAATTATTGTGGTATATTTCCAAACATATAATACGAAGTCTATAAACATGTCACAAGAAAATACCTTCAAAACATATTTTGTAATTGTTTAAATTTAAAAAGTCATTGACCCCAAACTTTCCCATTTTGTTAAATGGACATTGCTGAATAGTGAGATCTACATCCCGTCTTGCATCGGTGGTCCATTAAAAAAGATTAATCTTAAAATTAAAATAGTAATATTTCACAAAACATTCTAAATTCTTCTACCAAATTATTTTAAAAGCTATTTGAGATACCTTTATCTTTTTAAATTGTTATTACAGAGGAGTTTGACCAACTCGGTCAAGCCGTTTATATCAAAACCGTTTCCTATGGCGAAGGAAGTGTTTGTTTTCAACTGAAAGTAAGATAAGTCATCTTTATCTGAAATGCCAGCCACTCATCTCGTGATATCATCTGTTTATAAACTGTGGTAGAGTCTGAATAAGTGTTTAATGTATATTTAACATATCATATAGATAATAAAGATATTTATTTTTAAATAGTTTTCAGCGACAGCTATTATGAAGATAGTTAAATGGAATGTTACAATTGTAATCTGCTTAAAACAAAAAGGTTTTAGTAAATTTCTAGACTATCCCCTAACAGAAATCTATATATTTGTCTATTTGTCTATCTTAATGTTAACAGAGTTTAATGAAAAAGGCATAAACCTGCTCACCTTAGGAAAACCACAGCATCTGCAGTACTTATAATATTATAATAATGAGTAAACGGACTTCAAAGAATCTGCTACTTTTAAAAAGGGAGAAAATTGTTACAATGCAGTTAGAAACGATATCAATAAATCTGTAAATAAACTATGTTTAAAAAAAAAGATGACTTGAGAAATCTAGGGGTCAGAAATTGGAAAGCCAGGGCGAAAGATAGGGGGGAAGGGTGACTAATTTTTGAACAGGCTAAGACCCACCTAGGGTTGTAGAGCCAAAGATGATGATGATGATGATGATGATGATGATTAAAAAAAAGGAGCAGTTTATCCTAATTTTATGCTTACTATGGTAGATACTGGGACAAATCGTAAGTGATATTAGGAATTGCTAAGTAAAACTACAGCATCTAGGGATGTTATGTTTTTGCGGTGTTTTTTTATTAGCATAATGCTAAACAAAATATAATTAAACAACAAAATAAGTTATTGAATAATTTATTAAAACTGAATATTTAATAGAAAAACCACATTTATTAGACTGGATAAACCGTAACAAACAAAATGTAGTACAAAAAAAAATAAAATATTATTAATCCTTATATTCCTCAAAGTTTTGGCAAAATTGTAATCGATTGAAGGCATTAAGGTATTAAGGTTTTTAATACCGGTTACTTTTTTATTTTTTTTATACTCCATATGGAGATGTAAATGCCTGAGGGCTGGGAAGTTTTTTATTTAAAACTTTATTTTGAAGAAAATTCATTCCAGACATATTATCGACAGAGTTATTTGTAACTTGTACATTAGAAAAAATGATCCCCTGTTGGCAACAATTTCTCATTTTCAACGCTAAATAGACCAGGAGCACAGAGGATCCTTCTAGACGAACTGAAATGGTATAAAATAGGAATCACTGCAGTACAAGAAACTAAATGGTTGGGAAAAGGTATCCGGGACACTAAAACACACACTATACTGTATAGCGGTAAAGATGAAGGAAATAAAGAATTTGGAGTAGCCTTTATCGTAGAAAATAAAATGAAGCACATGATAACAGACTTTCAAGCCATCAATGAAAGAATCTGCAAGCTTATAATAAAAACGCATTTCTTTAACATAACACAACATAACTAATAGAAGTCAAGTTGACGTCATATATACTGACTTTACGAAGGCATCCGACAGAATTCACCACGGCGTATTACTTTCTTAATTGTGTCTCTTTGGTCTTTCTGAGGATGCCGTGACTTTTATGAGGTCTTACTTGTCAAATAGAACGCAGTTTGTTGCTTATAATGGTTACAAATCGGAAAAGTAGCTAGCTTCTTCAGGGGTTCCACAAGGTTCCAATCTAGGTCCATTATTGTCTTGTTATTTATTAACGATCTGTGTGAATCAATTTCTGCACCATGTTTATGCTATGCCGATGATTTAAAGATTTATTCATTGATAAGCGACCTTAATGATTGTCATTTTCTGCAGAGTGAACTTGAATCTTAATGCCAATAATTGCAAAGTAGTTAGTTATTCTAGAAAACAGTCTAATATATACCATCCTTATATTATCGATGGCAATGAATTTGAACGTTTAAATAAAGTTAAAGACCTTGGAGTTACATTTGATTAGAAACTCACCTTTGTTGAACATGTTAATTTAAAGGTTAAAGAAGCACTTAAATCTTATGGATTCATAATTAGAAATAATCGAAATCTCACTAATACTAAGACAATTACATTACTTTATTACACTTTTGTACGATGTAAACTGGAATATGCTTCTGTCATTTGGTCACCTTTTTATGATAAACACATCCAAATTATAGAGCACATGCAGCGTAAATTTTTAAAATTTTTGTCTTTCAAAATTAACGGCATATATCCCAGGAGGGGCATCAGCAATAGCGAGTTGTGTAGCGGTTTGGACGTAGTATCATTAGAATCTAGACGAATTAATGCCTCCCTGATATTCCTGTACAAGCTACTACATAATCTCATTGACTGCCCTCATATTCTTCGACAAATAAATTTTAACGTTCCATCTTATCCAGTGAGAGATTCAATTACGTTCAGAAATACACAAGCTAGAACTAATCTTATGTTAAATTCTCCTCTATTTCTCATGTGCAACTATTATAATTCCTTAAGTGCTTACTGCGATATATTTCACTGCAGTTTAAAGCAGCTTACTAGGATAGCTGAGATCTACCTATGTGATTAAGTAGTTTCTTTATGTTAAGGTAAAATACTCGAAAAATGTGTTATTTAGTTAGTACCTATGAATTATGAATATTTCATTTAACTTTAGTATTGTATTTTGTCCTATAAATGGATTCTGTTGGACAATAAACGCTATTATTATTATAACCCTTATAATAATATGTGATAATAATGTAAAAAATTTATTGCTTGTCAGGGCAAAAATTCTCTATTATCCATACCTCATAAACTACTAGTATTATTATTTAAACACTTATTGATACCATATGACTGTGAACTCTGGGGCTGTGCCAAGTCAAAGAAAATCCAAATCATCTTATAATATAAAATATAGTATTAAATAACTTTTTTAATGATCAATAGTAGGTAGATTAGAAACGTTGACCTCCACAAAATGATCAAGATGAAAAAGCTCCTAGAATATGTTCTATTTAGTATTTTAATATGAAACAAGAACCGATTTTTTTTCTTAATATGCCCTCTCTATTACTAAAAGTTGGCTATAACTACAGCAAATTGCTCTCTATCTTTAGCTGTTCTTAGTCTACTGTCTACTGTCTTTGTTCTGGTTCTGATCCACTGGTTACGTTTTCTATCTTTAAGTGATATACCCAACATTTGTCTCTTCATCGCTCTTTGTGCCTCCCTTGTCTTTTGTCCATGTCTGTGCTCCGTAGATGAGCACCGGTATTATACAGGAGTTATATACCTTGCTTCGTAAGTATAGAGGGATTGTTTGATTTTTTAGAACGTAAGATAGTTTGCCGAACGCTGCCCATCCCATTCTCACTCGTCTCGATATTTCGGCTGTTTGATTTTCTCTGTTAGCTCTGATTGCTTGTCCTAGACAGATATACTCATTTACCTGTTCTATTTTTTCTGTTTGTATTTTTATTGCCTCTTGGTCTTCCGTGTTTGTCATACTTTTGTTTTGTTGAAGTTAATTTTTACGCCTTTTTGCAGTGATTTTTCATGAAGTTCATTCAGCATTAATTCCAGTTCTTGTGGTTCCGAGGAGATCAGGAGTATATCATCCGCATATCTAAGGTGATTTAGGTATTTTCCGTTAATACATATTCCTCTGTTTTTCCAATCTGTTGATTTTATTATGTCTTCGAAGGTCAAGGTAAACAGTTTAGGTGAAATTATATCGCCTTGTCGGACTCCTCGTTTAAATTTTATATTATCCGTAATTAATTTGTCGTCCAGAATTACGGTCATGGTTGCGTTTTGGTAAATATCATGTATCAATTGTCGGTATCTTGAATCTATTCTACTATTGACCAGAGCTTCTTCAACCGCCCAGTGTTCAATGCTGTCGAAAGCCTTTTCTTAATCTACGAATGCTAAGTACAGCGGAAGGTTGTATTTATTGGTTTTCTCAATTACGATTTTAAGCGCATGTAGATGATCGATTGTGCTGTATCCTTTCCTGAATCCGGCCTGTTCCACTGGTTGGTAGTTATCAAGTTTATAGGTTAGTCGGTTGTTTATTATTCTTGTGAAGGTTTTAGATAGTTGTGACAAAAGGGAAATAGGACGGTAGTTGTTTAGGTCTGTTCGGTCTCCTTTCTTATGTATTAAGATTGTGTTGGCATTTCTCCATTGTTTAGGTATTTTACCTTCAAACCGACATTTGTTGAACAGTATTTTTAGCATTTTTTTTATCGTGTCTCCTCCTTCTTTCAGCAGTTCCGCCAGTATTTTGTCCTCACCGGCCGCTTTATTTTTTTTCATGTCGTTTATGGAATTTTAGATTTCATCTTCAGTTATTTCTGGTAATACCTCTGAGCCAACATTTTGTATTTTCCTCGAGAGATTCTGTTTAGATGATAGTGGTGGGTCATTTTTAGAACTGTATAGGTCTGTGTAATATTTTTCGGTGATTTTTACTATTTTTCCTAGATCTCTTTCTTCATTGTTCTCAGCTTTAAGCATGATTAGTTTTTTTTCCTATATTTGTCTTCATTGTTTTTAAACTTTTGTTCTCTATGATTTTCTTAATGCAATCTTCTTGGTATTTCTTTAAATCTTCCTGTATCTGTTTTCTTATGGTTTTGTTTAGTTCGGTAAACTCCACTGTATTTCTTTTGTTATCATTCAGGAGTTGTCGTCGTTTTTTTAGCATATCTTGTGATTTAGCGCTAATTTTTTGTTGTTTTCGTTTTGATTTATTAGCAATCTTCAGGCCTGCTTCTAGTAGTTCTGTTGTTATTTTATCGTTTAATTCGTCTAGTTGCAAACCCTTTAGGTGTGATATGTCACTTCTTTTTAGCTGGTTTATGTATTGTTCTTTGCGTTCTTTAAGAAGTTCTGTATCTATCTCTTTTTTATATGGTTTAAATTTTTGTCTGTCTGTTGTGACGTTAATTTTGATTTTGGCTCTAACAATTATGTGATCACTTCCTACGGAAATCATGTTTATGACCGTAACGTCTTGTACTATGTTCTTTTCTTTGGATAGGATGTAATCAATCTCATTTTTTGTCCAACCATTGGGTGCGATCCGCGTCCATTTTCTCTGTGGGTTTTTATTGAAAAAGGTATTCATCGCATATAGACCGTTCGTTTCCATATAGTTCATCAATGTTTCTCCTCTTTCGTTTCGTGTTCTATATCCAAAGTTGCCGATTTTATTTTCTGATTCTTCTAGTTTTCTCCCTAATTTGGCATTGAAGTCGCCTATAATGATTGTGTAGGTGCTTTTGTATTTGTTCACTGTTTGTGTCAATGATTCGTAGAATATCTCTACTTCTTCATCCGTATGTGATGATGTAGGGGCGTAAATTTTTATGATCTTTAAACTTATATTTTTATTTATGTCCATTATTAGAGCCGCGATCCTTTCTGAAATTCCAATATATTGTCTAATCTTATGGACATGCTGATTAGAAATAAGAAAACCGACACCAGCTAATGCTTCTTCTTCAGTTCCTTTATTTTTATTTGTGTTTATATTCAGCCCCAAGCCATCTCCCTCTTTAGTAATGACATTCAAAAGTCGTTGTAAACCCTCAGTACTGTCCACATTAATAAGGGGATCGTGAATTTTTTCTTTATATTTGTGAAATCCTTAATCTTTTTGTATGCATTGAAGGAGTCATGCTTTTTTAGTAATTCCATCAGTTTCTCATATCTGCTGTTCATCCATCCTTCTTTGGCTTTCCTGATTTTGTTTCAGATGGTTCTCTGGGTTTTTTTTTTATATTTTACTTCATTGCGGTTTTTGTAAGATCTTACATCCATCAATTTTAGGATTTCTTCTGTCATCCATGTATTCTTTGTTTTTCTTAGAGAAAGAACTGATTAGGAGTTAAAAAATGAATACAATCAATCCGTTTTTGTTTTTAACATTTCCTCTCTCCTGTATACCACTGGCAAATGCCATACTATTATAGGAATGAATGTCAGTAACACTCCAAGAACAACCAAAGATCGATGCTATGATTATTTGGTTGCCTAACTTCGGGCGCCAATACAAAACGTTATCTCCACTTTCTTCATCAGGGTTGCGGCATACGCCGTCTAGCGTGCGGATGACGCACCGTGCTCTCCAGTATTATGAAAATCGTCGCGCGAATATAACGTAAAATTAACATAAAATGTTGTTATTCTAAAAACAGTGTCATAAACATGGCCTTTAAAAACAATTTTGTGATCTTTTTGGTGTTTGTGTGTGAATTGTTTAATGTGATTGTCGGTAAGTTTTCTTTTTTGATAAATTAATTCAAAAACCTGTTTTAAAACTAGTTAATGTTCCGATTAAAGTTTTCAACAAATTGATTGTACTAACAAACTAATATTCCGCAAGGCTAAATAACGCTCTGAAGAAAGAAAGTCTAGTAAATGTTATTACCAGTTTTATAAGATTATTTCATTATTTCTCCAGATTTTCTTCTTGTGGTAAAGATAATAATATACAGTGTGATTCATTTGTTATGCCTTCTTCTGGAGAACACATTTGGCAAATTAAAATTTCTTCTGTAAAATAAAGGCCTATAACTTTTTACTGTTGTATAGTATACTACAGTTATATATTATACTATACAAAGGTTTAAAATAATAATCAAGGTCCTAATATTATTCTAAAGCCATTTTCTTCTTACATTTTAAACTAATTACTATTTAAATGCGAATAAGCCACAATTAAAGGTTAAAGTAAGTCTATTGACATTTCAATTTCCTCTTCAGAAATCGTTTTCCAAATACAAACATTAGTAAATTAAACAAATTTTGTTTTTTTGTTACTTGGTGAAAAATTCTTCTAATAATTTAATTTTGTGACACATTTATATTCACAATTCAGACATACGTTATACATTTTAAAGTAGACGACTTTAAAATGGTATTGCCAATATTGTTGAGTTGCGTTCCTAGGACTACTTTCCTTGTAAGATAGTTCATTCGATTACATGAAATCACCTTTAACTTGAGAATACCCGTCAAGAAAAATCATAGCATGTAAGTAAAATTCTCCTGTTGTTGATTCCATAGTAAATTATGAGGGAAAAACCTTCGAGAGCGTTTTTTAGCGTCGAGACGTCAGAGGAGACGCTAATTACGCTCGAGAAGATAATGCGATTTTATCGTCGTGTGCAATACAACATTTTTTTTCTATAGTAAGACTGCAAATTCAGGTGAAAAATAGAATTTCAAAGAAAATTGTAATTTTTAGCACAATAATCGCAATTGAGTTGCTCCGTTGCTAGGGATATGAATTACTTTGTCAACAAATGTCAAACAAATGTTACGTTTTGGTTTTTGCGGAGAATATTGTTGCGTTTTTCGTACAAAGCGAATAAATACGAAATTGACGGAATGGATATTTCTAATAATGTTAATTGTAAAATCTCAGTTGTTTTTAATCCTTAATATGTTTAAATTTGTAAATTTTATTGAATAAAAAAAAAGTTAAAACATTTTATCTACCCTTGAGGTTTAAGTGATATTTTATCTACTCAAAACAGTTGTTATAACAACACTTTAACATTAGCTATGGAGAAAAACATAAATGATGTATCCTCTATATGTTGTTGACTTACTAATACTGGTATTTTCCTTTTAATAACTTCCTCTTTCAATATGGGTAACCAGATCCTACTACATTCTGCCAAGGAATTTGCGACACAATTTAGCATAATTAGAGCCACTTCTTTAATTTTTCTCTTTTTTACCATCCGTTTCTTTTAGGAATATATTTGAATCATTCCATCGAAGCCTATGTTCATTATTCCATGCGTATCTACATATTTGAGATCTTTGAGATCTTTTACTAATTACCAGATATTATTAATTATGATATTTAAAGTAGACATAGCTATCAAAACGGGCAATAGAATATGCAGTCCATTTAAAAAGACAAAGAGACTACTACAGGGTTGCTCCACATCCCCCACCCTGTTCAAAATATTCCTGGAAAAAACCCTGAAACCATGGAAAAGAAAGTGCGAAGGAATCGGTATACCAGTTAGGAACGAATATCTATATACGCTAAGTTTTGCTGACGACCAAATAGTGATTGCACAAGACGAGGATGACCTCAGTTTTAGGATGAGAACACTGGAGCAGGAATATACAAAGAATGGGATGGAAATAAACCTAAAGAAAAGTCAATACCTAACGGAGAATACAGAAATAAAACAGCTGGAAATAGACGAAGGTAAACAAATCAAAGGAACAGACAAGTATAAGTATTTAGGTTTCATAATATCAAACAAAGGAACAACGTAGGAAGATATAAAAAATAGACTAGGATAAACAAGAGACTGCATACGAAAATTGAACCCAGTACTATGGGATAAGAACATCAGCATGAAAATAAAGAAAAAAATATATAATACCATGACAAGAAGTATCCTCACTTATGGGTGTGAAAATTGGACAATCAATAAGAAAACCAAAAACAAAATAAGAGCAACAGAGATGGAATTCCTAAGGATAAGCTGCAGAGTAACAAAAAGAGATAGAATAAATAACATGAAGATTAAGACGAGAATGGGAATGAACTCCGACATAATAGACTACATCGAACAGAAGAGGTTAACCTGGTACGGACATGTCAAAAGAGCAGACCAAAATCGGTGGATAAATAGAATAACAGAGTGGAGCCCGATAAAAAGAAGAAAGAGAGGCAGACCCCGAAGATCTTTCAGAGATGAAGTGGAAGAAGCAATGAGAAGAAGAAACCTACAGGAAGGGGACTGGCTAAACAGGAAAAATTGGAGAAAACGGTTGAGCGAAGGAATACAGTGAAAACTGTGGAAATCCTTGTTATATAAAGTAGACATATATTTGAATTAGAAAAATATAATGAAGTATTTAAATAGTTATTTATGGAAAACATTTAAAATGAGAATTATACATCAATACTTGTTTATAGTCGAAAATGAAAAACTCTAAACGAATCACGCTATATAAAAATCTCACGAAGTATGTTAGTGATCCATAAACGAAATAGAAATATCACCGAATCTGTTTCTCTAAAAACACGTTTTGTAAAACTTTGGTTTTCCACAATAAACAATATTTACATAAAAATAAAAAATTAATATATGTTTATTTAAACCACGCGATATTTTTGGTTGATGATTTATATGTTTATACTGTGTGGTCAAAATTGTTGATTGTGATGAATCAGAAAGATAGGTCAACTTTGTTTTGAGGGGCGAGACTCATAATTTTAGATGGAAAGGGGTATCAAGTAGCACATCATTCTAAAGGGATTTTTTTTTATTATATTATATAATGGCTTTGGCTTAGCCAATTAGCCAGACTATTTGTGGGAAGTTAGTTTATCTTTTTTTGTTTACAATAAATTTAGTGACATATTATTACATTCTAAATATTAATTATGTTAACAACTATTTTTCTCTTAAATTTAAATATTATTTTTTGTTTATTTATTTTTAATTTTTTTCTCTATTTATATGGGATTTTTTAATCATTTTTTAAATGACTTTTTTTTTCTTATTTTTATGCGATATATTTTTTTTACTCTAATTCTGTGTTTTTGTTTTTATTATTTATTTCTGTGTGTTTCTTTATAGTTTTTTATTTATTTTTTATAGTTTTCTTTTTTTTTTATTAAAGCTAGTTTAATTTTTTAATGTTATCTAAAATAATTTATTAATTTTTTTGTTTAATCGTGACAAAATATCTAATATTCCCTACATACAGTATGTCTTTTTGCTGATTTTAATATTTTATAAATATACAGTAAAATTACCAGTAACACCTAGTACTATTTGGTGTAGTAGCCATAGTTTGATCAACATAGCCTAAACAGTTAAACTCAACCTGTATAAGGCATTCAATAAGGCATTTCCTTTAACGACAATTAATTCAAAACATCACAAACCCTGGACTACCAAGGGCATCCGCATATCAGCTAAGAATATGCGTTTACTACTGTACATCAAGAAATATACTACTAATCTCTTTGTCACTGAATATATCTCCAAGTACCGAGGAACCTATTTAAAACTTCAAACTATCAAAACAGCTAAAAAATGTATTATCAGAATCGTTTGGGAAGCTCTAAAAATGTTGCAAGGGAAACTTGGTTCATAATAAACGATCTTCGAAATAAAACTAATACAGCACACACATCTTCTCTTCCAAACCCTAAAAATCTAAATGAATACTTCGTTAATGTGAGTAAAAATATAACATCAGCTATTTTTCCACAACAAGATCCTATTTTCTATCTTCCCAATTCAAAAAAGGTCTTGAACTCATTCTTTATAAAACCGGTGGATAAATATAAACTAATCTGAACAATCAGTAATATCAAAAGCAAATCTTCCTGTAGTACTGATGGACTATCCATAAAAATTTTCTTAAATCTCACAAATAATGGGTTGGGAGTCATTTGAAAAAGTTATAATTCCAGAGTGCCTAAAGACAGTCATTATTGTGCCTTTTCATAACGGTGGTGATAAATCTAATGCCTGCAACTATAGACCTATTGTCTTACTACCTATCCCATCCAAAATTATTGAGAGACTTATAAAATCCCGAGTTATGTCCTTTCTCGTTGAAAACAACATTTTATCACAATGTCTAGGTGAGGTCTATCAAGCACTAAACAATAATCTTTATAATGCCACTGTTTTTGTGACTATGCCAAAGCTTTTGATTGTGTAAATCATGAAATTTTGACAAAAAAACTAAATTTCTACGAAATTCGAGGTATTTCTTTGAATTGGTTCCAATCTTACTTGAGGAATAGGAAACAACTAGTTCAAGCATATAATATTGACTCTAGTCACACGAGCATTATAAGTGGAGTACCATAAGGTTCAGTACTGGATCCTCTACTTTTCCGTATCTTTATAAATGGCATCATTAACTTAAAAATCGATGAAAATTTTTTTCTTTTTGCTGATAATACCAGTATTACCTTTTCCGCAGACAGAAGTCCACAATATATCAGATCTTTGTTTTGAGGCTAATCTTGGAAAAGACTAGTGAATTTAATATAGACACATATAATCTTTTCATTGACTTTGAAAGTGCCTATGATAGCATCCATCGAGAGTTTTTGATCCATGCACTGAGAGAGTTTAATATTCCAACTCAACTCATTGATATAGTAAAAGAAACACTTAGAAACAGCAAAATTCTAATTCAAAACGAACTAACAGATACAATCCATGTGAGAACAGGCCTACGACAGGGAAATGCCCTATCCTGTAATCTATTCAACATCACATTAGAGAAAATAATTAGGGAGTCAAAAGTTAACACCAGAGGAAGAATAATAACAAAACGTGTACAAATATTGGCATTTGCAGATGATATTGATATCATAGCTAGAAGCGAAAGAGAGATGATAGAAGCATTTAATCAAATAAAAAGAGCGGTACAAAACAGTAGCCTAAACATTTACCAAAATAAAAACCAAATACATAAAGGTCAGTAAGTCGACAGGATAGAGAAACCTACACAATCTGACAATAGGAGACTATTACATCGAAAGCGTGAAAAGTTTTACATATCTAGGTTCACTATTACCGCAGATAACAATATCAGTGAAGAAGTTAAGAGAAGAATACATATCGCTAATGAAACATATAATGGACTGATCAAACATCTAAGATCTAACAACATCACAAGAAAAACCAAATGAAAAATATACAAGACCCTGATAAAACCGGTCCTTGTATATGGATCAGAGACATGGACACTGTCGAAAAGCGATGAGAACTTATTAAGTATATTTGAAAGAAAAATCCTTAGACATATATATATATATATATATATATATATATATATATATATATATATATATATATATATAAGGGTAAAGGAAAATGACATATGGCACAGAAGATATAACTTTGAACTATACACAGCATACAATGAACCCGAGATCATAACATCCATAAAGATCTGACGTCTGCGCTGGATGGGCCATGTTGAATGGATGTTGGAGACTGAAACGCCAAAACATATAATGAGGCAAACACCAGTAGGAGAAGGTCAAAGGGAAGACCCAAACTTAGATACGTGGAACAAGATCTGAAAACACTTAAGATTACCAACTGGAAAAACAAAGCAAGGAACAGAGCAGAATGGCAAAAAATCCTAGAACAAGCCAAGACCAAGAAAGGGCTGTCGAGCTTCTGATGATGATGATGATGATAATGACCAGTATTACCTGGAAGAAATCTAATATTGCAACGCTTCATGCAATTATAACTTCTGATCCACTTAAAATAAAACCTAGTGTGACTCTAATTTACTCTCTTTTAACGTGGATAAGACAGTAGCATTATCCTATAAAGGAGCTCTTCAACCCTTGCTTCTTAATAACATCCAGATCAATATAATTTATTCTGTAAAATTTCTTGGTATTTTTGTAGACAGCAACCTTAAATGGTCCCTTCATATCGGTTTGATAAGTAAGAAAATAGCCTCAGCCTGCTATGCAATGAGATTTGTTTCAAAGGAAATAAATTTAGCATCTTGTTTGAGTCTCATCTTCGATATGGCCTTCCTTTTTGGGGTTCTAGTACAGCTGGCTATTTTAACTTTGCTTGCTCAGGTTTTGAAGCCAAGGTATTCTTCTTCTCCCTGGTCCTCTCTTTCCAAATACCTTGCCCCGAACAATGAGTTGCAACAAGCCGTATCTCTGTTCATTCCTCATAACATGGCCAAGATATTCTAGTTTGCGCTCTTTGATGGTGTAAATAATCTTGCATTCCTTGCCTATTCTACGTAGGACCTCAACATTAGTCACACGATCCACCCATGAAATTCTTAAAATACGTCTGTAACACTACATCTCGAATGCCTCGAGTTTTCTTAAGGAAGCTTCGGAAATGTCCAGGCCTCTACTCCGTATAATAAGGTAGAAAATACATAGCATCTAATGAGAGAGATTTTTGTAGCAAGTGGTAAATCATGACTTCTGAAAAGAGACTTCATCATTATGAACGCTGATCTCGCTTTTCCTATCTGTTGTTTTATTTCACTGGAGTGATCCCATTGGCTGTTAATGTTGGTACCAAGGTATGTGTAGCTGTCCACTCTGTCAATTGGATGTTGGTTAACCAAAAGCTGTGTATTTAATATTTCGCGCTTACTGACTACCATGTACTTTGTTTTCTTCGTATTAAGATCAAGTACGTGTTCTCTACTTATATCTGATATACGCGACATTATTCTTTGCAAACAGTCCAGACTATCTGCAAAAACTACTGCGTCGTCGGCATATCTAATGTTGTTTAGACGCATTCCGTTGACTAATACGCCTTCTTGTAGTTCTCCCAGCACTTGCTCGAATATATATTCAGAGTATATTATATTAAATAACACCGGGGACAGAATGCATCCTTGCCTCACTCCTCTATCTATGGAGACTGCCTGTGTCAATTGATTATCCACTTTAATATTGGCTGTTTGGTTGTAATATAAATTATAGATGATTCTCAAGTCCCTATCATCTAACTCCACTTCTTTCAAGATGTTTATAAGTTTATCATGTTTTACTCTATCAAATGCCCTTTTGTAGTCGATAAAATAAATATACACATCGCAGTTAATATCCCTGCATCTTTGCATAAGTACTTGGACAGCGAATAGAGCCTCTCGGATGCCTAAGGAATCGCGGAATCCAAACTGCGTCCATGATACAGCTGCCCAATCTGATCTTATTTTTAAATTACAAAAAAAAGAGCAAAACGGTATCTTTTTGGCCTTAGTATAATAACACATTGCAAAAGCTACTTCAAAAATCACGGGATTTTAACTTTTTCCTCTCTATATATTCTAGAAACTGTTTGCTTAGTTCGTAAACACCTACATGTTTTCCAGCAAGACCTAGCCATGACTACTCCACTAGAAATTCAAGCTTTGATGTGTATTTACCGATTCCATCCACTGAGTTAGTAAAGAAATCTATATTACATTCGGCAAAAAAATTATACACTCATCTCCCTTTGCAACTTAAATCTACAACTTCTTTTCTTAAGTTCCGTAAATTGACAAAAGCCTACCTATCTGAAAGACCTTATTATTCAGTGGAAGAGTTTCTCAACGAATAATTAAGAAAGTACAGTTCGTTTAGGTACAAGTAACAAAGTATTTTTATATTATTATATTTGGGTATCACATTCAGCAGCTTAAACTTATTCGTAAGGTTTTATAATGCAATTAGCAATTAAGTGAAGGGTATAGTTTCAAAGTGTACAATCTCCATGTTTACTAAATTTTCAGTAATCGAAAAAAACGGATAACCTATTTTATATGAACAATTAAACTAATTTTTTTTCTATTACATTTATATGACAACTACGAGTTAATATACAAATTTTTTCTTTAAACTATTCAAAAATAACTAAGTGATTCTAGAAAAATATTTGGACATTGTACATTATGAAAATAACTAATGGAGTTTGTCCACATTGGAAATAACTTACGAACATCATTTATTAAACTTATTTATTTTATTAAGATAATACACATTTAATTATTCAAAAATAGTTAATTAAATGGAAAATCCATCATCTTCTTCGACGTTCTCACACAGCGTTTTATCGTTGACAGTTCCATTTTCTGGTGCTGCATTGTCTTCTCGATTGTCTTCGATGATGATGAATTTGTAAAAACTTAAACGGGAATCACTTTTCCAGTCCTCTCCAAAATGACAACATAATAAATTATTAACATCAACCTTTTTGTTGTTATTGACCACGACTTTATGTTTCGGAATTTTTGGCAGGTTTCTTTCAATGTTCTTAGTTTTTTTGTTAGTGATTTTCCCACACCAACATCCGTCTTATAAGGTAACTCACCGTGGACTAACACTGTACCTTGAGAGCTTTTAGTTAAAATAATCCTCTTCATTTTTGAGAAAGCAAAATGCCATTGTCCAGGAGCCTTAATGTGCTTGCTTGTTTCATTTTTCCAGTCATATATTTCGACTAATTCTCCAACCCAATGAACAGTACTATACTTTGAAAACATCTCCAGATATTCATGTGGTTTTAAAATTATCTCCTTTTTTTTAATATCCTTTTCGATATTCCCAAAAACCCGGTCTGGAGGCATGAAAGAATGTCCTCTCACTGGGAATATTACAATTTTTCTAATTTTATCTTGTCAAGAAAACCAGAGCAATGCTAGGTATATCACTTAAGGACAAGAAAACAAACACATGGATAAGACAAAAAACCAAAGTCACCGATGTGGTGCAAAAATCATTAAAGTTGAAATTGGAATACGCTGGACATGTAGCTAGGAGCGATCTAAACAAATGGCACAGATCAATTTTAACCTGGAGACCATACCAACACAAAAGACCCAGAGGCAGACCTCCTATGAGATGGACAGATGATCTGAAAAGGACTGCCGGGAAAAATTGGCTACAATAAAAAAAAATGGAAAGGAAGACTTGAAGAGGCTTATGTTCAGATGTGGACGTGAATGGCTAGACGAAGAAGAAGAAGAAGAAGAAAACCAATAACAACACATAGATATGAGTGTCGTGTTTTTGTTTTAGCCTCCGCATCCATCACACATGAGTGTGATAGTATGAATATCGTCTCCAAAATTAGCCGATTCAAGAATTTAATAAATGCAGGAGGCAACCTCGTTCGCACTATTCTTGTACTCGTTTTCGGTCCAACAAGAAGAAGTGACATTAGATGGATTTAAATTACTTTTGGAAGTTCCTCTGACAACGGTAAAATTGTACATATAAAATTGACGTAAATAATACGCCTGTTGATCCGGAATCTTAGGCAAAACGTGATTTTTCTGACAGTCAAAAGAAAAAGTTTCTACACCTTCATCCCGTTCTTTTAAAAGAGTATAAAATGCTTTGGACCTCAACGTATGTACCCTTTTTTGGATGATTAAGTTGGCTTTCATGTCGTTATCATGGCACGCTTTTATTTTCTCAGTCAATTGTAAGCATGTCGAACATGCATCGGTTCTAGGAGGAATTACGCGGAATTTGTTAATAAAATCCATAACAGCACTTTTTTTCAACATGTACTTTTCCAGCTTTCTATCGCCACCTCGATTTTCCATTGCAGCAAGGGAAGTTCTATAGAAATTTTTTGTAACTGTATCAATTCGTCTCCTTGTTATACCCAAAACTTCCATGAAAGCTTTCTTACACACAGCCAACATTCTGTTTTCGTTAGTCAGAATATAAAATCGTGTTTGAAATGTTTTTACATAATACGAATTTTTTGACGTTTACGCTGTTTTGAAACTGTTTTGCAATATTTCAACAGAACATTATCTTGAAATGTTTTCTTCTTTGTCCCATACAATTTAGAGTGGAAACGTATTATTTCGTTCATTTGTAGTACCGTACATTGAAAAGCACCACTTTTGTGTCCACATTTCGGATAAATTGGGAGCGAATGTGAACTATACCTAAAATAAAATCCATCTTTACACAAAGATATACAAAATCCTTTGATGCAACTTACCTCAATTTTGTTTGCTGAATTCTTTACCATGATGTGGCAATACGTTGTCTTTTTCGTGCTTTATTACTAGCTACAAAAGTAACATTTACCTCCATTACACGATTTATTATTTTAAGAATTCGAAAAAGTATCTTCTTCTTCAGGTGCCATCTCCGCTACGGAGGTTGGCAATCATCATAGCTATCTTAATTTTTGAGGCAGTAGCTCTAAATAGTTGTTTTGAGCTGCATCCAAACCATTCTCTCAGGTTCTTCAGCCATGAAATTCGTCTTCTTCCGATGCTTCTTCTGCCATCTATTTTTCCTTGCATTATGAGTCGCAGGATGCCATACTTATCGCCCCGCATCACATGTCCGAGATACTGTAGCTTTCTTTCTTTAATTGTAAGTTCAATTTCCTTCTCCTTGCCTATTCTTCTCAGTATTTCATTGTTTGTAACTCTATCTACCCAGGAAACCCTCATAATTCTTCTATAGGTCCACATTTCAAAGGCGTTAAGTCGTCTCATGGTATCTAGATTTAACGTCCATGATTCCACTCCATAATATAGTACACTGTATACGTAACATTTTGTTAGGCGTACTTTAAGAGCTAATGTTAGATCTTTGCCACATAGGACCTTTTTCATTTTTATAAAATTAGAACGTCTTCTTCTCGTCTATTCGAACGTCGTTCTTCTATTTCTTTACATTTTTCAGAGAAGTAGGTCTCTTTAGCCTCCCTAATTTTTCTTCTTATTTGGTTTTGAAGCTGTTTATAGCGCGTCTTATTGATGGTTTTGTTTTTTCTCCTTTCATTCATCAACTCTAGAATTTCCTCTTTCATCCATTCTTCTTTCTTATATTTAGTTGTTGTAAGTAGTTTCTTACTTGGCTCCAATATAGAGGTTTTGAAGAATTGCCACTGCTGCTCTACGTTGCAGTTATTTCCTGGGTTTCTGTGTAGATTTGTGTTGATTTCGTGTTTCAGATTTTCTTTTGTTTCTTCTGACTTTAGTTTCTGTATGTTAAGTTTGATACTACTTTAATAAACAAACTGTGCTGCTTCTCAAATCACATGCAACTAACACTAACATATAATGTAAAAACACAACGTTTTTAGCGCCAGATTTATTGACAAATCCGAATAGGGTAATGCACGTTTTGAAATACATATTCGCTACTATAAACAAGAAAAACCCATTGGAGATTGTACTCTTTGATTTTAAATATTGGATAGGAGATTGTACGGTTTGAAAATTAAATGTCATTCGAGATTGTTCGTTTTGAATTAAAGTCTAATTTTCTGCCCTCAAAATTTATTGGGGAATGACTATTTTGAAAAGAGTTTTTTTATTGTTTCGATTCAGGACTAGAAACTCAACTTAATGCGACATCTAATTCATTTTTTCTGAAATATGGAGATTGTACACTTTGAAACTATACCCCTAAAGTGAAAATTTGCAATCGATCGTATATTTTATTACGTTTTATTCGGTGTATTCTGTGTTTTGTGTGTAGTTGTAGTAAATTTTAATTGTTTAATTGAAAATTGTACAATTTTCAGTGGCAAGTAAAGCATATTATTTCTATTGTGTATGTTTTTTGACGTAATCTATAATATTCTGAAAATGCATTGCAGTAGATCATGTTGTTATTCTAATTTTTCACAAGTCTATTTCTTCAAAACATAGTTACATATCGGAATGCTCTTGTACTGTTAGTAGCTATTATACCTCCTTAGAATACATGATTGACCCAGTCATCTTTGTATTCTTTAGTCACCAAACGCCGGAGGCCAATAGTCTGGAAACACACGAATAGTACACGTTTACCTTGAATTTTAAAGACGTATACTTCAGTTAGTAGTATTATTTATTAATCACACTCGACATTCATAAGAATTGTGGATATATTTAGATGGCAAAGATGTACTTAATGACAAAATAATTTGACAAATTTTATTCTCTAATTAGTAATGTACTTGGTCGGTAAATAATTGACTATATTAGTGTTTGAATCTTCTATAGTAAATACACGAGGGGTATAGAAGCAAATCCGCTAGGTCACATCTATTAAAATTTTCAACAAAATTTGGCAACTTTGGATTGGAAATTTCAGAAAACTTCGGAAAAACGTATTTTTTAAAATTCACTTAATAAATTATTATAAACATTAAATTCTTATTACATAAAACATTTTTTTAGTTTTTTTTTGTTTTTTTTGTTTTTGGCTTTGGCTTTGGCTTGACACCTTTAGCCACGTACTTACATATTAATATTAGTATTCATTCATACAGGATTATACAAGGAGGACACTTTTCACGCTCAGGGATTCATCAGAGCGGCTTTATTGTAACAAACAAGACATAAACCACGGTTAGGTAGGTGGGCAACATATATGGTAAACAAACAAAGAAAATGTTCAAGCATACGATCAATTTTACACTCATACCTTTAATTTGATTTTTACAAGAAATATCATAATTATTTTATAGATTTTTATATGGTCTTCACCTAATAGAAGATTTACGTTTAATGGTGTATTTAATCCCTCTTTTATCAATTCTTTTATCTGCCACGTGCTTGTATTACGATGTAGTGGGCAGTTGAAGAATATGTGATTTAAATCAGCTATACTAGTTCCACACTCACATTGGTCTGTTGGGAGAACTCCTATTTTGTGTAGATGTTTCGGAAAACATCCATGATCTACTTTTAATCTTAAGACAGTTGACACTGTGTTTCTGCTTAGTGTAACAATGTTGTTTTACATCTACTGTGGGTTGTAATTTGTATAAATTAGTGCCCCTGCTTTCACCAAACTGAATCCATTGTCTGTCCCATTTAAATTTAATATGTTGTTTGATATAGGCAAGTAGGTCACATGTGTTAAATTTTTCTATCACCATATGTGGGTGCTGTAATGGATTTTTAGCTATAGAATCAGCAAAAGTATTGCCAACAATATCTGAGTGTCCCTTAATCGATAGAAATTTAGTACCTACCATATGGATCTGATAGTTTTAGTAAATGTTGAAAAATTTCTAATATGACTATATTGCTATTGATTGTGAATTTAAAGTTTTGTAAGGAGTGTAATACTGACAGTGAATCACTGCATATGACAATTTTATTCCACTGGTTTTCACAGCACAATTCAAGGGCTTTGTATATAGCACATGCTTCAGCAGAAAAAATGCTGGATTGATTTTTTAAAATAAATGATTTTTTAATATTCATTTTTGGTACAAAGTAACCACTGGTTGTACATGTTGGTGATTTTGACCCATTTGTATAGATCACAATATGATCTGAATAGCCACTTAAGATTTCTTTAAGAGTAGTGTAGCAAAATTCGTTTTGGTATTTAGGGATAATAATATTTGCAGCTAAAACACTTGTTAGATGTGGTATATCCAACGATTCCCAGATAAGATTACAAGGGGAATTTATTAACTTCAGTTCGTTGCAAGTTATAATTGCTCTTGCCAGTGGTGGAGAGTTTTTTTTGATGAAGTATGTAGATATTAAATCAGCTGTATTTAATTCATTAATTATTTTCGCATTATAAGTGCCACGATAATGTTGGCTTAGGAAATATTTGCTTGCCAGATATTCTCTGCGCAATGAGAGTGGGTTTTCAGATGCTAAAGTTAGGGTGGCTTCATTTGGAGTGCTTTTCATCAATCCTAACACAATCCTTAGAGCTTTAAATTGAATTCTATCAAGTTTACGTAAATTGGTTATGCTGGCTAACCCATATACCACACAACAGTAGTCTATTATAGATCTTATATAGGCTCGATAAAAATTCAATGCAATGTTTTGATCTGCACCCCACGATCTCTTACACACCATTTTAAGAAATACCTTTTTCGCAGCGACCAATTGTATAATTAATATATTGTGTCCAAAGCAGTTTTCTGTCAAGTATGACACCAAGATATTTAAATTCCGAAACAATTGGAATATCATTGCCATGTAAGGTTACAGCGTGATGTTTAATAGGGTGTTTTCTTGAAAAAAATACTACGGCACATTTTTGGTACGAAATATTAAATCCATTTAACCATACTTAAAACATATTTATTTGTGTATATTTTATTAATTATTGTTATAAATTGAAAATACCGTAAACTCATTTTTTTTAACACACGCTTTTTTTAACACAACAAATTTTATATCGCAGTTATTTCTTCTAAAGAAAATACTTCACATAACTCATTTGTCAATAGTTGTGGATCACTCTCGTCATTATTTAGAGAAAAATGTATGGCATATTTATAAAACTTCAAATCAGAGTGTGGGAGACAATCCCACAATTGCAAGTGTGGTATTGCTTACACAGGCAATTGGTCGGTGAAATTTTCACCATATCTGGCTATCCCTACTTAGTTTAGCCTGCAGACTAATGCAGTTGTTTGGGGTGTGGCGCCATAAGTGAGAGTTAGGTGTCTTATGAGGACCCGTTATCAAGAATCATCTCCCGTCTATGACGCTCAATGTGGTCGTTTCGATGCTACCTCTAACACAACCCTACATCCTAATACTAATAATTACACGTAATTACTTGGCTAAAGGTTCCAAACGCAAGTCAAAAAACAATAAAAAAAGTCTGTAAAATTCGTTTATCATTTTTCTTTCTATCCCTTACCGTATTATTAAGATCTCCTGCTCTAATAATTATCTAAGAATTCTGCTAAATACGTTCTATAAACGGTTCATTATATAAATTGTTTGTCTATGTTGTAAGTAATTCAGTTTCAGTGAAAATGTTATCAAAAATTCACGTTCCTGATATAACTTTAAACTGATAAAAATACTCACACCTTATTTTGTTTTCGTTACAGTAGAATTTCTATATAAATTTATTTGTGATAGGTTCTTATCAGATTGGTGTAAATCAAAAATTATAAATACATACTGTGTCCCAGACTATTTGACTGGTTTGTTTAAACGATGACGAATTTTCTAATTTTAAGAATATTTCGATTTGGAAAATTTAGCTAATGTTGCGTTAAATGGATTTGTTTTTACAATAGGAACAAAATAAATAAATATATTTATGAAGATTGTTTTTTGAAATGTCATGTAATAACAAGAGCACACTTTTTCTACATAGACTGATGTGAACATTGGGAATTAATTACTATTGTTATTAGTATTATTATATAAAAAATATTATGCCCAAAAAACAAAAAAAATCCTTATAAAACTAGTACCAATTAAAAAGTTAAGTAAAGTTAAACAATTAAGTATATCATACAAAAATTGTGAAACAATAAATAAATAATGTGGTCCTAAAATAACAATCCATAAATAAAATAAAGCGTTAACAAGTTTATTTTTAAAGATGTTAACACTAGTTGCCGATGGTGTGTCTTGATCCAATTTGTTCCAGATATTAAAAATATTCCATTTGGCAAGAACTTCACTGGACCTTGCAGTAGTTTGTTCCCTCTTTAATTTGTATCGATGGCCACTTAATCTTTCGTCTTGATTCAAAGTGAATATGGTGTTTAGGTTCTCAAAATTATGTTTTAAAATATGGAAAGATGTAATTAGATCAGCTCGAAGACGTCGCTGCTCGAATGTCGTAAGATGAGCCATGGATAGTTTATCTTCATAATTAGGTTTTGCACCGCCGTATGCCAATCTTGTGGCTTTACACTGAACATTTTTAAGTAGGATTTCAAAAACAGTTTCGAGTTTGTACGTTTACACACCGACACTATGTGATCAGACCAATTTAAGTCACTATTAATTATCATTTCGAGATCGTTGTGGGACGTAACTGAGTTTAAGACGTACGTAAACTGTATTTTTGCCGATATATAAAATAACACATTTTTCAACGTTAAGCGGAAGTAACCATTCTAAGGAACATTTGGATATTGCATCAAGATCGTGTTGAAGAACATGTTGGTTATTAGTTGGATTTAATTGATGGATTCGACCGTTACTTGATGGAAATTCATTTTATGTAACAATAAAACACTGAAAACTTTGTTTTCAAACTTCCACAAAATTTATTTTATTTTAAAATTTATCACTACAGCTGTTTCGGCTGATTGCCTTTCTCAAGTGATGATGAATTGTGTATAGTCGTGTCAGTATGGGTAGGTTTATGAACTATGGAGAAGTCATGTTTGTTTTGAAGTCTGCTAATTTTTAAAACTAAAAAATTTATGGGTTGATATTATTCTGTTTCTATTGTAAATTCAATATGACTATGAAGTGAATTAATATACGATAAAAATTGGTCGAGTTGCCTGTTAGTTCCTGTGAAACATACCAGTACGTCGTCTACATATCTACATCAATATAAAAACTGTTTGAATACCGGATGTTTTGAAATCTTTGTCTCTAGATGATCCATAAAAATATCTGATAGCAATGGGCTTAGAGGATTACCCATTGTAAGTCCTGCACTGTTATTTGTATATATTTTATTATTAAATTCAAAGTAGTCCTGGTTTATGCAAACTTCAAGAAGATGTATAATTGCCAAATCTATTACAGATGTGTGTAGTGAGACTAAGAATTTCTGTTACAAAGAGAATAAAACAGCAATTTCAATTAAAAATAAATCAATAGAAAACAACATTGTGTTTACAAAAGCAGACAAAGGTAACATTACTATTGCTATAGATATAATAGAATATAATAACAAAACAATAGAATTCTTAAGTAATCAAAATATTGAAACTTTACACAAAAACAGAAAAATATCAAAAACAAATTAAGCTAGCGTTAGAAAATTCAAAATCAATACTAAATCCAACAGACCAGAAATACCTAAATATCATGAACCCACAGCCTCCTAAATTATACTCTTTCATTAAACTACACAAACCGGATCACCCAATAAGACCTGTCGTTTCTTTTTATACAGCTCCGTCATATAAACTTTCAAAAAACTGCTAGAGATTATTTTAGAACACACTAAATTTTCACCTTAATTTACCATAAAAATACAATAGAACTAGTTAATAAAATACAACATTTTCAATTACCTAACAACTCCAGATTAATTTCATTTGACGTAAAGAATCTTTTTCCTAGTATCCCTCATACAGAAACTTTTATTCTAGTAAAAAACCTTTTAAACCAAAATAGTTCAAATCCAATAATTACATCTGAAATTTTACATCTTCTTGAAGTTTGCATACACCAGGACTACTTTGAATTTAATACTAAAATATATACAAATAACAGTGCAGGACTTATAATGGGTAATCCTCTAAGCCCATTGCTATCAGATATTTTTATGGATCATCTAGAGACAAAGATTTTAAAACATCCCGTATTCAAACCGTTTTTATATTGGTGGAGATACGTAAACGACGTACTGGTATGTTTCACAGGAACTAACAGGCAACTCGACCAATTTTTATCGTACCTATATTAATTCACTTCATAGTCATATTGAATTTACAATAGAAACAGAATAAAATCAATCCATAAATTTTTTAGATTTAAAAATTAGCAGACTTCAAAACAAACATGACTTCTCCATATTTCATAAACCTACCCGTACTGACATGACTATACACAAATCATCATCCCATCCAACACAACATAAACTGGCAGGTTATCATAGTAGGTTACATAGATTAACAGAAATTCCGATGTGAAAATACAGCTTTGAGACAGAATTAAATATAATTAAGCAAATAGCAGTAAACAACGGATACAACGAACAAACAATTAATAAAATGTTAAATTAAAAACTACACAAGAAAGCCCTGAAATTAGTATTTCCATCACCAGAGAAAAAACCCAGTACCTTCTGCTCGATTACATATACAGGCAAAATAACAGCAACAATTGCCAAACACATAAAAAAGAAAGGAATAACACCAGCTTTCCAAAGAAATAACAACCTAGGCAAATATATTAAAAATATTAAGAGCCAAAATAAAAAACACTTAAATAGTGGTGTGTATAAACTTCAATGTGGCGACTGCCCAAAAACTTACATCGGTCAAACTGGTAGAAACTTTGATAAACGAATAACAGAACATAAAAGGGCTTTCAAGAATAGAAAAACAGATTGGACATACGCACTTCACCTTCTAGATCATAATAATTCTTTTAATGACAAATTTAAAATTATTCACATTCAAAATAAAGGCCTTAAGCTATCTTTGTTAGAATCTATGAAAATCAACAAATTAAAAAACACAGTTATAATTCTGAATGACCAATTTGAGACAAACAGTTCTCCCCTCCTCAACCTATTTCATTAGAGACTATAAATTTGTAAACCCAAGCCAAAAATAGATTACTTGAGAAAGGCAATCAGCCGAAACAGCTGTAGTGATAAGTTTTAAAATAAAATAAATTTTGTGGAAGTTTGAAAACAAAGTTTTCAGTGTTTTATTGTTACATAGTTGGATTTACATATAATTTTGTATCATCAGCGTAAATGGAAACATTACTTGATACCATGAGTGGAAGATCACTAGTGTAGACATAAAAAAGTAGCGATCCAAGTACTGATCCTTATGGGACTCCACTTTTGACTGGCTTATCTAGTGACTGGTCTTCCCCAAAACGAACCTGAAGTATCTGTCGGATAGAAAATCTTGAATCCAAATGTTTAACTTTCCGCGGATACCATAGTTATCCAATTTAGCTAGCAATCGACATTTTGGAACACGGTAGAAAGCTTTGGAGAAGTCTAAGTAGATTACATCGACAGTATGCCGATTATTTAAAGATAACGAACAATCATTAACACAATGAAGTAAGTTTGTGATCGTTGAACGACCTTTAATAAGGTCATGCTGTTTGAACCGAGCCAAAATCATCGAGCAAAAAGACAAAAGAGGGAATGTAAATGTAGTGGAGACAAAAATATTGTTAGACAGGAAGTGCCATCTTGAGGGGCCACATTAAACAAGGGAACTGTTTATCCCAACTATCCCATCGAAGATTATTTGTATTTTCTATTCAAATTTTTTTAACAATTGTTTCACATTTTAGACTATTATCGTTATTATTTAATTAAAACTTAATTGTGTTAAAAAAGTATTTTAAGTGTATTTTGTATTAATATTATGCAATGTAAAATAAATAAATAGATAAATTTGGCGCATTCGCATTTCCGAATATGTCCGCCATCAGAGGCCACTTTTTTGGTCTCCTTTTCATAACTTTTAGATTCCCTACTTTGGGTTTTTGCTCGATGGCCAAAATATATCTAATACAAAATGCCTACTGCATATACACCGATGGCTCCAAAATGAAAGAAGGCTCAGGATGCGATGAAGTGTCACGAGTCACTAACTCAAGCTTCGGATGGTAATACCATCATCCTGAAGTGGTTTAAAGGACACAATAGGAATAAAGGCAACCGCATTGCTGACCAATTATCTAGGAAGGCGGCAGGCCTAAAACTCTTAGGACCTGGGGATCTTTTTGGTTGGTCAACTACAACAATCGCGGAAATTATCAAATGTCACTCCCATACGCAAACCGTAAAAAGATGGGAAGAAGGAAAAGGATGTAGACTTGCCAGGGTAACACTAAGTAACCTTGAAGAGTCAACATCAAAGAAGTACTTGGAAATGACCAGGAAAAATCTACGTTTTTCAGTTGGTTTTTTAACTGGTCATTGTCAACTAAGCAAACACCTCCACACACTGGGGCTAGTAGACACACCTCTATGTAGGAAGTGTGAACGAGAAGACGAAACTGTAGAGCATGTTCTATGTGAATGCCCAGAGTTATCGTTAATACGAGAGTACGCGTTCGGCGAGTCCTGGCCTACACCTGCCCACATAAGAGAGATGTCTCCTGATGACTTGTCCACCTTCCTAGAAATGGCAGGATGGACAATGAGCTAAGGGTGACAGCTCCCTGGGAGGATGCAAAATGGGTCAATTGTGGCCTAAGTGCTGTGAAACTTAACTCATCCTCCCTACTCTACAGATACATATATATTTAATACAATAGTTATAATCACAAAATATTCATCAGAAAAACAGTAAATACAGTAATCCAAAATGTATGTCATACACTTTGAGCTCTTTTTTACAACACAAATATACAACTTAAATTTTGGCACGTTATAGCTATATACATAGCACAAAGTAATAATATATGCACAAAAACAAAAAGTTCAGGCTACAAATACGTAAAATCTTATCGCGCTGTTTTAAGAATATTATCTACAATAGCCACAAAGAGGAAACGTGTATCGCAAAATTTTTAAACAAGCGGATAAAAGTTTTCACGAACAAGCAATACTACCACAGATTTGTTTATGTATTCATTTTCGACACAACGTTTCGAGGTAACGTACAGAGTGTTTAGTACTATATCACAAAGAAAAATTTCCCTATTTGATTTGGAATAGATTTAATTAACTGTTCTAAAACTTGTTGGGAAAATAATCTTTATTATTGGTAAAAAAATTTCCAAGATTTCAAATTTTTTGGAAAACCCTATATTAAGAAAAAATATCGTGACATTATAACATTTAAAATAATTGATTCTCAACTTGAGCCTTGAAGACTTGTTTATCTTGGTAAACAGAAGTGTTGATTTACTTCTTCTTAGGAAATATCGTTAAATTTATGCAATTTCGGTTTTATTTACTCAACAAACTGCATCTACTGCTTCGATTTATAACCAATATATTATTATCCCAATTCCAGCAATACTTTTGCGGTAACAAATCACAGTATTAAGTGACTTGGGAATTCCAATAATAGATTAGTAAAAATTTTATTTGCTTTGGTTAAATTTGTATAATTAAAAAATACATAAACCTCGTTCAATCACCAACATGAGTAAGTGAGTAAATCTAATAAATAATAGATTTGTTATATTATGTAGTTAAGATGATTGGTGTATGTATGTGCTAAAATTAGAAAATTGTAGGATGGGTTATCATCTTTAAATACATTTTTGTGACGCTTTCTGAAGTTATTTTCTTATGCTATTTTGCTTTTTATACTCCGTGTGAAAATTACTTTAAACGCAGGATAGAGGGGGTACAATGATATTCCTAAGAAAAAACTTCTTAAAAATAGCAAAATATTTTTAAGTTGCATTTTAGTATTGTTAACCCCAAAAAGAGTAATTTATCTTAATAGTACACGGATTAAAAAAAAATTCTTTATTCACTTTTTAAATATAAACAAAATACTTAACAACTTAATCTTTCTCTGAACTCTGGCTTACATAAAGAGAACATCGCAGCAATATTTACAAAGGAAATCATCTTTGTCTTCTTCAACTATATATATATATATATATATATATATATATAATATATATATATATATATATATATATATATATATAATATATATATATATATATATATATATATATATATATATATATAGCGAGTGTTTGCAACTTTAATTTTGTCGCTTCTCGCATCCCAATCGTCATAATTTCTTATCGGCCCAGTCTCCCTCTTGAAGACCTCTATTTTCCATTTCTATATGAATATTGGATATCCATTTCTTTCTTGGCCTTCCCCTTTTATTTCTCTGTGTAGATCTCTAGTTCCAAACCTTTCGTGGTATCCTTTCTCCGTTCATCCGTCTCAGGTGTCCATACCATTTTAATTGTTTTTCGGCTATCGTATCCATTATTGTGTTCTTTACTTTCATTCTCTCTCTTATGTTTTCATTTCTTATGTGGTCAAACAAAGTTAACCCGGAACATCTTCTCCAGTACATCATTTCCGTTGAGAGGAGTTTTTGTGACATATTATTGTTAAAGACCCACACTTCTGACCCATACGTCAGCACCGGCTGAATCATAGCCTGATATATATTTTTCTTTGTTTTCTTAGTTAAAGTTTTATTCCACAGGATCGGATGTAGTGTTTTTATCATGTTTTTTCCTTTTTCTATTTTTATTGTTATATCTTTGTCGTCTCTCCCGTCTTCGCTTAGTGTAACTCCGAGATGTTCGTACTGATCAACGTTTTTAATTAATCCGCTTTCTGTTTCCATATCTTGACCGATGCCTCCTATATTCATGTAAGTATTGTGTCTTTTCGGTATTAACCTCTAATCCCCATTTTGTGAATTCGTCTATTAGTTTGTTTATCATGTACTTCATATCTTGTAGGTCCTCGGTCTGCGAAGAGGATTGTGTATATAGGAGTGTCATTTACCCATATGCCCATTGGGCTGCATTTTCTCATCCAATGTTTTAAAGCATTACCAAGATATATTTTAAATAGGGTTGGGGAGAGGCAAGAGCCCTGTTTGACACCCTTTGTTTGGGTGAAACCCTTGGAAATTTGGTTTCCAACCTTAATATAAGCTTGGTTATCTTGATGTAGCTTTTTCACGGCATTTATATATACTGCATTTATACCTGCGTTTTCCAATGTTGTCCATAGTCTCTGCAGTGGTACGGAGTCAAACGCTTTACGGTGATCTATAAAAGTGGCATGAAGTTCTAATCCTCTTGCTAATCTCTTTTCCGTTAGGTGTTTGAGAGTAAATACATTGTTGACACAAGATCTCCCTGGTCGGAATCCACTTTGTTCTTCGATCTCTGTGGCTTCTTTTTCTATTCTGGCTTTCAGAACTCTTTCATACAGTTTGCCAGTGGATGACGTAATGCTGATACCTCGGTAATTACTGCAGTCGTTCCTGTTTCCCTTTTTGTAGATGGAGTTTATGTACGAGACTTTCCAATCTCTTGGGATACTTTCTACTTGTAGGCACTTGTTAAACATTTTACAAAGCAATTCTAATGTTATTGCAGTGGCATGTTTGAATAACTCGATAGGTAAATCACCCGGCCCAGGAGCTTTATTATTTTTCATTTTTTGTAATGCGTTTTTTATTTTTTCTACGGTAATCATCGCCACTTCATTTAACCCCGTTTCAACTCTATCTATTTGTGTGTCTAGAAACTGTGTACGTTGTTCATTTAATAGATTTTCATAATAATTTTTTCATCTTTCTATGTCTATGGGGTTTAGTTTTGGATCTAGGTCCAAGCTTGTCTGGACCTAGATCCTCCTACCATTGAGCTTATTTCTGCACACTTGTTGTCCCAGGTTATGTTTTTTGTTTTTTTAATTTCCTTTTTTACTATATATTTGTATCTGTTATAGTTCTTTCGGTCTTCCTCATCTTTTGTCGCTAACCATTTAAGATACAGTTTTTTCTTTTCTTCTACCAGTTTTAATAAACCTTCTGTCCACCAATAATTTCTACGTTTTACTTTTTCTTTCGTACCTAGAGCTTCTAATGCTGCTTCATGAATTTTGATTTTCAAAGTCTCATACATTTCTTCCGCTGTTCCGTTTATTTCTTCGTCTAATTTTTGTGCCAAACGTAGTTTATAAAGAAAACTTGTGGACTCATTTTTTAAGCTGTCTATGTTATAGAGCCGTGTGGATTCTTTGTTTGTCTGTTCTTGGGATTTATTTTGTTTAATATATCTTATTTCCACGGGTGCCTTTACTAGTAGGTGATCCGATCCACATTCTGCGCCTCTCCAAACTTTTACATTGTAGTTTTACATCGTCTTCTTCAACTCTCTTATAAAATTTTTAAGCCCATTAAAAACACTTTCGGCATTGAATCCATCCGTCAATTGAAGTAAAATATTCCTTGGAGCAATAGAGACAAGTTGTATGTCTCTGGTTGTCTTCTGAATCTAGTGTTGCCCAAGTGCAAGAACAAGACGAGACTTAGATAGTCTTGGTCTTAGGTGGCGGCTATTCTGAAAATCTGGACAATTAATTTCAGAGCGAAGAAGTCGTCTGCTACGAAAAAATACGTATTTTTTTGCGTCTCATGTGAGTCTCAAAGCATATACCCGAACTGCTACACTCTCTAAAACGACACGTCCTAATTACAACACGCAAGAGTCTCGCAGGCTTAGTCTTGTTCTTGCTCAAATCTTGCATGGTCCATCTTGGTCTTGGTCTTGCACCAATACATCTGGTCTTGGTCTTGGTCTTGGTATAATATACTCTCCATCTTCCTCAGTTTCATCTTCATAGGCGTCATACTGCTATTCTTGTTCGTTATTATCAGGTAATGCTAGGGTCTTTAATATATCTTGTACACCATGGATTAAAATGTGATTTTAATTTCAACCTTTCTATGTTGGCAAAATTGACACAAATCAATTTGAGATGCACAAATTATTTCGAAAATCTCATCAAATTTGTTTTTGGGTATTTTGGATCTATGACTCCAACTCTCATTTACTCCGACTAGAACTATTTAAATCTTCGTCACTCATGTCAAATTGTAAACTTGTCACTTCGAGAACAACATGGATAAAATTATAAACAATTATTATATTAGGCTCGAAGGAAAGCTCAATTGAGAATGAAGTTTAGTGATGTCGAAAAAGTAACTGGTTGTTACTTTCTATTCGTTACTATTCAATACCCAAGTACGAAATACTAAACTGAGAATTATATATCGTTACTTTGTTACTATAAATATTTCGGTGTTTTATTTACACAGTAGCCGGCATTATCTGTTTTTAATTTATCTCGTTACTTTTGAATATTAGCCGTCCTCGTTCAGCAAATTTTGTTTAACCGAATGATCTCATCGCACACTCAGCAGAAACAATATTTAGTCTTAGTCCAATAAGATTTATGGTATTTAGATTCCTCCTAACTCAATTATAATAATGAAAATTTGAATTATTGAGTCTGAGTCCTTAACAGTGGGTATGCTAGCCTTATTATAATTTTTATCAGATCTTCTTCCTAAAGTGCCCTCTCCTCAATGGAGGTTAGCTACTACAATTTTAAACTCTTCTCTATCTTCAAAATTCAGCCCTGTCCATTGTCGGATGTTTCTGAGCCACGATAGTCTTTTCCTTCCTAGGCCTCTCTTTCCCTCGATTTTTCCTTTCACTATAAGTTGGGCATATTGGTACTTATTATTTCTCAGATGTGGCCTAGGTATGATGTTTTTCTAACTTTTACTGTGTTAAAAAGTTCTCTTTCCTTGCCTATTCTATGCAGCACTTCTTCCTTTGAGGTATGCGATGTCCATGAAATTTTGAGTATTCTCCGGTAGATCTAAATTTTAAAGGCCTCCAATTTATTTACGGTTGATCTTTTAAGGGTCCACGTTTTAACTGCATATAGAAGAGTCGACCAGACGTAGCATTTTGATAAACGTAGTCGAATTTCGAGTTTTATTCGAGAATCACAAAGCAGTTTTTTTATTTTTTCGAAAGATTTTCTGGCCTGTTCTATTCTAGATCTTATTTCTAGATCAGGATTTAGGCTGGTATCGATCTAACATCGCAGGTACTTAAACTGCCCATTTATGCCCATTTATTGTGCAAGGTTGAGATACGTTTTGGTTTTTTCGGATTGACATCACTTTGGTTTTTTTAATGTTTATTTTTATACCAAATTGCTAACAGGTCGAGTTGGTCTTGTCGATGAGTCGTTGTAGACCTAAGTCGGAATCCGCAATTAACACTGTATCATCGGCGTATCTGATACTGTTGATATTTACGCAATTCACATTGACTTGGAATCCTCCAATGCTTCTTTAAATAGAAACTAGGAGTAAAGATTAAACAGCAGAGGCGACAGAACACATCCTTGTCTAACTCCCCTCCTAATTTCTACTTCTGCGGATGTGGAACCTTCGATCCTAACTTTTGGTTCCAGTACAAGTTTTTTAAGAACTTGATGTCTTTTCCATCTAAACCGACTTCTTGTAAACGTTCTAGTAGTAGGTCATGTCTTACTCTATCAAATGCTTTTTCGAAGTTTATAAAGCATATAAATATATCTTTCTGTTGGTCGTAGCATTTTTGGGCGAGAACTAGTAAACTGAACAGGGCTTCTCTCGTTCCCATGCCGGCTCTGAATCCAAACTGATCGTCTCCGATGATTGTTTCGCACTTTCTATAGATACGATTATGTACGATTTTTAGTAGGACTTTTACTAGATGGCTCATAAGGCTTATCAAACGGAACTCATTGTGACTCTAGCCAATCTTGGGGTATTTTACCTGTATCATATATTACCTGTATCAAATATTTGGATATTTTCTTCGCTGACTAATTTTAACGTTTCTGGGTATATTCCGTCTGGACCTGGGCTTTTATTTGTTTTGAGATGATTAATTGCATTTATGAGTTCCGATTTCAGAATTGCTGGCCCTTTATTGTTATTTTCCAATCTTGGTTCTTCTCGTATGTCGTTATCAGATAAAGTGATATATTTTTAAAAAGTTTCGACACGATTTTACTGTCAGCGACGCAACGAAAGAAAATTATTTTATGTTTGAAGGAGGCCGTTCTTAAAATCTGGACAGTTAATTTCAAAGCAAAGAAGTCGTCTGCTACGAAAAAATACATATTTTTTGCGTCTTATGTAAGTCTCAAAGCATATACCCAACCTGCTATACTCTCTAAAACGACACGCAGTCCTAACTGTAACACGCAAGAGTCTCGCTTGGTCTTAGTCTTGCTAAAATTAGGACTTGGTCTTGCGTAAACGCAAGAACAAGACCAAAACTGCAAGACCAAGACCGATTTTGGGCTATACTATCTAAATCTGAAAAGGTGCATAGTTTCCATTTTTCTCTTTAATTGCCTTTCCATTTTTAAGATTTTCTTTTTGTTTGTCAGGACATCTTACAGAAATTTCGGGCTGTCTTTTTCTAAAAGCATTTAACCAATTTTTACCAGCAGCTTTTTGGACATGGGAAAACTTATAGGCAGTTAGTCTTTTTTTAGCAAGCTGATATGCTAATTGTCGCAAATTACGCAAGATGAATTCACATATCCTACTTTCAAAATCTAGAATATGCTTTACTAGTTGTTGTTCTTGTTCTCGCGAAAATACAGGGTGGAAGCCACCAAGTGACTTATTTTCTAGCTTTGCTACCTTATTTTTGGCAATTACACGCCGCTTCAGTGACTTTTTGGCACCTTGAAGATTCGCGTAGCGGTTTGACAGGCATTCATAGCTTAACTTCTGGTGTGACATTTTTCATATGCTCAGCGTTCCAATTTTGTCTCTTGGTTATTCGCTTGTATGCTCGTGGCATTCTCCAAAAGAGACGTAAAACGAAAAAAAATTAAAATTATTATATAAAATAGTTTTGCAAATTAGGGGTCAAACGATCCAGGGTTCATCTTCAATCCAAAAAACAAAAGACACTTTGCTTTTCTACAATTGTCCGCTTCATACGTTCGGATACTCCTTTTTGTTTAGGAGTGTAGGAATTGTTTTTTTTATGTATTATATCATTTACATTTAAATATCTTTCAAATTCCAACAAAATTCCCTACAATTATCACTTCGCAGAGTTTTTATATGAACACCCTAGTTTTCCGCCATACTTTAAAATTCTTAAAACAATTTTTATTAAAATAAATAAAAACCATTTTTTGTAAAGTAACGAAATATTTGTTACTGTTGTTAAAAAAACTGTTGTTATTGGTGACAAAATACATTTTTTTAATCTGCATTTTAATAAGTTGGAAATTCCAAACGGTTTATTTACGCACTCAAAAAGTCTAAATTTTAAATTTCCAATTATCTGTATTCAACTACAAAAAACCATCAATTTGTCAAGATAAGCTGATAATGGTCAAATTATCAACCATAAGCTTCCGAAGTCGATAACATTTGAATAGTTTGTGGCATATTGCAGAACAATATTCTCAATAGTAGTTACTAATTCTGATAATTATCATGGTTGTAAAGCTAAAGTGAACACGTACACTAACCGAATGACCCTAAGATATATTCTTAGAAATAGATACCTTTAAAAAAATAACCGACCTGTTTTAAATATTCCCCACTTTGTAATTCGCTAGCTTAGTGAGCGTCGAAGCATATACAGTGTGTTTTAACGAAAATTTGACATTATGAAGAAGAGGGGGGGAAGAAGGGTATGATTGTAAGATTTGTAAAAATATAAAGACTGTCATGGCTGGGACATGTTCAGCGACAAGAAGATACGAAAACGACAAAGAAGATATCACAGTGGAAGCCTGGAAAAAAGCCCCACGTGGAAGACGACCTGAAAACCATGAATATAAGACAATGGAGGAGAAGAACCCAAGAGAGATCTGAATAAAAGGACATAGCCAGACAGGCAAAGACCTAGCATGATGTAGCATCATAACCCATCCAGGTTTATGATTCCAAAAGAAGAAGAAGAACTTTATTAAAAAAGAACTATGACGTCAATATAAAATCGAATTAAAAAACATAAATATTTCTAAATTTGTTGCACTCCCAAGTTTTTCGCTTAAATCACTTGAAAATATTACATACCAAAACCAAACTGTTACTGTATAAAAAAGTAAAATTCAATATCTTGGAAATGTCCACTTCATCAGCGTTAATCAATGTTCTACGAAAGCGAAAGTACCGGAATAACCATAACAATTATGTAAGTGTTACAGGTGCAGTCGTATAATAGATTTTTAATTATGTCGTTTTTTGTATATGTAATCGTATACTTATACAATTTACTTATATTTAAATTCATGCAGGCTGTGCAGTAAGAATGTAATTGATAATAGTGTGTTACTTTATGAGGCGAAAAAGCATGGCTTTTCTTGACGCGCCCGATATTACGCGCCGAACGAAATGAGGTACTAGGGGGGTCGCCGAACGTTTCCAAAATAAGACAAAAGCACCACTTTGTTAGATCATGTATTTTTATTTTAACAACGACGTAAATAGAAATTAACAATTAATTATCAGACGAAATATAAAACTAAATATTAAAGTCCGTAAAAATAAAAGAGTAAAACAAAGTCAAATATTATAATCTTAATAAGAGCTATGCGCCTGTTTCTGTAAAATTAATCTTTCAAATCTAGGCTGTGTATTTGAGACACACACACAATTATATCATTTTCAAGTACGAGACGATTTCTAACTCTTGTTTTAATGGCAGTCATAGACGAGAAACTTAACTCACACAAATATGCTGTTACAAATGAAACCAAACATTTTACAGCTTCACTCGCCAACTGGGGGTATTCCTGCATCTTTTCGGTCCAAAATTGGTCTGAGTTCTGGGAAAAAAATTGGAGCTTCAACATTCCATCACTTGATATTTCAATAAGTTTTTCTTTCATGTTTATTGGTATTTCAACATGCTGAAAGGAATCGGCTAAAAACGGATTTAGTATTCATCTGCAACTATCATAACTGTTTTGAATTTCTTCGGGGAAATGATCACAGAGCTGTTGTTTTAAATTGAACAAAGTAACATGCATGTCAGCAAAAACTTGTTAAATTTTTGCACTGTAGTGTAACAAATGTTAAAAATTTGTAGCACTGTAATTGGATACATTTTCCATAATTTCCTGAAGGCACTGGAATGATTTGAGTTGTTTTTTGCCAAGTGAGGTCGACCATAAATCGATTTTTCTTAGAAACGCCTTAATTTTATCTGTGGCTGTAGTTATATTAATGTCGCGACCTTGTAAATTACTGTTCAAAATATTTAATTGCTCGAAAATATCAGCAAGGAAACCTAGTTTCAGAAGCCAAATAGGATCGGAAAATTGATTTTCATGTGGGGACTTCTCATCTTTCAAATACATTAAAAGCTCTGCCCTTAAGTGAAATACTCTTTTTAAGACGTTGCCCCTTGAAAGCAACCTTACTTCGGTGTGATAGAGAAGATTTTCAAATAAAGCACCCATGTCTTCGCAAATTTTTCTAAAAATACGGGTCTGCAAAGCTTTTCCTTTAATGGAATTTACAACTTTAATGATGGTTTTCATAAAACGGTCCATTTCAGGAGGTAAAGCTTTGGCTAAGAGCTTCTCAATGTAAAAAACAATGTATCCATTTGGCATTAGGCATTATTTCTTGTAATTTGACGACAAGACCAGATTTATGTCATGTCATAGCTTTAGCGCCATCTGTGCATATAGCAATACATTTACTCCATTAAATATCATATTTACTTGTACGTTTCACAAAAGTGTCGAGTAAACATTTTTCAGTGGTATTGGTCTCAAATGGGGAACAAAATAAAATATCTTCTTGAATGCCATTATTTGTACCATATCTTACAAACGTAATTAATTGGACACAGTTAGATATATCTGTGGATTCGTCCATTTGAAGAGAGAAGTACGTGCATTTATTAAGATTTTCCACAATTTGCGCTTGAATATCTTTTGCCATATCACTAATTCTTCTTTGGATAGTATTATTTGACAGAGGTATTTAATTTTGCAGCCTCTATTTCCCCACACATTATATGTACTATTTCAACAGCTGCTGGAAAAATCAGATTTTCAGCAATTGTGTGCAGATTACTAGTTTTGGCAACCAGATAAGCAACTTTATAACTTGCTAATAATGCCTTTTTATTAGTAGTGGTTGCCAAGGGAACACTGTCTTGCTGTTTGTGAAGGACGTTCAAGGATGTTTGTGAAGGATGTTTGCTATTTAAATGTCGAAGTAATTTTGATGGCTTCATGCTTTCTTTTGACAAGACATTTCACAATGTGTCATTTGTCCACAAATAACACATTGTGGTTTATTGGAAATAACGGTAAAACCATATTTAAGATATTCATCAATGTAGAATCTGTTTTTCTTTTTATTGCTGCTACTGCCACTTTCAGACGTAGATTTATCCATATGTATGTATCCATAATTTATAATTTATCCTAGACGTAAATACGTAAACGGGAATACGTAAGTCGTAAAATATTTACTCATTACTCAACACCGCGTTCGCCACCATAGGCTGTTTGGATTCGAACTGAGGTTTCGTTGCTATTTGCCGCTTATATAAAGCCAAAACGAGGCTACGAGAACGTTCCAGAGTAAAGAGCTCTTTCGTGAATATCATGGAAGAGTTTTGCGATGTAGACACAAGCTAATATGTCGCGGTGTACAATGTGCAGTCGACTTCGTATTATTTATTTTTATTGTAAGTGTTATTCTGGCAGAAGTACCTACTACTAATTACTAGTGGGACAGATCGCAATCATTAAAATAATTGTATTAAAATAAAATAATTGTTTTTGATTTAAACTTAAACAGTAAAGTAAAATTAAATTTGAGAAACCATCAGATAATTGTAAATTAGGCACGCTATTTCTGTCAAATAATATTGAATAAATGAGTGGGGGAAAATTGGGGGATCGCGAACAAATTTTTTAGCAAAAGGGGTCGCGGTTTAGATAAGTTTGGGAAACTCTGTTTTAGAGTATTCTGATGCTGTTTAATTTAGGTCCGATGAAGTTATATTTCACTGTTTCTTCGTTATATACGGTTTTATTTTCTATTTTTTTTATTTCTTGAGTTTGACTTGAACGATTGTTTATACGAAACTTATTATAGAAAACAATCATAAGAAGAGATCCATTAAAAAACTTCAAATGACGGAAAAGAAAATAAAAAGATGCCAAAAAAGCTTGTTGATTCGTTATATAAAACTATTGTTGCGTTATTATTGTTATTATATTTAAAATAGTTCAAGCACAGTCAAAGGATGTACAAATATATAATATCAATACATGTGGGTGGTTTCCGTTTTTAATCTATTCAGTGTATACGCATTCATTGTTCTGAGAGCTATTTTTATATTACAAACTTACATATAAACATATTTTAGTAAATTAAAGAATGGAGTAGTATCAAACTGTGTGTCATCATTAGTTTATGAATAGAAAAGTTCTCGTTTATAGCCATATAACATACAACGTTGTTTATAATTAGAAAATACTGATTTTATTATCATATTCTTGTAATATTAAAAATTTTTCTACGTCGTAAGCACAGAATAATAAACAGACAGAATGCCCACTCTCCACAGAAAATTAAGAACGCGCATCTCCTTCGCGCATACGTTCCGCCATGTTTTACGAGGATTTTAAAGGGAACCAGTGTTGTTTATGTGGTGTGCATGGAAAAAAAACAGGTTTATTTGACTTACGGCAATCATAGACATACTATACAATTATATTAACAGTTTTAAATATAATAACATAAATATTAGATAATTAAACATAAATGTAAACAATTGCATAACCTCACAAATCATATGTTTGTGTCCTCCTAAAACATGGCGCGCGTGCTGAAAAACTTCAAAGGCGGCATCTGAGAGTGGCCCTTCTAATTGTTTATTATTCTGTGTCCTAAGTATCTTTAATTTAATCTATTGATAGTTTCACAAGTAAAAAAAAACATTAAAACTGTTACTTCGTGCAATAATGTCTGTCACTCCTTGGTTGAAACAAAGTATCGAATGAATTTAAAAGTGTAGGATCTGATACTTATTACATATCTGTAATTATGTCATATTAGACGTATTTAGTGATAATTTCGCCTGCTCCTGAAGAATCTACCAAACACAACATAGTTGATAGTTCTGATTCTTAATTCTTGAAAGCCTCCATTTATATTTTATTGATTCCTACTATTATGTATTTAATGAACCACATTTACATTAATTTTTACATTAAAATATCATCTAAGTACCTTTTGGTATTTTGTAACCCTGCCAAAATGCTGTCCATCACCGACTGAAAAATACCTGGAGCTGAGCTGATACCATATGTTAGTCTGGTGACGGCAAACAAGCCTATATGGGTGTTTATTACTAACATTTTTTTGTGTATTTTTACTGACTTCTAGATGCTGATAAGCTCCTTTTAAATCTAGAACAGAAAAATATTTATATCCGCTTAGACATGTGCAATGATCGCTATCTAAGACTTTGTTTAATGTTTTTTTTAATCTACACAAATTCTTAGTTCCTCAGATGTTTTTTTTTTGGAACTACTACTATAGGACTGTCCCAATTACTATAGCTGACTTTTTGTAAAATTCCTAACTCCACTAGCTTTTTAAATTAGCATTCGACTTTCTTTTGGGGCAAACTTTTTTCATAGGCTCTATAAAAAATGGGTTGTGCATTTTCTTTACTTAAATTTAAATCAATTTCAAGATGTTTAATGAATGAATTACTATTCTCATCAAAATCAGATCTAAATATTTTTTTATTTCGGTTATTATAGTTGAAGTTTCAAGTTTTCCAATTCCAGCTGACCAACAAATTCACTCTGTGAAAAGTTAACTTTTTGTCTCCAATTAGGACGTAATACCTTTAACCCATTCCTACGCAACAGAGGAGTAAAATGATTACTTTCTAAAATGACAATAGGCAATTTTACAAAAGTGATTGTATATTTTACTAATACATCAGTTTCTCCCATAATTTTTACTGCCTAACCGGTTAATACTTTTATTTAAAGTTAATAAAAACTTTTTTAAAATCTTGTACAAAAACACAAAAAACAGACGCTCTTAAGAAAAGCAGAAGATAGAGAAGAATTTGCTAAGGTTATAGCCAACCTTCATTAGTGGAGAAGGCTCTAGAAAAAGAAGAATGAAGACAAGAATTCCAGAAATAATGAATTTTCTTCCTTTACTTCATCTTGTATATCTTCTTCTTCTAACAACATAACTTTCGAACGACAACAGTACTTGTATGTCTAACTTTCTTCTTCTTCTTCTTCTTTTTTATAAGCAAAATGCTTGTTCAATATCGATTAATGCCTCTATTGGAGGTTATCACTCCATCTTTTGCGTGGTCGCCCGATACTTCTTCTACCTCTTGGTGATTTGTCCCTCGCTTTTCTGACTAATCGGGTCTCTTCCATTCTGTTTATGTGTTCGTTCCATTCCTTTTTTCTGTTCAGTGTCCACTCATTTATTTCTGGTATATTGCATTTTCTTCTGATCTCTTCACTCCTCATTCGATCCCTCAGTGTGTTTCCTGTAATTCTCCTCAGTAAACGCATCTCCGCTGTTTCTAGTAGTTGCTGAGTTTTGGAGGTATCCGGTCTTGTCTCTGAAGTGTATGTCATTATTGGTCTTATTGTTGCTTTGTAGATTCTTGATTTCACGTCGGTATTAATGTGGGGATTGCGCCATATCGTGTTATTAAGACAACCTGCTATTTTATTAGCCTTTTGTACTTGATTTTTTACTTCCTTCTCCACATCTCCGTAGCTAGACAGTGTAATTCCTAGGTAATTTGTCTCCATTACTTGCTCAATGCTGATACCGTCGATTTCCAGTTTACATCTAATTGGTTCTTTACTGATTACAATTGTTTTAGTTTTCTGTGTAGAGATCACCATATTAAAGTCCTTTGCCCTTGTGTTGAATCTATGGGTTAGTCTTTGTAGATCGTCTTCATTGGATGCAATTAGGGCCGCATCATCTGCATAGCAGAGTATTCTGATTTCTTTGTTCCCCATTTTATATCCTCTTCCTTTATTAATAGTATTGATGATTTCATCCATGATTAGATTGAATAGCGTTGGACTAAGCGAGTCTCCTTGTCTTATTCCATTGCCCATATCTATTGGATCTGTAAGCTGGTCATCTATTCTGACTTCCATATTGTTGTTCTGGTATATGTTCTCTATTGTTTTTATAACATCTAGTGGAATTTCTCTATCGTAAAAAAGGTGAATTACATCTTTAAGCTTTACTTTATCGAACGCTTTCTTCAGGTTTATTAGACATATGAATGCTGGTCTGTTATACTCTAGTGCTTTCTCGGTAATCTGTTTTATGATGAATACTGCATCTGTGCACGATCTTCCTGTGCGAAAACCCTGCTGTTCATTCGCTAAGGTAATTCTCTGATTTATTTGGCCTTGCAATATTTTGGTTGTAAGCTTCAAAGTGGTGTTTAATAAGTTAATACCTCTGTAGTTTTCAGGTTGTTTTTTATCTCCTTTTTTGTATAGTAGGAGAAGCTCGCTTTTCTTCCACTCTTCAGGTATTTTATTATGTTTGATGATTTTGTTAATTAGTGCTGTTAGCTGTTCTGTTAATGCTTCTCCACCATATTTCAATAATTCATTTGGAATTCCATCTTTACCTGCAGCTTTTCTGTTCGTCAGTTTTTCTAAAGTTTGTTTTACTTCTTGTACGGTTATCCCGACTTCCTCGTTTGTAATGATTTCTGTTGTTTCTGGTTCTAACATCATTTGCTGTTCATCATTATAAAGCTTCTTTAGGTATTCAATCCATGTGTCGTTATCTATGTGTTTCGGTTCGATTAAGTCTTTCATCTTTGATCTTTGGCCTCTTATGAAACGCCATATTTCCTTTTGTAGACCGTAAAAGTCGTCTTCCATTTCTTTTGAGAAGCGTTCCCAGTATTCGTTTTTAATTTTTCTTACTAGTGCTATTGTTTCGTTTCTTATCTTTTTGTAATTGTTGTATTCTTGTGGTGTTTTGTTAGACATATATCGTAAGTAAGCTTTCTAACTAACTTTCGAACAACTGAAACATTGCCATGCTTCGGCTGGATATTTTAATGAATAATGTTTTCTACCACATCTAAAGCATGACTTATATTGGACGTAACTTCTACCAGCTTGATGACCACTATTATTTTTAATTGTAGCCTCCTTCTTTCTCAACATTACTTTATCTAAATTTTCTTCACTTGCAGCTATATTTTCCGGTTTCATCTTTCTATCTTGAACTTCTGTAAGTTCTATTGACAATACTATTTCATGAGCTCTATCAAAGAAAACATTATCTTCTGAGAGGAGTATACGTTTTATTATATAGTGTACTAATCGTAAACCACATACAAGTCTGCCTCTGGAGATTCTTTCAAAAATTTACCAAAGTTACAATATTGGGCAACAATTTTTAGTTTTGACACAAACTCTTAATATCCTCATGCGGGTCTTGTATTGTGTTGTAAAATTTATATCTTTCAGCGATAATTAACTGTTTAGGACTATAATGTAAGTAATGTAGTTGGTAGTTCTGGTGCTACTAAGTCTTTTAAGACACTGTAAACTTCTCCACCAATTACAGTAATCAATAATGTATGTATATTTTCTTGTCTTCCTTCACTACATTACATAAAAACAAGTACTCAAGTCTCTCTAGATAAGACGTGATACCACTATTAGCAGGATCGAATTGTTCAATGACCCCAATTCACAACATTTGTCGACGTTTACGTGGATTATTTTTGTGACTTGTGGCCAAATATGTTGTGTATTTAATGTGGCAGAGACTAACAAAACATATTTATATACTAATAAAACGGTTACATTTAATTTAATTAATCATAACAGCCTGTACATTCAGAGCTGTTCATAAACATCACCTAAGACGCAGGATTAATATATAACACCTACATGGAACATCGTCATAGCCACTTTTAAGACCAGATGAAGAAGCAGAAAAACAAATAATCTAGAACCAAGACAACCAACAACCTTGACCAAGAAATATCCTTCCTAGTCAATGTACGTTAATGATACAACAAATCATACCCGTGATGGAACGGGTGACGGTGAGTATCCAGTGCCATAAATTTGGATTCCATTGGTTAAGGTATGACTCTCCTAAAGGAAGAGCCCTTGCACCTACAGGTTGGGGCTTGGCTAGAGCAACCCCTTACCGTAAAAAAATACGTTACGCAACCTCCGAAATTAGCCAAAATGAACGACGACTCTTAAAATGAAAAATGGAACTGAAATTGAGAACCTGGAATTCTCGAAGCTTGATGTTTACCACATCCCAGTCACAATTTCTAGTCATATATTTGTCTTTTATATGTCCTTTCGACTGTAATCTACGAGGTTTTCTTTTCCTTCTTCTATTTGGTTTCCATTTTTAAGTTCTTAGTAGTATTCTTGTCTCGTCCATCCTTTGCATATATCCATATCAGAGCAATTTTCATTTTTCTATCTCATCGTTTAATTTAGTTAATTTAATTTATACTTAATGCAACAAATAAGTCTGCGCAAGCTTTAAATCTGAAGCATAGACAGGCGATACTTACTCTGCTTATGTTTTCGACGAAATGGCTGGTAAAAAGAACATAATCTACGCCTCCCTCCTCATCGTTGTGAGCTGAACAATAACCAACTTTTATCAGCTCAAATAAAAAATTTAGAGGCGATTTTTTTTATTGAGTTAATGCCTCGACAACTTTTGGTCATTGGCATGGTACAGTCAGGTACTTAGTGTAGTGTGTATGTATGTTCTTAGATTTTAATAGATATTTTAACAAGAAGTCCCTTATTTCATGACTTTTTGATTGTATGTAAATTATTAATGTTAAGGGTGTTTTTTGAAGGCATAGACATGTAAGTTGGTAACACTTTTTTAACTGTCGGTCATTTTGACAGCTATCAAGTGTTTTATGTTTAGTTAGGTTTGGCATTTCAGGGTAAATAAACTTCCAAATTGCAGAAATTTATTTTCAAAATTGTGGTTCCGTTCCAAATACGCATTGCGCACTATGTCATTTTATGGTCAACGATAATCCATCAGAGCAAGTAATTCGAATAACCATGGAACGGTTTTGCATCACGCTTACTCTAACTGATAATATGCATCCACAGACACGTCGTACAGTGCGTACAGAAGAAATTGTTGCTGCTGTAGAGCGAAGCATACAGGAAGTCCCGAATATATCTATCTGCTATCGTGCACAGCAGCTGGATACGTGTCCATTCACTTTATGGAAGATTTTGCGAAAAGATCGTGCTTTACGTGCTTACAAAATCCAACTCATGAAAGAATTGAAGGTACATCATCATTTAGCAAGGCATTAGTAGACTAGGTGAGTGGGTCCAAGACAAGATTTCGGTTGATTCCGATTTTCATAAGCAAATTTTGTTTAGCGATAAAGCTTATTTTTGGTTGAATAGGGTAATAATAAGGGAATAAAGGTAATTCTCAAATGTATGTTGAGAAACTATTACATCCAGAAAAACTGACTGTTTGGTATGCTTTATGGTCTAGTGGAATCATTGGACCATACTTCTTCAGAAACGATGCTGGTCAGAACGTTACAGTCAATGATGACCGATATAGAGCCATGATTACTGCCTTTTTCATTCCCCACTTGAACAACCATGATGTGCAGGAGCTGTCTTTTCACAAAGACGGCGCAACACGTCACACAGCTCGTGCCAAAATTGATCTATTGAAGAAAACGTTTAGTAATCACATTATTTCACGCGTGAGTTGGCCTCTAGTTTGTGCGATTTAACACTGCTAGACTATTTTAAGTAAGGATATGTAAAGGTACTAGTCTATGCTGATAAGTATAAAACGATTTACCATTTGGGGGACAACATTCGCCGCGTTATTGCCGATAAACAGCGACAAATATTGGTAAAAGTGATCGAAAATGGAGCCTCCAGATTTGACTGTCATATGCCAGAAGTTATATTTAAATTATAATGCCAAAAGGTTATCTTTCGAATAAAGTCAATTTAATGTAAATTTATAAAAATAAGCTGTGTTTTATTCTTTTTTCACAGGTTCGATAACTCTAAAAAACACCCTTTAGTTGATAAATCTATAATTAGAATATGATGAGAAACGTTTTCATCGGTTAAAATAGTCAATTGTGTACATCAAAATATAAATGATTTTTTAAGAACATTCATTTTGTTTCAGTTGGACATTTATTTTCTACGCCGCAGATTCTTCTTGCCGAAAAAGAATACGTTTTGGAGAAAAATGCCAATTTTAGTATCTTCTGCCAAGGAAATCGACCGTTAATGTGGAATATGCCCCAACCCAAGGTAAATTTTCTTGTTATTACTAGCAAGATTGCCAAAAAATGTTGTTTTTGCATTTTTTTTAGTTTCTTTTTCTAAATTTCATAATTATGTGTGATATACAATATATACAGAGGAGATCAAAAGTCTGAAAACGAATATCTTACGAGATGTACCTATTGTGCGATGTGAAGATTTGAAGTTTGACGCTTTCAACGTTGCCAGATTCAGCCCTTTTCTGATATGATTAGACATTTTGATTTTTTAAATAAAATTTCTAGTATATTGTATATTTGATTATTTTATGTAGTCAAAAATATCTTAAAAAGATAAAACGAAAGCCTGGAAGCACATAATTGTCTCAATAAATATTTTAATTTAAACTACATACTAAGAGGTAATGGATTTTCTAAAGAACTATGACTTTGTAAATATTTGCACTGGCGGTTAAAGCTAAAACTGAAAAAGTCCGACACATTTATGGCTTCGTATGATAGCCCTTCAATAATATACCTACCTAATAAATATACATAACCTTCTGGCTAATTCTAAATCTTAATATCACAAGGAAACTAAATTTCTCTTGTTGGCTGTTAACCATGTATCAAAAAAAACTTTATTTAAAACAATTTCTCTATAATATGTATATTAATAAAAAAAACCCATCCGACCATATCAAAGAACATTTTTGAAATAACTGTTTCATCATTAGTGCTATTCTAAACTAAGTATAACCACTTTAATTAAAGCAAACGTGAAAGTTAAAATTTTGACCAAGGTTATTACAAAAGTGTGAATAATACCTACTGCACGTACATATTTGAAGACACTAAATATGTGTGTAGAAACCCTTTAAATGTAGTTTTATTGATTTTAGATTACATCTTTGATATTTAAAAACTATGATGTTTAAGTCATCTCTGTGTTTTTAACGATCTAAGAATCATCGACCATAAGCTTCAGTATAAATATACATTTGAAAACTCGAAAGGGACAAATCTATGATTGATTTTATAGTCATCAATAGAGAAATTACAGTAAAATCATAAATATAGTGCAAACATTATATTGGAACCAAAGTGCCATAGTTCAAATTGATGGGCAACACTCAGAAGAAATGAGGATCTGTAGAGGAGTTAGACAGGGATGTGTGTTATCACCACTTTTGTTTAACTTATATTCTGAAGAAATTTTCCAAAACATGCTCAATAATATCGAAGCGGGAGTCACCGTTAACGGAAAATTAATTAATAATTTAAGATATGCAGACGACACTGTGATCATAGCAACGAGTATAGAGGATCTACAACATCTTATCGAAAGCTTGAGTATAAATAGTGCTGAGATGGGAATTACTATAAACGCTAAAAAAACGAAGTACATGCTGATTACAAAAAGGCCACAAAATATACATCATCTATTGACAATAAATGGTAACATGATAGAACAAGTAGAAAAATATCAGTATTTGGGAACTTTGATTAATGAAACCAATGATCATACTGTAGAAATAAACAGACGAATAGAGATTGCCAGATCAGCATTTATACGAATGAAGCCACTCCTAACGTGCAAAAATCTAAATTTGGAGATCAGACTACGTACCATTCGCTGTTATATATTTTCAATATTATTATATGGAGCTGAGACTTGGACATTAAAAAAATGTAATTTAAAAAGAATCGAGGCCTTCGAACTCTGGTTATACCGCAGATTATTGAAAATATCATGGACTGATAGAATTACAAATAAAGAAGTACTGGAGAGGGTTGGTAAAGAAACAGAACTAATCACCACTATACAAACCAGAAAACTGGAATACCTAGGCCACGTGATGAGGGGACCAAAATATGAAATTTTGAGACTGATAATACAGGGAAAGATTCAAGGAAGAAGATCTGTTGGCCGAAGGCAGAACTCATGGTTAAAGAATCTACGTGATTGGTACCAATGCAGATCGATTGATTTGTTTAGAGCAGCAAGTTTTAAAATAAAAATAGCCATTATGATTGCCAACCTCCGTAGGGAGACGGCACTCTAAGAAGAAGAGAAATCCACCTAAAGTAGATTCTAAATATTCGAACAGTAAACTCAGCAGTCGCAGGGAGTGAACACAAATTAGTACTAGCGAAAATAAGAATGAAAATAAAACCAAAACATTTTCTACAGGCAATCATCAAGGGAAAATTCAATGTAAAATCACCGTGGAATGACTCTATAAGACAAATGTACCAAACAAGGCTATCACAAATACAGCTAAAACAAATAGACGACATCGCAGATATAAACGCAAGCTGGGAGAAAATTAAAACCAACATTGAACAAGCAGAAAAGGAAGCTCTATAAAAAAGCAAAGTCATACTGAAAAAAAGGAACAACAATACACCATGGTTCAGAAAAGAAATAAAAAAAAAATGTAAAGAGAAACGAGAGGCCTACACGAAGTAAAAAACATCAAATACTCCAGAATTCCGAGACATCTATAAAAGAATATGAAATGAAACAAAGCAGTTGGTAAAAAAAAAACAAAAAATTAACACTGGGAATAGTTTACAAAAAGGGTGAAAAGAGGCTTCTACGGTACACAAAAACAAATAGATGACACAGTGATGAAAATACTCCGACGAATATCAGGGTAAAGTCTGTTGGATAGGATGAGAAGCGAAAACATAAGAAGAGTATACAATAAAAAAGACATAGATGGATGGGTGACAAAACGGAAACAGAAGTGGAACGATCACATTAGTAGAATGGCACGAGATAAGCACCAAATGGACGAAGAAGTATTGGCAGACCAAGAAAAAGATGGTGCGATAATTTAAACAATTTATGAGGCTAATATTGAGTAAGAAACATACAAGAAGGAAGAAGATATTTAAGTTACAAAGGGAATTGAACACATGGCAACGTAGAACTCCACTGGGGTTGTTAGTCCTTAGACGAAGTCTCTGTGAGGACTTGTTGATAGCAACTGATAAAAATAGCATATTAGGACGGAAGTCTGAACAAAGCAGTCAATGTAACCGGATGTATGTGTCTAAACGTGACAGTAGCCAGCAATATGTTAAATAAATTAAATATGTTAAAATTTGATTGATTATCAACAGTAGTAACCATCAATATGTTGGAATTTAGAGTATGATTTAACCTGAAAATTTGTTGGAAAAGTTATAAATTAGGTGTTATTTTAGGTGGATTAAAGGTTAATAAAAGTTATGAATCTGGGTAGGCAACCAACTATACAGATATCTAAATTCAATGGTGGAAAACTAAAGATTTTAAAGATAAAATACCAAGTGTTACATATGTTTAAACACGTATTAAAGTGAGGATTCCAATAATACTACAATATACAGAGTCTTGTATTTAAAAAAAGTGACTAACGATATCAGAAAACTAGTAAATCTGGCAACATTGCAATCATCTCGTTTAAAATCTCCATATTGCAGAATAGACGTATCCCGATTCTTCTGCAAATTCGGTCACCCATTAAAGATATAATTAGGCGTTTCCAAACTTTTGGTCCACTGTGTATTATTTTAAGTGTAAACAAAATACTGTATCTCACTTTTTTGTAAGAAAAAAAAATAAAGAAATTAAAATAGTTAGACCCGCACCAATTAATCACTCATAAAAAAGTTAGTATAAGATTATGGGAGCGCCAACTTCAAATTTACGATTTCCAAGGGAAAATAACGTCACGGAATATTTTTAAATAGATATTTTTACGCTAAAATGTACATTATAGATGACAGGTACACAGAATCACATTTTGCTAATTGATTTTAATTATAAATGAGTGCCCGCTGAGCTCAGTGGTAATCTAATGGGCTATTAATCGTGAAAATAACTGAAAATTTATCATAGGGGTGTGTTGTTCTACGTGCCGTCCTATATGTGATCTCGAAAATCTGTTTAACTTTTCTTAATTTTGAATTTGTTACAAAGTTCATTGTATGTCGTATATCGTTGAATTTAAAAAGAGTGGCGAAAAATTCTAAGAAATGTTTTATAGCTTAGACAATATGACAACCACGCTAAGAATATCTTCTTGGGCTTTGAAAAAGGATACGAATTTCTAGAAATATAACAACTATAGATTGTCTCAAAGTGACTAGTCTGTACCGGGTAAATGCACAACATCGATGCTATACTTCTTTGCAAACTTGTATTAAAATAAACGTCACTTCTTACTACTTAGCCTAATCCATCTTTATGTTGAGGGTAGCTTAAGTACTAATGCCCACTAACGACCCTGCCTGGCTTATTTCTGTCAGTGGTTCTCAAACATAAATAATATTTGCCTTTTATTTATGTCACACAAGCAGTTTGTTTTTAATTCTAGCGATTTCTTTCAGGATGTGCTAGCGATACAAACCATTTATTTATAGATTTAAATAAAATCGAATAAAATAAAAATAAAATATAAAGAAACATTTTATTTATGTATTGTTCCGTTTAAAAATTAAGGGGGAAGGACTTTTAAAAACCGTACTGTATATGTTGGCAGTAACAAAATGTAGAAATATCCAAAAATAAAACTAACAAATAAGTTGAAAATAAAAGAAGTCATTGTATATAATTTCATGTGTAAGTAATCGTAATTTATTTTACACCATTATAATTATGTAGTTCCTTTTTCTGTCAATCGCTGTCGCATTTATTTCTGCTTAACTATCATCATCATTATTATCGTCACTATCATCACTTTCTCCGTTATTTATATTTATAATAATTACTTCGATATTATCCAACAAATTGTGAATTTCCTAAATTTTTTTTTCTGTTGCTATTACGTAGTTTTTCCATTTCTCTGGAGTAATGACCTGGTACGCTGCTGTAATTAAATTTTGCATTTTAGCTTCTTTAAAATTAGCGTTGCGTCCAGCTATATACCGTTTCACATCACTCCACCATTTCGATAGGACTGAGTTCACAGTGATCGGGTGGGATCACTGTGAACTCAGTGATATCTCCTCCTCAATATCTTCTATTATGTACCTGTCATATTTTGCTTTGAAAGCTTTGACTATATCAAGTAACTCACATTTTAGGTAACCTTCTTAAAAAGATAGGTCCTTTGACAGAAGCCATTCTTAATTACTATTTATAACTGGAAATAAGCCACAATTAAAGATAAAAAATACGTTTATTGACGTTTCAATTTCCAATTCGGAAATCGTTCTCAAAATACAAACAGTAAATTAAACAAATTTTGTTTTTTTGTTACATAGTGAAAAAATTCTTCTAATAATTTAATTTTATCTGACTCATTTATATTGACAATTCAGACATACATTATGCATTTTAAAGTAGACGACTTTAAAATGATATTGCCAATATTATTGAGTTGCGCTCCTGGGACGACTTTACTATAAGTTAGTTCATTCGATTACATGAAATCAACTTTAACTTGAGAATATCCGTCAGAAAAAATCATAGCATGTAATTTGTCTTTAAAAAGACAAACACATGACATGATGACAGTAAAATTCTCCTGTTAGTGATTCCATAGTAAATTATGAGGGATAATATAATATAATATATTATAACACACACCAATAGATATTTAAATTTCAAATCAAATCATAATATTAATGTAAAAAAGGGAATAATTAAATCCTTATACGATAGAGCCAAAATTACTTGCTCTAACGAAAATTCGTTCTTGGAGGAGAAACATTTATTAACATCTGTTTTATTAAAAAATGATTATCCTTTATCGTTTATAAATAAGGAATTTTCAACAATCGATCGAATAGAACAGAACAACTTAGAACGAGATCCTAGAGCATATACAAGGAATAATATGAGGAAAATAACAATACCGTACATAAAAGGATTATCAGAAAAACTTAAAAGGATAGGAAATAAATTCAACATTTCAACAACATTCAAAACAACAAACACGTTGAGATCTATTTTATCCAAAACCAAACCTAACAATGAACAAGAAAGGACAAAGAATTGCATTTATAAAATACCTTGTGAATGCGATCAGTTTTATTTAGGTGAATCATCAAGGCCATTAAATGTTAGAATAAGTGAACATCAATCTTATATTAAAAATAGAGAATTTGATAGATCTCAAATATGTAAACACGCATGGGATAATGAACATAGGGTTCAATGGAATAATTCAAATATAGTCCTAAAAGAAACGGATGGTAAAAAAAGAAAAATCAAAGAAGCGGCTCTAATTATGCTAAATGAGGCCAATTGTGTCGCAAATTCCTCGGCAGAATGTAGTAGGATCTGGTTACCAATATTGAAAGAGGAAGTTATTAATAAGAAAATACCAGTATTAGTAAGTCAGTAACATGTAGAGGATACATCATTTATGTTTTTTAAATAACGTAACATATAAAATCAGAATTTTGATGTTTATTGAAGGTAAACTAAATTCACGAACAAATACTTACAATGTCGGGATAGTATTATGAGGTTTTTTTCCTGGTTTTTCCCTCATAATTTACTATGAAATCACTAACAGGAGAATTTTACTGTCATCATGTCATGTGTTTGTCTTTTTAAAGACAAATTACATGCTATGATTTTTCTGACGGATATTCTCAAGTTAAAGTTGATTTCATGTAATCGAATGAACTATCTTATAGTAAAGTCGTCCCAGGAGCGCAACTCAATAATATTGGCAATATCATTTTAAAGTCGTCTACTTTAAAATGCATAATGTATGTCTGAATTGTCAATATAAATGAGTCAGATAAAATTAAATTATTAGAAGAATTTTTTCACTATGTAACAAAAAAACAAAATTTGTTTAATTTACTGTTTGTATTTTGAGAACGATTTCCGAATTGGAAATTGAAACGTCAATAAACGTATTTTTTATCTTTAATTGTGGCTTATTCCCAGTTATAAATAGTAATTAATTTACAATGCCACAAGAAAATAGCTTCAGAACAATATTAAGAAGCCATTCTTGAATACCTTTTTTTAGTGTTGAACTGTTGAAAATTTGTGCTGACTTTTTGCTGTGATAGGAGGCATTGTCCATTACCACAACATTTTTTTCTGGCAAATTTAGCATTAAGTTATTTTCGAACCAATCTTCGAAGGTCGGTCCATTTCGTCGTGGAAGTCCTGAGTATTTTTCTTTGCCAAAAACGTGAGCTCTGCTCCATCAACAAATACAGTGGTAAATCCTGTGTGCAATAAAATTTTATTTATTTAGCGTATGGACTTTCACAGTACGATAAATATACAAATACAATAATATATACATATATATTAAATATATTATTCAAACACTAAAGATATAATGAATGACACTAAATATTAATGTCCAATTTACATAGCCATTCAATTGCTTCTGGGGAACATTCCGCAACGTCCTGGAGGTTTCCACGGTAGGCACGATTCAAGCAGTCTGAAACACAATGGCTGATGGTCTGTCTAGATTGTCCGCAATCGCACTGTGGACTTTCTGCACGACCCCACCTGAACAGCGAATCAGCACATTTACCATGTCCGGTACGTATACGATTAAGCCTTGCCCAAGTGGACCGGGGCAGATTTGATCCGATGAAACCCTAAGTTGGGGTAGATATCTTAATATAGTCCGATTCTACTGTTGGCATTCATTTTGTTGTCCATTGCCTATGTATATCATAGGAATTACCAATTTTTCGGGTAGATCGTATTGGAGGATTTCTAGATCTCAGTCGCTGGTACTCTTTAGAGATATCTGAGATATCTTGATGTATTGGTAATTGTACGTTGGCTACAATTTTCTGGTACTCTCTCACCAATGCTGCTGTACGGCGTAGATCTGGTGGAGCAATATTGCTCAGAGTAGGCAGCCATCTCACTGGTGTTGGTTTTATTGTTCCAGTGATTATTCTCATAGTTTGGTTAAGTTGGACATCGATTTTGCTTGTATGTGCACTATTTAGCCATACTGGTGCACAATATTCTGCCACTGAAAAAACCAAAGCTGGAGCAGAGGTCCGAAGAGTATCTGCAGAAGCACCCCAAGTTGTTCCAGCAAGTTTTGATATTAAGTTATTTCTTGTTCTTAGTTTACCGGCTGCGTTTGTAAGATGACTTTTGAAGGTGAGTGTTCTATTAAGTGTGACGCCTAGATATTTGGGGTTGTTGTTATGTTTGATAGCTGTATCATTTAGAGTTACATTGAGAGTATCGCTCGCAAGTTGATTCGACAGGTGAAAGAGACAGGTTTCAGTTTTGCTTGTGTTAGGACGTAAGCGCCAGTTCTTAAAATAGTTACTTAGTGTAGTTAAGTCCTCGTTTAGAGCTCGTTCTCCTGCTTCTTCACTATAATCTTGGAAGCCAATAGCCAGGTCGTCAGCATCAGCAAATTTTCTCGATTTTGTTTCAGATATATCTGCTGTATAAAGGTTAAATAATAAAGGAGCTAGCACTGAGCCTTGAGGTAAGCCGTTGTTAAGTTTTCTAACGTTACTCTGTGCATCATTCATATATACCTGAAACAGTCTGTTAGTCAGCAGATTGTTTATCAGCTGACAAGTTTTGAGGCAAGGTATGAGTTTCATCAGCTTATAAATAAGGCCCTCTCTCCACACAGTGTCATAGGCAGCCGTGAGATCTATAAATGTTATGGCAGATTGTAATGTAAGCGTAGCAAGTGAGTGAGATGATTTCCACGAACATACGAGTTCGGAATTGGATGCATCGAAAGGAAAATGCATAGAAACTCGTAAAGTGGTTCTTTGGGCTTTGGCCCATATTTAAAGAAAATTTAAATGGGATGTGGCGTCAGAAAATCTTTTTTACTTTTTGGAATGATTTCTACGAACATATGAGTTCGGGAATCGATGCATCGCAAGGAAAATGCATAGAAGCACGTAAAGTGGTTCTTTGGGCTGTGGCCCATATTTAAAGAAAATTTAATTGTGATGTGGCGTCAGAAAATCTTTTTCACTATTTTGGAATGATTTCCACGAACATATGAGTTCGGGAATGGATCCATTATGGAATAGTCAAGATTTAGTAGACGTGGAGCTTGCATCGCAAGGAAAATGCATAGAAGCACGTAAAGTGGTTCTTTGGGCTGTGGCCCATATTTAAAGAAAATTTGAGTCGAATCTTTGTCAACGTCCTATAGTGATTTTGACAAACGTAACTTGCGAGACAGTAGGAGGCTTGCTACAGTTTATGTACCAGGGAAAAGTGCAAATTGGACAGGAAGACCTAAGGGCCTTCACTGAAGCAGCCGAATCGTTGCAAAGGCAAGGACTCGCTGGAGACGGAAAAGTTATAATAGTTACTATCGTTTAAAGTAACTTGCTACAGTTTATGTACCAGGGAAAAGTGCAAATTGGACAGGAAGACCTAAGGGCCTTCACTGAAGCACTGAATCGTTGCTAAGGCAAGGACTCGCTGGAGACGGAAAATTCATAGTTAGTTACTATCGTTTAAAGTAACAATATAGAGACTTTGGACGAAGAAAGTACTTTGAATGTACAAGAGTTTAAGCCAGTTTCTTTGCTTGAGACAAAGAAGCAGAACCGTAAAGAAGGAATAATTAGTGGACACAGGTGGGATGCCACAGAAATAGAGGCATATCTCACACAGCATGCGAAGCTGAATACAGTGCCAGAAGTATATTTGTTTACAGGAATGTGGGCAAGCTGTATATGGTTCGACCTTAAGGGGTGAAACTTACGTCAAGTAGGAGGCTGCTAAGGGGATAAGCTAGGGTGGTACTAGAATCCCAACCCGCTAAGAGTCCCGCGGCTCCAGCACGACAATACAGTATCTACAGGATGTAACAAAAATGCGAAACGAATCTGGAATTGTGATTTTCGTTAATAAAGTAAATGGAAAAATGAAGTAAAAGAAGAGTTATAATTAATACCTTCCACATGTTACAGGAAGGATATGGAAGAATAAATAGGATATATGTATAGTACAGAAATATAAGAGAATATTATTTCTGGAACGAATTAGGAAGAAATGTTGGGAAATATGTGAAATGTGAAGAGATGCGACGACTGCCAGGGGCATGAGCATTAATATAATACAGAAATATAAGAGAATATTATTTCTGGAGCGAATTAGGAAGAAATGTTGGGAAATATGTGAAATGTGAAGAGATGCGACGACTGCCAGGGGCACATGCACTCAATCAGAATTAAGGAAACCCATGGACACGGACATGGATGAAAATGAAAAAAAATGTATAAGAAAACACAGGGGAATAAGAAAGAGGAAACCCATGCACTTGGACATGGATGAAAATGGAAAAAGCGTATAGGAAAATATAGGGACAGGAAACCCATACGTAAGGATATGGATGAAAAATGAAAATAGTGTATAGAAAAACACAGGAGAATATAAATATATAAAATTTGAATTTGAGAGAATTTGAAGATAGAGACAAGGTATATTCGAGAGACTTAGATAGCACGACAAGTCTTTCAAAGAAGTTACAGAAAAATGGTACTATCCATACCATTTCAAAACATAGAAAAAGTTGGACCAGTGACGTACGCAGTAAGTACAAAAAAGGGAAAAAATAGACAGGTAGTGCACGTCAACAGGTTAAAGAAATATTACGAGAATGAAAAAATGGAATACTCCACAGAGGAAGAAGAAGAAATAGGAGAACCAGAACAAGAAGAGACGGAAGAAGAAAGAGTTGACCCGTCTAAGGTGGCAACACTGCCATTATGGGAACCACTAACCCCAATTAACAAACCGCGGAGAAGAAGAAAAGGAAGTCAGGGAGACACCAGCCAACCAAAAAGATCAGAACGAATAAAGAATAGACTAGGCAAGATGCCCGAAAGAAAATGTTGCGGCATATTCCACAAAACGAAACAGAAAGGATGGAACACATACGACAGAATAATAAATAAGAACGAGACAGCAATAGTAACACAGAAGGATGAGAACGCAGAAATGTTTTTCGACGCAATAGATGAATAGTGGAAAAAATATCAAAACAATTATAAGAAAAGTTGAAAGCTTGGTATTACAAGAGACGGCCGCTCGAATAATACTAAAATTTTAACAAGGAACGAAAGACAAAACACAGGTAATATAAGCATTCATAGTTAAATATCAGCACAGTTCAATGAAAACAAATTTTTTTGAAAACATAACAGTACATCATAACTAAAAGCAAGTTTTAAGAAAGAGAAATAAGTAAATTAATTTAAAGTTTATAGGGGTCTAAGCTGCTGTTGATTAGTAAGAGCTGGATCGGTAAGATACCATACGCCAATCCTTTATTGCTATGTCAAAACTGATTGACAGACTTTAATTCCTATCAACTAAGAAAGTAGTATAAAGATTGAGTCAGACCACTGGTAAATAAACAACTAATAAAGGTCAAGTTTAGAAAACGTAACAATTAAATAAAAAAATAAATATTGTAGTTTATAACAGACACCAAGAGTTCATTATATCAGTCAGTATCAAATTTCATCAACAATGTGAGTATATAAAAATTCAGCTCTCAGCAAAAAGTAATAAAATAGCTTTGAAACATAAATATCATAACATTGAAAACAAGTCATTGTGTTTGACGATAAATCAAAATAAATTCCACCTTTGAATTATTTTAAAAATATTTGGGAAAGAAAGAGAAATTATTACAATACTTTCTGACACTTTATTAAGAGTAAATATAGTAATTAAAATATTTTTCAAATAAGGAAAATTCGTTACACATACGTAACTATATACAATAAGTGATGACAAGTTGAGAATTAAAAATATATGACTCTAATATACAGGGTGTATATATAACAGAAAGATGATATATTAAATTGTAAATATTTAAAAAGTACAAGTCCCAATTATTAACATATTAATATTGGTTTAGATATCAATTTATTTATCAGTTTATAGTCATTAGGCACAATAATATGCAAAACAATGTAGGTTAGTTTATAAGTCAGATTTATGTAAAGCTATCTCTAAAATTGTCTGCAATAAGCAGCTATACATGTATTTATAGGTTAAGGTGCATTTGAATTACGCGTAAAAAGTATTAATGCGAACTAAAGTCTGCTTACGGGAGTGCGACCGTTCGGGCAGTAATAACAGTGCGATTTGTGACACTGGAGAGACTCATGTTTCACGGTTTGATGTACAGCCACACGTCCATAGTCGATGGAGGACTAGACAGCTACATCAAGAAGATAGGACCAGAAGAATTCTGAAATATACACCGCTACCGATCGATACAACTCTACGAGAAGACGACAACGAAATCCACCTACGAGAAGGAGTAACATGCTCATTCATCAACGGCTGTTGCTTGGACTCTACAATAGGCGAAATAACTTGGAAAAACAATACAAAGACAACAGTTGTGAAAGTCAATTGTCACAACTTTACAGAGGGCACGTTGAGAAGATCACAAATAAACAATCACTAGAAGAGCTGGTAATAGTAGAACAAGATAAAAACATATTTGCTCTAACGTTACACAAAAGGGCTATAATATGTAACACAGAAGTATGGCAAACTGAACACCCTCGAATCCAAATAAATTTCCTAGTAAACAACAAAATAAATCCTAGTATGCCTCTCCTACCTCAAAACGTAGACCTAATGACCTACATCAATAGCAAATTCCTTTACACCGAACAATCCTACCAAAGAGAAATAGAAAAGTTATACTTAGACATAGTACTGCGACGATGCCAAACAAAGAGAGAAATTAAAAAAAAAAAAAAACAGATTACTGATGGCCCCATCCTTACCTAACGCCGTCAGTCAACTCATGCAGAACAGGCCAGGGTACACATGCAGCAAACACATACCAGAGACCAATGTAGCAGAAGTATAATGCGACAAAGCAAAGCAGTAGCAACCTGAGACGACCACCCAGCAAGGACAAACCAATGGAGGCAGACAGCAGCAGTAACGCATCAATATAGTTAACTCGACACGTGGAATTGGCAAACGGACATTAAAACAGCCAAAACGACGCGAGTGAAGTGCGGATAATTCCCACAGGGATACGCGATAAAGTGAACGCAAAACGCGAGTACAATCGTATAGAACAATTAGAATACGCTTGTCGTAATGGACACATGTAATCACAAACAATTGTAATAAGTTAGGAAAGTCTTTCACTTGTTAAGTTTCAATAAGATTAATACAAGATTAACTCAACTTGTCATACACATAGGTTTAATACGGGGGCAGCACGATACATTCGCTGACCACGGTACAATAGTCTATAAGAAACAGTAAATGATAAAATATAAATTGGGACTTATATAAAAAATATATATAGTAGGATATAAGTAATAATATGTAAGTAGAATAATTTATTGTTGGAAAAGGAAAAGGCCCCTCGGCCCTTTTCTTTTTTTGCGTAGGGAGTAATGTAATGTAAGCGTAGCAAGTGAGTGAGAAGTTGAATTAAATGGTTAAGTAGCATAGAAAAGATAATAATTATTCGAGATAATTATTATATATTCCAAATCAAATAAGGGATAATTATTACAGTAAAATTTTCATTTTTAAATCCCACAAATAAATTGACCTAGTTATTGCATTGTTTGTTAATTGTTTAAACATAGAAAAGCACGTCAAACAAAAAACTGTTATTGTGATGCAATATAGGACCCACAATTCAACGAAAACACAACCTTGGACTATAACCGGTCAATGAGGACACCATTCGATAAAAACTAGAAAACGGGGACAGCCAAGTCAGTAGTCAGTCAATCAGTAGTGATAACGGGGGCGCCGTAACTGCCCGCTCAGGGCAGTGATCGCCGGACGCGATAGCGTCCAGTACGCGAGACAATCGGTGATTCTCCGGGGGCCGGGTATCATCTGGCAGAGTTCGCGTGTAGTCCGGTTATTGTGGCAGCTCGAAAGTTCGCAACCCTCAACTGACCGAGTTCCAGACGACTGAACGTGTCGTGGTTGAAGCCCTAATATACACATAAGGTAACAGATTTCTTATACTAACCTGTGTAATTATATTAGTACCACTGTCAACTCTTCACTATCTTGCTACATCGTCTCCCGACGCGCAGAATAACGTGTTAACGATTGTATTAGTAACTTCAGGGTAGATTCAATATATTGTTGACTCTAATTTGGTTTTTTTAATGTTCCTTTCGTCCGACTCACTAGAGACTAGGAGAACACGAGATTCTGCGTATGCATATCTCCGGCTTCAAAAGTAAGCCCATAACCTCTACTCTTTACAGGACCTGAGACCTAGGAGTCCTTACCCCTATCCCGAAATCCCTTATCTTCTCGTAAATCCACGAAGACGAGCCAGCCCTCCAGACCAGTGTGACCAGTATTCCTTGCAGCCGCTCGCAGGGTTAGCATCCCATGAGGATCTATTGTGTATTTCATTTGGTGACAGCGTTTTCCATAACTTCACATAACGCTCTCATTTCCTATTATATTACAAGATTTTTCGCGTCTTTTAAAGCCAGCTTTAATAAATGTAGTTAAAGACAGTATTTGGTCACAGCAACTTTGTCCTCTTCTAAATCCAGAAATCCAGCTTGTTTAATTGGTACAGCATCCTCAATGGTTTTACATATTCGGTTATATAAAAGTCGTTCTAGTAATTTATAACAGCAACTGAGTAAGGCAATAGGCCGGTAACTTTCAGGCAGCTTGTTGTCTTTGCCAGGCTTCTGGATTGCGATAATTTTTGTTCTTTTGAATTCTGGGGGTAGCACAGCTGTATTCATAATGTCGCTAAATAATTTTTTGAGCCACTGTCGTGCAATAAAATAAACAAATCTCTCACTTTCCCTTTTCCAACTTTTGAATTATTTAATATTAGTTCAACTATCTTTAAGAAACAATTATTTTAACTAATCAGTTAAACTAGAGTGTTTTTAGAGTGTTTTTATCAAACGTTAGCACCCAGAAAAAACATTACTACTAATTTAAGGAATTTTCTGCAATTTGGTTCATTTTATTTGTTTATTTCAGGACCCAGTATTTATTTTTATTTGTTTATTTCAGGACCCAGTAAAGAGAACATGGACAACATTTACGATCACACCGGAACCGTCAAGCAACTCTAAGTACAAATATGGCTCTCGTCTTCAAATAACCAATATGTCGTACCCATTTGTAGGATTCTATAACTGCCACTTTGAGGGTGCTCAAGATATAACGGACGAAAATTCCGAGAATACCAGAGTATATCTATTTGTAAATGGTAAGTACCGTATTTAAAATTATTAGATTAACCAATGACTGTCTATTGATGTATCAACGGTGAGGTATAACTATAAAGATACAGACTAGATTTAGGTTGCTTGAACCAAAATATGCTGGTAGGACCTGTGGAGGATTTATTTTTTTAGAATGTTGATTTACTTATTGCTGGAGCTGGTTAAAGTAAACTTACTTTAAGATTTGGGCTTATACCAACCAAATTTCATATTTTTATATAAATTTGAAAAAAAAATTTACTTGATTGTCTTCTGTCTGCAATTAGCATATGATATCCTCTATCCAACGAAGTAAAGTACCGCAAACTCACTAATGTTCTAGCTTATGTAAAAGTCTGCACTTAGATACACGGTCAAAGGCTTTAGAGAAATCTAGATAAACAACGTGGACCAGCTGCGAACTGTTTAGATGTAACGTCCAGTCAGTAACACAATGTAGGAAATTGGTTAAAGTAGAGCGACCAGAGACAAATCCATGTTGTTGTGTTGGAATAAAATGTTTCTGGAGGAGGAATTTGGTCATTTCCTTTTTTGAAAATAGGGATGACAACTGCTAATTTCCAACTAGGAGGTAAGGAATTCTGGATAAAAGAAGTTTGAATAATGAACGCTAAGGGTAATGCAAGTGTGTCTGCGCATCTTTTTAACAGGTTTGATGTTAAACCATCTAAACCAGATATCTTCGACTTTAGTTTTGAATCTAGATCTTGGCCTGCAACTCTTCTCGGTTCTTACTGACTCTTGATAGAATATTTGTCTTTGGGGGTCTCCAGTGTCCATTCTTTCAAGATGTCCTAGCCACCTTAGTCTATTAATTTTAATAGACCGGACGATGTTGCATTTTTTATAGCATTGATACAACTCAAAATTGTAGCGCCTGCGCCATATTCCTCTTTCTTGTACTTCTCCGTATACGTTGTAGCGTGGATGCGTAATAAACATCCCGCACACACATTAAGTTCAAAACCAGAATCGCTCAATTCGGAGAGGAAGGGCGGGGCAAGGTCAAGTGTATAGAAATTAAATAATATCTCAAAAATCCAAACACAATCAGACAATTCGAAATTATAATTTATTATTGGACGCCACCCTTTGTTTGTCCTCGTAGGGGACGAGAGAGAATAAAAAAAAATGATATATAAAAAATTTACAGCGAAATTACACTTTATTATTTCTCAGTAATAAAAAGAAACATTAAAAGTTGTGTTATTTACAAAGAATACTAAAATACCATTTCATAATTACATAACTATAAACAAAACAACTTTATATCTTTTTAAATCAAGAATTGGTTGATTAAAACAAATGAATTTATATATTATTCCCAAATTTCGAAATTCGTTTACATTTAAAATATTATAGTAGTTATTTATTAACTAGGCATAATAGAAAAGTTAAATCTTTAAACAATATTTAAAACACTGCTATATTTTCTTTCTCTGATTCCATAATTATTCTCGCTTTCTCGATATGCTATAATAAAAAAAGAAAAGGTACAACCTTAATCGTCCATTAGCTGGCAACCATACACAAAGGATATGTTCTGCTTCCTCTCAACCTCCAAGCATTTCGTTAAATTAGTTATTAGGGGTCCATTTTTTTAGATCATAAGGGATTATTGGGCTGCGTTTACGAGAGCATAAGACTTCTCAGTTAACTTCGAGCCAAATAAACATATTAATAATCTTTTATTGTCCCCTGTAAAAGAAGGTCTAAAAATAATTATTTATCTGAAAATATAGACAAAAAAAAGCCTTTTTTCTTTGGCTTACCTCTATATAGAGGCCACTTCACAAAGACACGTCCTAACAGTTGGATGTTTGTAAGAGAAAAGAGACAGACGCTATCATTTCCCGGTTTGAATTGGGGCGTGATTGACAATTTAATAATCGTTCTCATCTATAGGATAGGTTTAGAATTACAGTTGAAATCTTGAGTCGGCTACAAGTACCCGGCAGATAGATGGGGTTAAAAGTTTTATTTAAAAAAAATAATCGAATTTAAAATGAATTTCCTAAAACTTTTGAAACGGTTACAACGCATCTAATTATTCGTCTTTCAAAGCGGCCTAACAGTTCTGCGTCGCTTTTTACCATAGTCCATGTCTCTGATGCGTATGTCAGAACAGATTTAATGAGTTTCATCTATTAGTATCTTGGTTTTTCTGCTAATTATGTGTGATGTTAAGAACTGCTTTAGTTCAAAGTAAGCTCTGTTCGCCAGGTATGTTCTTCTCTTAATTTCTACGCTTAATAGGTTGCTGATATTTAATTGTGTTCCAAGATATATATACTCCGAGACCCCACCAGATCTTGTGGTGCCGCTATTTGTGTGCTGTTCATGACCTTCATATATTTTGTTTTGGATACGTTAACCTGCAGTCCTATTGTCTTCGCGGCTTTTTCTAATGTTTCAAAAGCCTGTATCAGGTCTCGTTTTGTCCGTATTACTATGTCAATATCATCTGCATAAGCCAATATCTGTACACTTCTATTGATGATTGGTGATGATAATATCATGATAGTATCTGTACCTTCTCTTGTTGTTATGCCTGATTTCTCTATGACTCTTTCTAGCGCGATGTTAAATAATAGACACGATAGACTGCCTTTCTGGCGTAGTCCAGTATGTGTTTGAAAAGACATTGACACTCTGTTTTGTACCTTGACTTTGCACTCAACTTTCGAAATAGTTGCCTTTACCAATGTTATTAGGTGCGACGGAATATCTAGTTCTGCCATAGTATTATAAACGGCTCTTCTGTCTAAGACTAATATATATACTAACTATAACTTTTAAAATCTATCTAGATTCTTTGTCAGAAGAACATAAAGTCTGGGTGGGTTTTTGAAGTAAAGGAATGGCAACTTTAGACGTTGTAACGGAAATATCTTGCCTACCACAGGGGGCATTAATACAGGGGATAGAAAATTGGGGGAAGAAACTATTGGGAGTAAAGATAAGGCAAGCAAAATAAACGCTACGTGTGCGAACGGCACCCAGGGTTTGGTAGGAGAGCTGGGGTCGTGGATAAGTAAAAGATAAGGGGGGTGGAATGGGGCAACTACAAAAAAAATAAAGGGGTACTTAATCTCTTAAGATAAACAAAATAAAAATAAATAAGAAACACCTCAAGGAATTTAATAAAGAGCGCCACTTGAGGTGCCTAATTATACCTATTACAAACACTAGTTGCAACTAGGAAAATAATTAGAAAACATCAAAAACATATCTTTTTCAAATAAGAATCAAAAAAGGGTTAGTTCAAAAAAATAAAATGTTAAGAAAATAAATTTTAACATTTATTTTTGTGTCACCAAACAGTTACAAAATGGAGAAATACAAAATACAAAAACTTACGTGTCATCCGCTTACAAACTCCAGGAGTTGGAGATACTACATAATCTTACAAATTTACATGGAGGTTAACCTTGTTTAAAAATAAAACAAACTATAACAGTAAAAAAAAATAATAAAAAACGAGCTGTCATAAGTAAACATTAAATTTAAAAAAAAAAACTAAACAGGAAATTGACAGCTCAACTCAAAACCTAAAATTTACAATTTTAAATGTAACAAGTTTTAAATTTCAACGAAAGCAATTATTATTTTATAAAAAAATTGTCTGTCTTTACTTTAAATCTTGAACACAAAAAAACAATTACCTTGATTTTCACTTAACAAAAAAAACTTGTCACATCTCTGGAGTATTGACATCATCAGCGAAAACATCCATTGGGGCTGGAACAGGATCAGGAACTAGACTTTTTAAACATCTTAAAATCTTCAAAAAAAAAAAACGAAACAGTGGTCACTCTTTCTAAGATGACATATTACATCGAGTGAAAACTCCACCAATTTTGGCAAATTATGCCGGTCACTTCATAACGGATAAAATTTACTACTACTGCCACTTATTTCCACAAAATTAATCAAAAAAAAAAACAGAAGAACACAAATTCGATGGAGAATCTGTGGATCCATACCTCCCAACACTACGAAGGCCCGAGTATGAATCAATATCCACACCTCACTCTGCGAAGGCCCGAGTATGAATGACGAATTTAAAAATTCGATCTTAAATTGAAAATAAGACAAACGCTGACATAACAAAACACAACGAAATTAGAACGTAAATATCCTTTTGCGACGTATTTGAAATTATAACGCGGCTTTCAATGAACATTAAAACAAATTGCCGAGAAAGTTAAAATAAATAAACAACTTTAAAATGGTTTACATTAACCTCCAGCAATGCTAAGACAAATATGCGTATTTCAAACTTGAAAGATACGAACTAACAAAAACGGAAAGAATTCCTCGTTTTATTTTTTAAACATATATAAGGAGTTTTTAATATATTTCATTATACGAGGAGCTTTCAATATACTTCAAAGAATCAATGAAATTGAAAATGCTACAACGTCAAGGAGGATCGTATGTATTTGTAGACTTTTAATATTACCACTTTCAATACCACTTGTTTCAAAATTTTGTGTTAGAGTTTTTACGTAAGTAATTTGAAAATCTGCGGTGGTTTTGGAAATCACTGAGGAGTCCGGTGTGTATAAATTTACGCCATAGATGTCGATTGTAATTAATATGTTTTATTACTGTTCACTTTATTCAGGGTTTATGGTTGTTTTTATAAATCTTACGAAAGGTGGTGACGGTAGTGTAAAAAGTGATGACAGTTTAAAGAAACTGATAAACGTCTTGTATATACTGCCGAATCAAAAATAAACCTGTTTAGCGGTTACGTTTTTCATTCTTAATGTGTGACTTACTTTTGTCTTGATCTTGTAGGTAAATAGAAATGCTTTTACCTAAAAATTCTGAGAGTGGTGTTTTTATCCTTACGATGATGTCAAATTTTAATTATTTTGTGTGTTTATGTATTACATGTAAACTATTAATACAAAATAAAAAAAAATCAAGATCAATACATTTTTTCTCCATTTTATTAAATAATTGTGCTATTTTCCTCAAAATAAACTTAATTTCTGTGTCAATATCTATAATTCACTCTGTATGTAGAAAGTATAAGCCGTTCGAATAGTCTACAATAACAATTTAAAACAAGGACAAAATCAATCAATGTTATGATATGTATTTAAAATCTCTTAACATATTGTCAAATAAAACACTTATGTTCATTTTTATCGACGTGTTAGTCAAAATAAAAGGAAGTCAAATTCTATTGAGTGGGATGAATATCCGTAATCTCTTGCTGATAGTTTAATAGTATTATCACTTGCTTCATTAATGGGTTAAGTTCCTGATCGGAAGAAAGCGGCCGGATATGGATTACTTCTACTAAATTGCGAAGGGATATATTGTAAAAGGAAGATTGTACTTACATGATATAGTAGCTGTAATATACTCGGAAATTATTATTCGTATGACTAAACTGGAGACATGGAAAATGCGGAAGTCATTCTATTCCATAAAAAAGGGGACGCCGCAAATATAGAAAACTACCGACCAATAAGCTTATTGTCACACCTTTAAAAACTACTAACCCGAATAATAACAAATAGATTGACAGCTAAACTAGATGCATACCAACCAGTGGAGCAAGCAGGCTTTCGTAAGAGTTTTAGCACTATCGATCACTTGCAAACAATCCGGACAGTTATTGAAAAAACAATAGAGTACAACATATCACTACATCTGGCATTTGTCGACTATCACAAATCATTCGACAGTATCGAGAAATGGGCTTTCTTAACAGCATTGGACGACGCCAGAGTAGATTCAAGATATGCTGCCGTCCTTAAGAATATATACGATGATGCTACTTTTCACGTAAAAATAGATGATGATCTGGAAACTATGAAAATAGACTTTGGCAAAGGTGTGAGACAGGGCGACACCATCTCACCCAAATTATTTACTTTGGCATTAGAAAATGTTTTCAAAAAACTAAATTGGGCCGAAAAGGGATTAAAAGTAGATGGAGTATATCTTAACCATTTGCGTTTCGCAGACGACACAGTACTAATAAGCACAGATATCCATGAACTGAAATCAATGCTACAAGATTTAAATCAGAAATTGAATCAAATAGGATTAAAAATGAATCTCGACAAAACAAAGATATTAAGCAACAGCCTAGAAAACATCACGATAGATAACATCAATATAGAAAAGGTAGACCAATATATATATATATATATATATATTATATATATATATATATATATATATATATATATATATATATATATATCGGAAAAAGGAGTACGACCGTCAATCCAATATATATATATAAGGATCACTCAGACGAGTGGTGGGTTCTTATATCGGTCTCTAGGTGGAGAAATAAAAGACAAAGTTGATAGGCTACTTTATCTATTTTGAAGACGTTTCGCTTTCGAGTTTTGAAAGCATCATCAGTTCATCTAAAAAATTTTTACAATATGAGAACCACACAATCATGGAAACGATGTTAATTGTTACCTTAAAAAGATATGTAGCAGTCAATGTTATTAACAAACATGTGAATGAAACTAAGTAAATGGACATAATACGCTGATCTTGTATAAACAGTTAAGCAACTAACAACATATATGAACTTGTAAAAAATTAGCACAGCAAATGACCATGTGGTCTAAAGTAAATTTAATGTTATTTAATGTTAATAAGTGAGTAAGAACCAAGAAAATCATAAATAACTTCCAACTATTTAATGGATATTAAGCTTTGATTTTAACTTTAGGTAGCATTATAAGTGATATTAATAAAATTTTAAAAAGTAGTAAATATGAAGTTACCGATCAAAGCCCTATGAATGTCGCCGAGAAAATGGCGTTTAATGAAACAGGAACGAACTAAACCGCAAAAAGACAGCCAACCTTGAGGTCAAAAATACTTTTGACAGATCAACAAGGTGTAGATACCAACCCAAATTTTGGGCGGTTAATTTAAGTTTAAATGAGTTTGGATGACTACCCGGTTGCAAAGGACAACACAGTGAAAAAAGTTGGTAGTGTAAAAACAACTCCCCTCACTAATCAGCCCAAATTTACAAACAGGAGATTTTCATTCAACCTCATAAGTATGTAATGGATCTTAACTTCATTGAATCCTTGCCACTGAACGCAATCTAGCTAAAAGACAGTTTTTGGAAATGTGTTCAATATTAAAACACCCTAATGCGTTGAATAAGAGAACTGACATAAGTAACTTGAGCCAAATATATCATGCTTTAATTTTGCAGAATTAGGCTACTTAATCTTTTCACTACATTAATGTCATATTAGGTGTACTAGTTGAACCTTTTTCCATTTTTCATAAAATAATTTATATACATAAATAGAAATAAAATAAATAAATATATCAATAAAATAACTTAATAGTCTTTACTTAATTTTACTATTACATATGCAACCCACATTGCATTTCAATACACTAATTACTTTAATTAGTGTTTCCAATTTTATATTAAAAATAATACAAATATTGTAATTGATTCATAGAATCCTTTACAAATCACAGTTCCAAGTATGTTTAACTAGCCATAATGATTAACGTCATTACATACTTATGAGGTTGAACCCAAACAGCACAAGTACGTCCCATGGACGTCCAAAGGATGTACCTCATTAAATGTCCGGACATCCCACGGACATCCGTTTACATAATTTGGACGTCCCCGGGACGTCCAATAAGACCTAAATGTTACCAAAAAGTACGTCCCAGGGATGTTCATGGGGACGTACATAGTACATATACAGAACTTAATACGGACTTATATAGGACCTAAGAAGGATGTATTGGGGATATCTATTGTACGTTCACATGGACTAATATAGGACCTAAATGAGGATGTATACAGGACCTAAAGGGAACTTAAAATTAATAAAATGAAAAGCAAAAATAAATGGGATTTTTATTGTGTACTTATATTAACATATGTATTTAAATTTATAGTATTTTTTAAGCACATTATTCCTACTTAAACGACGTAAATAGAAGCGTCGTTAAAACATAACCACATTCTTCTTGTATCTCCTAATTTTTAAATTTCAGTTCCACTACAGAACAAAATTTTAGAGATACAGCTCTGCTATAGGATAAAGATTTTTCTCTAAAAGGAGCCTCTGTCTGTTTTCGTATAAATTAATGGTATTTAAAACTAAATATAACTTTTTAAAATAAAGTTTAGTAGGAAGATTATATTTTGTAAAAAATATGTTTAAGTAAAAAAATGACACAGTTAACACCTAGAAAACGTCCCTAATACATCCCTAATGGGACGTCCCTTGGACGTCCCATGTACGAATGTAAATTTGGGCTGATTAGTGAGGGGAGTTGTTTTTACACTACCAACTTTTTTCACTGTGTTGTCCTTTGCAACCGGGTAGTCATCCAAACTCATTTAAACTTAAATTAACCGCCCAAAATTTGGGTTGGTATCTACACCTTGTTGATTTGTCAAAGTATTTTTGACCTCAAGGTTGGCTGTCTTTTTGCGGTTTAGTTCGTTTCTGTTTCATTAAACGCCATTTTCTCGGCGACATTCATAGGGCTTTGATCGGTAACTTCATATTTACTACTTTTTAAAATTTTATTAATATCACTTATAATGCTACCTAAAGTTAAAATCAAAGTTTAATATCCATTAAATAGTTGGAAGTTATTTATGATTTTCTTGGTTCTTACTCACTTATTAACATTAAATAATATTAAATTTACTTTAGACCACATGGTCATTTGCTGTGCTAATTTTTTACAAGTTCATATATGTTGTTAGTTGCTTAACTGTTTATACAAGATCAGCGTATTATGTCCATTTACTTAGTTTCATTCACATGTTTGTTAATAACATTGACTGCTACATATCTTTTTAAGGTAACAATTAACATCGTTTCCATGATTGTGTGGTTCTCATATTGTAAAATTTTTTTAGAAGAACTGATGATGCTTTCAAAACTCGAAAGCGAAACGTCTTCAAAATAGATAAAGTAGCCTATCAACTTTGTCTTTTATTTCTCCACCTAGAGACCGATATAAGAACCCACCACTCGTCTGAGTGATCCTTATATATATATATATATAATATATATATATATATATATATATAATATATATATATATATATATATATATATATATATTTATATATCTAGGACATGCAATTAACGAAAAGGAAAACCAAACCCTAGAAATTAAAAGAAGGACACAATTGTCATGGGCTGCTTTTGGTAAGTTGAGCTTCATTTTAAAAGACAAAAAAATTCCAATTCACTTAAAACGAAAAACCTATGACACTTGTATACTACCAGTTGCAACTTATGGATTGGAAACTATGGCAATAACAGAAAAATGGCAGAACAATTAAGAGTAACTCAACGGGTCATGGAGGAGCCGAAATACGTCGAAGAACTAAAGTAACCGACATCATGGGAAAAATAGCGACATTGAGATGGCAATGGGTAGCACATGTAGCAAGACAAGACACCAACAGATGGTCTCATAAAGTGACATTCTGGAGACCTCGAGAAACAAAAAGAAGAGTAGGAAGACCCAAAAAGAGATGGGTAGACGATATAACAGCTGTAGCTGGAAAACAGTGGATGAGAATTGCCAAAGATAGGGAAGCGTGGAAGAAAATGGAGGAGGCCTATGTCCAACAATGGACAAATGAAGGCTGAAGAAGAAGAAGAAGAAAAAGAAGATGACTAAACTACATTGGCTGACCAAACATCGACCGAACAACTCAAGAAAAACGAACATCTTGATAATTTATGACAAAAATTTGAGAGGAACAATTTTTACGAGAATTGATGAGCCTACACCGAAAGTCATTGGCAAAGAATGGTGGGATACAATTACTTTCTCTCTTTCTCCCTCTCTTCATTTCTTCTCGGGAATGTGATTTCTTTTAGCTGTTTTAGAGTTTCGCAGAATGAGTGGTCCGCTAAATTCTGAATTTGATCGGACCATCTGGTTGGTGCCAAACTTGCAGAAGTTCGGTCACTAAGGAATGTTTCTGCAGATTTGTAATTGAGCTATATGTGCATATGGAAAATCAAATAAAGATGAGATTGAACCTGTGAACTGGATCGAGAAGTTTGGCCTATTGAAGTAGTATGCAACTGCACCATAATTAAGTTTTGAGCGAATTAGGGATCTGTATAAAGTCATTAATGTTTAAAAGTCCGCGCCCCATTGTTTGTGAGCTATAATACTTCTTAATAAATTTAGTCCATTTTGTGTAGATTGTCGAAGAAAGTGCACATGTTCTTTCCAAGTTAAACGGATATCTAATTTCATGCCAAGAAAATAAATATATTTTACATATTCAATAGAATTGTTATTGAATACTTGGTTTGGATGAATTAAACTAGCTCTAAAGCGTTTGCTAAAGAGCATTATATTTGTTTTTCAGCTTTTGTTTTGTAAAAGAGGAAATGTAAAGGTAGTGGGGGCAAAAGTATTGTTAGACAGGAAGTGCCATATTGAGAGGTCAAATTAAACAAGGAAAGAGAGTCTTTCCTTGTTTAAGAAATCAAATTTGGTTGGATTATGTTATTATTTGTCCCAACTGTCACATGAAATCTTATTTATATTAAAGATTTTTAACAATTGTTTCACATTTTAGACTGTTATCGTTAATATTTTATTAAAACTTTCTCGTCTAAGACACATTCTGAAAACTATTTTATTCTTCTTCTTTCAGTGCCTATTCGTTCCGAATATTGGCAATCATTCTGGCTATAATTATTTTATTAACTGCTGCTTTAAATAAATTCGTTGTTGTTGTGGAGAACCATTTCCTCAGGTTCTTCAACCATGATATTCTCCTTCTCCCAATTCCTCGCTTTCCGAATACTTTACCCTGTAGGATTACCTTCAGTAATCTGTATTTAGTGCTGTTTCTCATTATATGTCCGAGATATTCCAACTTTCTCCTTTTAATGGTATACATCACCTCTCTTTCTTTGCCCACTCTTCGTAATACGGTCTCGTTGGTTATCTTATCTGTCCATGATATCCTTAGAATTCGCCTGTATAGCCACATCTCGAAGGCTTCAAGTTTTTTCTCCATTGCTTCAGTTAGTGTCCAGGATTCAACTCCGTAATACAATATTGAGAAGATATAACATCGTAGGAGCCTTACTTTTATCTCCAGATTAAGATTGTGGCTTTTAAAGAGTTTGGCCATGTTATTGAATGCACTCCTAGCCTTCTCTATTCTACATTTTATTTCCTGTGAGTGATCCCATTGTTCATTTACTGTTGTTCAAAGATAGTTATACTGTTTTACTCGGTCCACTGGTGTATTATTGATAAGTAGTTGAGCGTCTCTAACTTTATTTTTGCTGATGATCATAAATTTAGTTTTTGTTATATTTACTTGAAGTCCAAATCTTTCACTTACTTCATTTACTTTGTTTATTAGTTGCTGTAAACTGTTCAAACTGTCTGCAAAAATAACGGTGTCGTCTGCATAACGGATGTTGTTTAGGCGTTCTCCATTTAGAAGTATTCCATGTTCGCATTTTTCCAAGGCTTCACTAAATATTTCCTCTGAATATAGATTAAATAATATAGGTGAAAGTATACAACCTTGTCTAACGCCTCGTAGAATCTGGATCATTTCCGTTGGTTCACCTCCAAAATTCGTTCTTATTGTGGCTGATTGGTTCCAGTATAAATTTTGTATTATACGCCGATCTTTATCATCCATTTGGGCTTTTGTTAGAATATCCATCATTTTTTGGTGTTGAACTGTATCAAATGCTTTTTGGTAGTCCACAAAGCAGGTGTAAATATCGCAAGTCATATCTCTGCATCTTTGAAATAATACTTGTAGACTAAACAGTGCATCTCTTGTACCTACGCCTTTCATGAATCCAAACTGTGTGTCTTGTATTCTCTCTTCGCATAGCTTGTATATTCTACGATGTATAATTTTAAGAAAAAGTTTTAATGTATGGCTCATTAGACTTATTAGCCTATATTCTCCGCACTTTTTTGCTCCCTGTTTCTTTGGTAAGGTAATAAATTCTGAAAGTAGCCAATCTTTTGGGATATTGCCTGTGTCATAGATATTATTGAAGATTTTACATAGTACTCTTAAAGATTCATCATCAAGAAGTTTAAGAAATTCAGATTGTACTCCATCTGGTCCTGGAGCTCTACCTTCTTTTAGTGATATTATGGCTGCTCTTATTTCTGCCACTAGTATAGGTGGTCCTGTTTCCGTAGGTATTGGGGGCTGGTTCTCTCTCTCATCAAAAAATAAATTTCTTATGTAATTTTTCCAGGTATCATTGATACTCTCTTTGTCCACGATTATCTCTCCATTGTCATTAACAAGTTTACTTACTCTTCTGTTTTTACATTTACCTGTAATTTCTCTTACCTTCTTGTGCACGTTGAAGTCGTCGTATTTACTTTGGAGAATTTCGATTTCTTGGCATTTTTTCTCCAGTTCTTTCTGTTTGACTTCTCTGATCTTTCTCTGTATCTCTCGCTGTAATGTTTTATACATGGAGTTATCGTTCTTGTTTTTCCTTCTTTCTTCCATTAGTTGCAGAATCTCTGTCGTCATCCATGTCTTATTCTTACCTTCTTCGTTCTTCATAAAATTGTCTTTAATGTCGTCTATTGTTTTCTTAAGGGATTCTATCTTATCTTCTGTGCTTTTCGTTGTATTATCGATTTCTTTAAATTTTCCATTTAATGTTTTGCTGACTATTTCTTTTACTTCGCTACATTTCAATTTTCTCATGTCATGTTTTTTTACAGTTTTTCCGCGTATTTTCTTTAACTTAGTTCTATACACGCCCACTAAAGGATTGTGGTCAGATTGAATATCAGCGCCTGGGTAGGTTTTAACACTGTTGAAACTATTTCGATATCTTTTGTTAACAAGCATATAGTCTATTTGATTTCTCATAATAACGTCTTCTCCGTTGTCTCTAGGTGATTTCCACGTATACAGGCGTCTAGGCGGTAGTTTGTAAAATGTGTTTAGCACGATTAAGTCATGCTCAGCTGCAAAGATACTCATTGTTTCTCCGCGTTGATTTCTCTCTCCTAATCCATGTGGACCAATATGTTGCCCTTCTTTTCCGTTACCTATTTTTGCATTGAAATCTCCCATGATTATAAGGAGTTCGTGTCTCGGTATATCTCTTATAAGGTTGCTTATTTGTTTGTAGAATTCTGATATTTCTTCGTCACTATGGTCTGCTGTGGGTGCATAGACTTGTATGATGTTTGTGTTCACCGGTGACGTATTTATTTGTAACAGGAGGATTCTATCGTTCACTGGTATGAAGTTGTTGACTTGTTTGGCTATACTTTTATGCGTGATAATTCCAACCCCATTCTCATATTTACCATTTTCTGATCCTGAATAGTATACTCTGTAGTCTCCTATATCACAATAACTTGAGTCAGGCCACCTCATTTCACTTATGCCCATTATTTCTATTTTCATGCGTTCTATTTCTTTAATTGCGCATTGGATTTTTCCTGATTGAGCCATCGTCCTAACGTTCCAAGTGGATATCCTCTTCAGACAATTCGTGTGGACTTTTCTTAAAGGTGTTTTATTGGGTATTTCACAGGGATTTTGCATATTAACGACCTGAGAGGCCCTGTGGTCATGGGAATGACCTCTCTTGCCGGATCTTGGTCTCCGATGTCCATGATCAGTATGCGAATTTTTATTGAGTTGTACAGCCATTATGATTGTACTAGAGATATCCATAGGGATCTTTAATATAGTGGTTTCTCGTTGCCTTCTATATTCTTATGCCGTTGACCAAACCATTGATTCTTCCGCCTTTGGGGCCGGTTTCTCAGCCCCAGGACAAAAGAGTGCCCTACCACCTACCAACTCGTCCGCCCGGAGCCGTTGGTAGGTAAGTGGGGGACTGCTTATACCGGCAATCACTCGGTCCCTATCTGCGTTAGCCATCAAAATTGATGTTGCCCGTCCTCTACCGCGTGGAGGTGCAGATTCGGATTTTTCCTTCATCGAGATTAAGACCTTTCGGCATTTCCTAATCTCTCCAGAGCTTTAGAAGACAAAAAAAACTATTTTATAGCTACTGTTAATTAGTGTCGGAAAATTTAAATTTGGCGCATTTGCATTTCCGGATATGTCAGCCATCAGAGGCCACTTTTTTGGTCCCCTTTTCATAACGATTAGATTCCCTCTTTTCTCTTTTTGCTCGATAATTACCTGCGATTTTTCTTTCAGATGAAAAGTATCTTGACGTAGACTTTACCAGAAACAACATTGAAAACCTTTACGTACAAAAGGGGGATACCGTCCTCATACCGTGTCGTCCAACGGCGCCTGATGTCGAGGTGAAGCTGTTTATGGTCGATTCTGACCATGTTGAAGTAAGTAAATTAAAATAATTTAAGGATTTAACCTCCACCTGTGTATTTTTAGTTTGGATCTTCCAGTTTTAATTCGATTCTAATTTATTATTGCGATTCTAATTGTTGCCCGTTACACTTTATTTGGTATTAAAAGGATGTTATATTAATTAGTAATAGATGCTTAAAAGTATAAATGGTCGACGACAAAATCATCGACAATATGACGTTTATTTAATATATTTCATCTAATTTACATACAATGTCCATGTCGTCCTACTACTGCACTGTTTTCTTCATGGAGAACCTACAAGAAATAATAATGGCGAAAGACTGATAGATCTGTGCGAACAATACAATTTAAGAATCATAAACACCTTCTATGCACACAAAGATATACACAAATATACCTGGAAACATCGCTCTAGAGACCAGAAATCCATCATCGACTATATTATAATGAGACAAAACCAACACTAACAGTTTTAGACGTTAGGGTAAAGAGAGGAGCTGACTGTGGAAGTGATCATTATCTAGTAATCGGAAATATGACCATACCGAGATTGGGAAAATACGAAACAGTAAATGTAAATAAGAACGTAACAACAAATAAAGAGCACTATAATCTACAAAGTCTAGAAGATAACAGCGTGCAGTATTTATACCAAAGAAGGTTAGATGGAAAACTGGTAATAGAAAATAGAACAATAGAAGAAGAATACAAGCACATAATACACATTATTAAAGAAGCAGCAGAAGAGGCAATAGGCACTCAAAGACGCGGACAACAAAACCCATATTGGTGATATGAGGGAATATATGAAATGATAAAGAAGAAAAAAGAAGCATACCTAACATATCTAGATAAAAAAGACGACCCCTCTAAAGAAATATATAAAAACCTAAATAAACTGGTGAAGACGGAAGTAACAAAAAGGAAAAATAGATATTGGGAAAAAAAATGCGAATACATAGAACAAATGATTGGAGGATCGAAAAGTTCAGAAGCCTGGAGAACGCTAAAATCTATGAAAACGTCAACCAACAATAAATTAGATTTAAGTAACATAACAGAAAAAGACTGGGTAGACTACTTTAAACAGTTACTACAAGAAGGACGACAAAATTTTCAATACGAAAATGCAAACAGAGATATACGATCAGAATTCATTGAATTGAACATGACAAATATCGTAGAAGCGATAAGATCTTTTAAACTTAAAAAAGCGCCAGGCCCAGGAAACATCTCACCAGAATTTATTAAATACGGCTCAGCTAAACTGTGGGAAATACTCAAAGATCTGTTCCAACGATGCCTGAATGGATAAGAGACCCCGTTAGAATGGCGTGAGGCCTATATAACCCCAATATACAAAAAGCAGCACGAAACAATGTCAGAAACTATAGAGGAATTGCTGTCATCCCCACTATAGGACGACTGTACTCCCGAATACTTAGAAACCTCATAGAAGAAGACATTCGTATGAAACAACCAGAAGAACAATGCGGATTCAGAGCTGGAAGATCGACTATAGATAATCTATTTACACTTAAAATATTAATCGAAAAGCGACAACAAAGAAACAAAGAAACACATATAGCCCTGATAGATCTTGAAAAGGCATATGATAACGTGCCGATAAATAATTTATGGAGTGAAATGCAAAACATGGAAATAAAACCTTCGTTAATAATAGCAACTCAAAAGTGGTATGTAAATAACACCGCATCAATTAAAATTGGTGGCAAACTTAGTGAGAAATTCAACACTACGAAAGGGCTACGACAGGGATGTGTTTATCACCTACGCTGTTTAAAATATATCTGGATCGATCTCTACAAAAGTGGCAAAGACAATGCAGAAATATGGGAATACAAATAGACGAGGATATTCTCTATACACTATTCTTCGCTGATGACCATCTGGTGGTAGCAGAAGATATAGACGATCTCAGCTATATGGTAAGGAAACTACAAACAACGTACGAAGAATGTGGACTGACAATGAACTTACAAAAATGCGAGTATCTCTCAGTGGGGAAAAATACAGTCGAAGACCTGACATTGGGGAGTGACAAAATCAAAGGAACAAATAGAGTAAAATACCTAGGAGTAGTGTTTACAAAGACGGAAATAGCCATGAAGAAATAAATACAAGAATAAACAAAGGCAGAAACATTACCAAATGCTTAAACTCCATTTTTTGGGATACAAAAATCACAAGAACGACGAAAAAACGAATATATAAGACGATGGTTGAGCCGGTGGTAACATACGGAGCAGAGATATGGGACACTAGTAAAAGAAACTTACAAAAAAAAATTACAAGCTAGCGAGATGGATTTTATGAGAAGAAGCTGTAGATTGACAAGAATGGACAGAATCCGCAATGAAGAAATAAAACGTAGAATGGAGCAAGAAAAAGACATTATAGATGAAGTTCAGAAAAAACAACTAACTTGGTTCGGTCATGTAAACAGAATGGCAGACGAGAGGTGGCCAAAGAAAATATTAAAATGGATCCCAACCGAAAGAAGGAAAAGAGGGCGTCCAAGAAGAAGCTGGCGAGATGACGTGAATGAAGCCATGGAAGAAAGACAGCTAAATGAAACCGACACCCGAGATAGGAAACGATGGAAACTAGGGACAGGAAAACAACGACAGTTGTAAACAACCTGTACTATATATATAATTTACATACCGATGCTCGTCATTATCTATGTCAGAGATCGAAGTTGACATAGTTGCGAAAGTATAAAAAAATCCTGACTCCATTTTAAATCAAATAGATCACATAATTATTGCAAAAGTATTACCATCTCTTTACAACAACTATTTAAATTCTTACGTAACATTTTTGAAATAAAACACACTAATTTTGTTCTAAAAAGAACAGATTTTATTAAATAGTTTAAAATATAAAACAAGAGGTATTCACTTTAAAATTCAAAATAATAAAGTACAAAAAGTGTCAACACCGCAACTGTCAAATAAGTGTTACCAATTTATGCCAAAATTTCACCTTCGTTCGATTACAGTTACAGCACAGAATAATAAACAATCAGAATGTCCACTCTCAGATGCCATTTTATGTTATTATATTTAACAATGTTAATATAATTGTATAGTATATCTATGATTGCCGTAAGTCAATTAAACCGGGTTAATTTTGTCTATACACACCACATAAACAACATTGGTTCCTTCTAAAACATGGCGGAACGTCTGCGCGAAAGAGATGCGCGTACCTAATTTTACATGGAGAGTGGGCATTCTGATTGTTCATTATTCTGTGGTTGCAGTGTGTTCCGAACAAATGTTCTTCGTAAAAACGCTTTATAATGCATTTATAAAAATTAATTGAAACATATTATCGTGTGTTTCTATCGCCTAAACATTTCGTGTTGGTATCATGTGACGTCACGGGCTATGACGCTGATGACGTGCATCTGTATGTAAATTAGATGAAGTGACTTTTTAAATATTTAATGTAATTTAAATACACCTAGTTCTTTGTGATAAGATTATTATAGTAAGTACGTAATTCTAACCACACTTTTTTAAATAACAGTCACAATTTCAACCACATTTTTCTTAAATCAGTGGGATTACTTACTTTTCAGATTTACTGAAGATGATCTGCCAAGATCGAAAACATTCGTTCTCAATAATTTTGAGTTTCGATCGAATTTTTCATTAAATATGTACCTTACACTAGAAGTTTTTTCTTCATTTTTAACTGATATGGTATACAACGAACATTTTAAGCAAATTAATATTGAACTCTAATTATATATGGGCAAATCTCCATTATTTTCAACTCCATAGATTTTCAACTTATTATCCTTTAGACTACTCTTAAATGATTTTTTGAAATTGTTTTTAATTCAATTTTCAATTGGTGTCGTGGTATAATTTCGTTTATGGGAATAACTCGATCGATTTTATGTAATGGTAGCCTTTCTAATACTTTCGACATTATTGGGAGTAGGCTTACAGGGCGATATGAATTTCCTTGCATTGAAGGATTAGTATTGTATTGTTCTAAGTATGAATATGTTGTCTATAGTGGTTCTATTGGGTCTGAATCCATTTTGATAATCAAAATTATATTTTCGGAGTATTCTGGCAATCTAGTGTAGATAATGGCAGAAAGGCTTTTGTATATTACATTTAGCAATTAATTGGTCTGTTATTCTGGCATTCCCTTTTAACTTTTTTTTTTATATATCGGCTGTATAAAAAAAAATACTAATTCTTCCAGCATTTGTTTCTTGGTACTTATCAACTTTATCAGGTAATGGATTCTTCCCCACAGTTCAAGTCCTCCATATTTCAACAATTCTGCCGTTCCTGGCGCTTTACTGTTTTTTGGTTTCTTTATTATTTGAACTACTTCTCCATAACTCGGATTTTCAATGTGCTGCTTCGCCGTAAAATATATTGTCTCGTTTTGATCATTTCCATTGTCTGCATTTAGGTTTTCCTCAAAGTATTCTTTCCATCTCATTATAATTTTTTGTTTTTCTGTTAGTAGTTCTCCGTCCTTGCCTTTATTGTCAATTTTTGTCTAAATGACTGAGTTCTTTCTTTTATTCTTTTATAAAATTTTCAGCTCTCGTGTCTTTTGTTATTTTCTATGATTTATTATACTTGTTTTTTCAAAGCTTCTCTTTTTTTCTTCTGCATATTATAGTCGCTTGTATTCTCTTTTTGTTATAAATTTCCCTGCAATTTCTTGTGTTTCTTTGAAGTTGGTTAGGCATAGCTTGCCTTTTTTCCTCTACGGCAGTTCTGCACTCATCGTCATATTATTCCGCATGTCTTTGCCTTCTGGCTTTTCCGACAGTTTCCTCTGCAGATTTCGTTATTATTGTTTTTAATTGTCTCCATTCTTCCTCTGCAGTATTTTTCTCTCTGATTCCCTTGAGTTTTATTTGGAGAGTATTTTGATATTCTTGTGTCTTTGTTGGAATTTTGAATCATTCAACATTTTCTTTTTTAATTTAGCTATTTTTCCCATTTGCCACTGTCGTGATTTTCTACCGCAATTTTGCCCCCACAAGATCTGAGTCAGAGTTTGCCCCGCAATACGTTCTGACATTATGATGGTCTGTTGCCAACTTTTAAAGTAGGAAAAGTCACTGCAATATTATTTCCAAGAAATCAAGCGTAATCTCCACTAATACAGGGCCTCGAATATGGTGTAGACTGGAGCTACCTTTAAGCTGATCCTCCCCCTCATTTCTTGAGCCATTGTCAGGGGTGGTGACTCTCTAAATATTATAAGCTTGCTGGCTACGGTCCTGTGCTATATGGACGGCTTTATATAGGGATTTTCCCCTCAAAGAATTCTTCTCTCAAAGGTATTGATGTCAGTTATTTACTTATATAACTTTCAAAAGAGTAGCCCATCTCTAACTACAAATGCAACTCAATTAATGTCGAAAAAACGTCCGAATTTTAAGTGCCCTATACCATTTTAAAAGTTCTGAAAAAAAGGTTATTGAACTCCTAAGTGAAGCATAGAGCTTCAGTGAAAACGGGCCATCGGGTTCTATTTTGCGCTAAGACCTTCACCTTATTCCAAGACTTTCCTTGACCTCTTATCGCGTCCATGATGGATCTTCTCCAAGTTTTTACTGGGCAACCTCTTTTTGTTCTATCTTAGGGATTCCACTCTAGGGCGATATTTGCATAGTGGAATTATTTTTTCTGAGTATGTGACCAGTCCAACGCCACTTTCTGGACTTTATTATTTGATGTTCTAACCTTTTTTTGGTTGGTCAGGTGTAGTAGATCTTCGGTTCTGATGATATAAGGCTAGAAAATACGAATAATTCTTCGTAGACATTTATTAATAAAGACCTGCAATTTATCTGTTATGGTTTTTGTCACTTTTCAGGTTTCACATTCGTAAAATAGAACAGACATGACATTTGACTGGAATATGCGGATCTTTATCCTTGTAGTATACTCTCCAGATCTCCAAACAGGGTTGAGCATGCTGAATGCTTGTTGAGCTTTTCTGATCCTCATACGAATATCGCCCTTTTTACCTCCGCTTTTTGTTATGACACTTCCAAGATAAGTAAAGTTTTCCATAGTTTCAATCTGCATGATATTGATAGTAAATAGCGTGTTGTTTCTTGCATTTTCTCTCATAGATTTGCTTTTACTAATATTGATTTTTAAACCTACTTTATTGGCTTCAGTGGAAAGTGTTTCCAATTGATCAGCCACATTTTAGCACCTTTGTCCCAACAGGCAGATATCGTCGGCGTGTTCCAGATTGCTTAGGCGTGTGGTTAACGTCCATTATATCCCTCTTGTGTCGGAGTCTAGTTTAAAGAGAATATAGTCTACTGCTATTTTAAAAAGAAAGGGGAAAGCACGCATCCCTGTCTGACTCCAGTAAGTATGTCAAATTCGTCGCTGTTGATTTCATTGTTTGTCACGCTGCATTTCGCATAAGTGTACGGTGACTTAATAATGGAAATTATTTTATGCCAAATGTTTCTTAGCTCTAAAAATGTCCATAAAGCAGCATGTGATAAGCTGTCAAAGGCACGTTCAAAGACAACAAAAACCATGTATAGGGGTGTGTTCCATTCAACCGATTGGGAAAAGTACCCAACAGGGAACTTTTTTACTTATTTTTCTGAACTAATAAAACTAGAAAAACGTGTTACACATTTTTTTTATTGGTTTGTTTTTTTATTTTTGTTAAGGTTCCACTAAATGTACTTTTGGAAGAAAAAAACACCATGTACTGGTATAAAAGGTTTTACGGCATCTTTACTAATGACACAACCATGGAAGGAGAAATATTGTTTTCGTGTCATTTTACAAAAGGTTCAGTAACGCAAAAAAACGCGGAATATTTGACGGTTGAAAGTATGTACTATGAAATATTTGACGCATCAAAATAACCAAAATTAATATTTTACTCTCAGTTTAATTTATTTTTCACTAATATTAGTGTAGTCAATAATTTGTGTTTCTAAGAGAAACAAAACATTAGGCATATAAATCATTAACAACTGACATTATACTAAAAAATTAAACTTTTTAAATGGACTCACACTAATTTAGAGTGTCCATTGAGTGTCCGTCGAGTGTCTTCTTCTTTATTCCTGTGACTATTCAATTTTCGCTTCATCTGTTCAAGAATTACTTCTTCACTTCCCTCGTTTAGTATCTTAGTCCAATCGTCAGAGATTTGATCTCCAAAAATGATACAAACAAGCTGAACTTTTCTGAGAATGTCATGCTTGGGATTCCAAAAAAGATGCAAAAAGTTTGCAAACTCTAACCCCTAAAACCTTCTTCGTAGTGGAGACATGTGGAAAACATTGATTTACCAATAGTTAAAATTCGTTCAAAGTATTATAATGCTTTTATTAGTCCTAATTTATTGTCTTTATTCTAATTTAATAAAACTCACGATAATTTTTTAAAAGTCTCTATTTATACTAATTTATTTTACACTTAATAATTACAAATAATTTATTTGCGTTCGAACAATTTAACGCGAGATCGCGATCTTCTTGTTGACTGCCCGCTCAATGAAAATCTTCCGTTATTTATATGAAATCATGTGTTAAAATGGAACATCGTCGAAGGTTCGATGGCATTCCCGACTAGACAGAGCAGCGACTGGTCTCAAAACTGGTATGTTTTTCATCGGCTCTTTCCCAGAAAGTTCCATTGTTGTTTTTTTAACGAAGGGAACCCAAAGGGTGTCAGGTAGATTTTTGACCTAGATATTACGATAATCAATAAAAAAGAATTAGTCATAAAATATTTACAGTTCTATACGCCATAACATTTAAAATCGTAACAGTATCCTATCGACAAAAATCTAAATGAGTGTTTAAGGTGAAGAGTACAGCTTTCGTATGCAATGCGAATTTTTTACGATTCTCATGATATCAGTAACATTTATCACTTTCATTGACGTGTCGCTAAAGAGTCTCCATTGTGAGAGCATAATCTATAAAACCTATAACACGAACTTTCGATTTTAATTTTTGGCAACAAATATGCGACGTTTGAAACATTCCTAAAAAACGCTGAATTTAAGCTTTCGCATTTGAGTGGAATTTGTAGCTGGAGTTATGTAGTTTTGAAACACGTACTTATGCAATCGTAAGAAGCAGTTTTAAATGTTTTATTTAAAGCATATGCTCAAATATAAAGATTTCTTTATTTTTCACAAAAATACACCTAACTTTCGAGACCGATCATATTTCGAGCTTAAAACGAGCAATTGTTGTATCCGAATGATTGTATATATAGTCGCTTTATGCAAGCGACACTTGTAATTTCGAGGGAGATCTTCGAAAGCAGGTAACAATGGACACCGCTCAAGTACTGCCGGCAGGTTACAGTTCTCGCAGCAGTCTTATACTTCAAATTATAGGTTTAAAACTATTTATATTCCTCCTTGTTATTTATTTTTGTTCTTCTCTGCCTCAACAATACAAGAATTTTGTTTATCATCCATTGCTGTTTTTCCCTGATTCCTGATTAAAAATTTTTTTATCGTTTCTTTTATTTATGAAATATTATCTTTTAAACATTTTCTAAGCTGATTATTTAGATATTTTTCTATTTTTTTTTGTTATCCCTTGTGTTAAAGTCTTAACATATCACCGATCCAGAGTTTTTACCTTGCTTAGGTGGTCGCCTCTTCAAGGAAGGGGTAGGTACTCCTTTTTTTGCGGAGTAATGGGAATGTGGTAAACGTGATGATGGATGCTTGTGGATGGTATTGACTATATGAAAAATGGAAAATCACCTGGGGTGGATGAAATCCTAACGGAGCAGGTAAAACATCTCGGGCAAAAAGCGAGACAATGGGTGCTCGATCTATTTAACATCTGTCGCTCTACCTACCAGATTCCAAAACTGTGGCGCAAATCAAAAGTAATAGCCCTTCTGAAACCTGGCAAAGACCCTGAACTACCGAGTAGCTAATGTCCGATATCTCTGCTACGCTATTTGTATAAATTGTATGAACGCCTCATTTTGAATCGCATCCAGGAAACATTAGATGCAAAACTAATCCCACAACAAGCAGGCTTTAGACCAGGTAAATCATGTACAGGCCAAGTGCGGAACCTAACAGAATACATAGAGGAGGGATTTGAGCAGAAAGAGATAGTAGGAGTAGCCTTGATAGACCTCACAGCGGCCTATGATACGATAAACCACAGAACCTTGCTAACTAAGATCTATAACACTGTGCTTGACTATGACCTGGTAAATATCATTAGATCACTGTTGTGTAATAGACGCTTCTACGTTGTGCTAAATGGAAAGAAGAGTAGATGGAGAACCCAAAAGAATGGCCTACCTCAAGGAAGCGTTCTGGCGCCGTCCCTATTTAACATCTACACCAACGACCAACCAATACACCCTCAGACTGAGAGTTTTGTTTACGCTGACGACCTTGGTATAGCCGTAAAGGGTAAAACACTCACACAAGTAGAGTCGACAATGGAAGATGCTTTAAACATGATGTCAACTTACTACAAACAAAACTCATTAAAGCCAAACCCTACTAAAACCCAAGTATGTGCATTCCATCTCAACCACCAACTGGCGCCTGTAAAACTGAATGTTTCTTAAGAGGGACAACGCTTGAAACATACTGACAGGCCCAAATATCTTGGAGTGATACTAGACCGGTCACTAACGTATAAATTCCACTGTCATAGCACAAGACAAAAGGTCTCTACGAGAAACCACCTTCTCCGGAAACTTGTAGGGAGCAAGTGGGGTGCAAACCCCCAGGTCTTGAAGTCAACAGCTGAGGCCTTATGTTTCTTAACAGGGGAATATGCTTGTCCCGTCTCTGGTAGATCTAGACACGCCCAACAAGTCACCACGGCGTTAAATGAAACATGTTGAATCATTACCGGTTGTATGAAGCCTACCCCTCTACACCCACTGTACCGGGTAGCTGGATTCGCATCAATCACCAGACGACCGTAGATGTGCCTCACAATATGTGGAGAAGTTCAGGCAAACTTTCGATGAACGGCACCAATTATACGGGTTTGACAAACCGCCGGGAATCAGTCGACTTAAATCAAGGAAAAGGTTTATAAGAAATGTCAGCGTCGCACCACCCGAAGTGTTCCCCCTACATCCAGAACGACCTAATGGAATGAACCTGGACTGGAGAACCTGGCGGACACTCAATCAAATACGCACAGGTGTTGCCCCTGTAAAACAGAACCTCATTAAATGGGGCATCAAGACAGACAGCGAGGCACTCTGTGAATGTGGGGAAATACAGAACGTGGAGCACCTGAGAGTATGCAAACTTTGCCCATCACTAAAAAGCTAGAGTTCAGAAGGTGGCGTGTGTGATGTGGACGATATGTTATGATGAAGCACACAAGAAGAATTATTGGTAAAGAAGGCCAAACAAGTCCAAAGAGGTACTTCAGGGGTTACCAGCCATACTAGGAACGGCTCTTAAACAGCGTTTTTGGCATGTAGTTGTTAGCTGCGATATTTGATGGGGAATGATTCTAGAATATCAAAATACTCATCAGAAAGTTTGTGTCCAGTCTTGTGTAAAAGTTTAGCTGGAAGGAACGGAACTTTTCTTCTAGGAACCCTGGTGAGTATTTACCCTTGGAGATTGCAAGGCGTCTTTAATACTTGTTTGGCTCGGTTGTTCGAGTCTGTGATGGTACGAAAGACATACCTTTTGCTAATGGATAGGATTATGTCCTTAATTGGTGTGAGATTAGCTACCTGATATATGTGTGCTAATGGGTAATGACTGCACATTACCGCACTTCCACATGCAGAATCTAAGGATTTTCCTTTTGCTGGCTATAATGGTGTTAATTTGGTAGCTATTAAGTGATGGGTAGACGCATGCCTTGTATTCGATTGTATGTCTTATAAAGGTTTTGTGGGTGTGCAATAATGTTTTAGATAGCGTCCTGCCCATTTTACCGGTAGCACTGCCAGGAGTTTAAACCTCTTTCTTACCTGTCTAGAGTATCTTGAATGTTGTTTTTAAGTTAAGGGTCCTGCCAAAATGAACTCTTAAATAGGAAACCGAGTTTCTGAGAATAAAGTCCTCTCCTAACAGAGTTATCCGGCTATAAACATCGCAACAATTTAATAGGATTAGGATTTTAATAGGATATGGTTTGCACCACCTAATAACTCAGTCTAAGCAGTTTTGTGCTCTTTCGAATACAGACAATTGTCCACGCTCTCTGTGTGGCCCTGACGTAAGGAATACACGATCATTCGCATACAGAAGAAGGGTTTCTCATTTATGCTGCAAACGGGGAATGTCACAATTGGAGACTGTATAATATTAGAGCAAGAATTGAGCCCTGGGTAACTCCAGCTTGTGGAGTAAAGGGTGTGGATAAAAAATCGTTAACTTTGATTCTGATCGTCCGATTGGAGAGATAGAAATTTATTAGTTTTATTTAGTTAACGAAAGGTGTGGTAAATCCAGCAAGGTGAAGTTTTTTAATCAGACCTTTGTGCCAGATCTGATCGAACGCCTTCTGGACGTCAAGGAATATGCCTATGTGTTTCCTTTCGTTAAGTGATTTTGAAATAAAAGTTGTTGCTTCAACCAATGCGGAATTGGTAATTTGGAAAGGCGAGGTGAGCGTCGAGGAATTCTACGAGTCTTTCCTTAAGGATCCTCTCGTAGAATTTACCTAGAGTGCTCAGTAAAGAAATGAGTGTATTCAATGATGGTTAGGGGTTTCCCTTGTTTGGGAATCATAACTATGCTGGCCACTTTCCATGGAATTGGAAAATAGACAAAAACAAAGAAAAGACAGGCATTAATTATGTTGGTGAGCAACGGGATAATATTCTCTGCAAGATTTTTAAGGCATTTTCTGTGGGTGCCATCTAGGCCAGGAGATGTGCTTTTTCCAATGTTACAGATCTGGCTGGCGGTATCCTTAGTTAGAGGAGCCTTCATCGGGTGAGGATGAGATTCCAAATATACCTGAGGGTAATAGAAAATATCTTACATACACATATCACCAATAATCCCTCATTATTTTTAATACAGTTATCCATAAAAGACGAATATATATTCTATTTATTTTTAATATACCCCAGCACAATTAAAACAAAGTTTTGTCTCGTCCTTTCTGCGTTGAGACGCCTGCTAGAGCAGGTTATCTCTGTTGGTATCCAAACACGATGTTCGATGTCATGTTACCGCCAATTCTCCTGTTCTCAATAAAAAGTTGTTATTTTTACTGCCACAACTGCTCATGAATGTTTTTTCCTAGTACCAACTGTTTTGCTTATTCATTACGAAAAACAAGTTTTTCTACCTAGAACTGGGTCAATAATGTATATTTGTTCTCAGAACTCGTAAAAGGACAATAACTCTTTTAGTTTTATTACTTGACTATTATGCAGTTTATTTGTAAATGTATAGAAAAAGTGGCTTATTAGAACCCACCGTTGAAAAGCTTAAAGTTCGTTAAAGTCAGCTGGCAAATAGCAGGACGCTTGTTTCTATGAAATGTTAAATTGGAGCGGTATTCACAGACTTTGTTCTCGTTCACCCTACCTTAAAATAGGTACACACCGGCCTTTTAGAGACTTTTCTTTCGGTTTTCATGCGGGATAGTCATTCTAACGGCACAAGACTCTAGTTCCCGTACCTGACAGTAGGTAAACACCGGCCTTACAAAGACTCCTCTCTTGTTTCTCACGCGGAATAGTCATCCCAGCGTCACCAGAATACTCTGTCATTCTTACCTCACAAATTCACGAAAAACAAATAATAAAAATTGCACATAATGAATGTTCATAACCAAAAATTCTTATTTACTTTTCAAACAATGAAAAAACCAATAGTTTCAACTTCTTATGAGACAAATTCATAGGAATTAGAAATGTTTCGAAAGGTTTTCTAAGCCCCACCCATTGTGACGTCCATTGGGATACATTTTGCAGTATGTGATTTAAGTTTAATTTCAGCTAATATATTTTTATGTTTCTTCAATTATTTCTCTAATCTTGTACCATATTGAGAGGATTTCCCCATCCCCATGCACTCTATCCATATGTTCCAGATGCTTTACAGACGTCAGTATCTCACTTATTATCTTCTTTCGACAGTTACGTCTTGTTCTCCTTTGAGTGCCTCTCCTATCGGAGATTGGATATCATTATGGCGATTCTAATTTTATTAACTGCTGTTTTGAATAAATTGTTAGTGGTACAACCAAACCACTCTCTCAAATTTCTCATCCACGACATTCTTCTACGGCCTGGATTTCTGCGTCCTTGGATTTTTCCTTGCATTATATTTTGTAGGATCGTGTACTTTTGTCCTCTCATCAGGTGGCCTAAGTATTTTAGTTTTCTCTTTTTTATATTCAAAATAACTTCTGGATCGTTATTTATTCTGCGCATTACCTCTTCATTTTTAATTTTATCCACCCAACTTATTTTTAGTATACGGCGGTAGCACTACATCTCAAAGCTTTTAAAATTTTTAATATTCCTCTGTTTAAGAGTCCACGCCTCAACATTGTATTTTTGACGTTCATCCTTATGCCTTAGTTATTACATACCTCATTCATACTTTCTACTATATGTTGTAGATCTTCCATTGTTCTTGCCATTATCACAGTATCGTCAGCATAGCGAATGTTATTGATAACTTCTCCATTGACTATTATCCCTTCGTTTGCATGTGAGAGAGCTTCTTGACATATTTGTTCGCTGTAGATATTAAACAAAAGCGGTTACAATATACAACCCTGTCGTACTCCTCTACGTATTTCTATTTCGTCCGATGTTTGGTCTTCTACTTTTATATTAGTTTGCCGATTCCAGTACAGATTTAATATTATTTGTATGTATCTGGTGTCGATGTTCTTACCTTCCAGGATTTCTTTGAGTTGATTGTGGCGTACTTTGTCAAAGGCCTTTTCAAAGTCTATAAAGCAGGCATGCACCTCTTGGTTAACATCTAGACATCTCTGTGTTAGGACATTTAAGGCAAAAAAAGCTTCTCTTGTACCTTATCCTTTTCTGAATCCCATCTATGTTACGTAACGCACATCTATCATAAGCAATGCATCTGGTGGTAACAAAATATTAGTAAAGATTTAAATTTGGATAGCATGTCTGAGGTTTTAAAAAATATGTTGGTGTACAATATTACGATAATCAATAGGATTTTTCTGTTTTACATAACCATTTTTGGCGTGGAAATGCTTTCGAATGTTACTATTTGAAATCATTATTTTTAAACTGAGGGTTAAATATTAAATATAGCTAAATATTTTGACATTGGTACATTATTTGCATGTTTTATTTAATGTTACTATTTAATAATATTCACGAAGATATAATTTGAATGGTATGTACTATCATTGCCAATATCAATGTCAAAATTTCAAAATGCAGCATAGTGTAACATTGTAAATACTGTATGAGTAAATTAAATATAAAAAAGAGACAACTAGTATTTTAAGCATCTAAAAGTGTCTTCTAAGGTTTTTAGTATAAATCACAGCAGTTTTAGGAGCTAAAAAAATCTTTTTAATATAGCTGCCCCCATATAATCGCAACAATTAAATTTAGCATAAACTGGACTGTTTATTTTTCAGGATGACGACAATATTGACTACAATAACAAATTAGGATTTTCTTTTGTTGTCTTAGATGTAAATCAGATGGGTTCGTACATGTGTATATTTTCTAAAGGCGATGAATCCTTAGAGAAGATCTACACAATAGAGCTGGACCGTAAGTCAAAGAGCACGGTTGTTTTTTCATCTGCTCTGGTGGTGGACCCATTTTGTTGCTGACATATATCTGATATATATCATTTGAATATTTCAATTTAAATAGGAATTATATGAAAGTAATATTTAAATCTATTAGTATATAATTTGACCTTAGAGTTCGTATGATATCTTGCTACATCTTTCCTGTCCTGCTGTATGGAGTAGAAGCGTGGACCCTAACTGAGGCTATGCTTAAACGCTTGACAGCCTTTGAGATGTGGGTATACAGACGACTACTGAAAATAAGCTGGGTCGACAGAGTTAGAAATGAGGAGGTCCTTAGACGGCTGAACCAAACAACACAACTGGTCAATATAATAAAGAAACGCAAGCTGGAATACTTCGGTCATATTATGAGACACCCTGAAAAATATGATCTTTTACATCTGATCATTCAGGGAAAGATCCAAGGTAATCGTGGTCCTGGTAGAAGAAGAACATCATGGCTGAAAAATCTAAGGCAATGGTATGGAAAATCAACTACATCGTTATTTAGAGCTGCTGTCAATAAAGTCACGATAGCGAATATGGTAGCCAACATGATATCCAACGATCGATAACGGTCATGGAACTAAAAGAAGAAGTATATAATTTATTTTAATCATTAATGAAGATTATGATTGTAATGCGTTTCTTGATATTTGGCAATAACCTAAGGCGAGAACATTAGAGTCTGTTTACAAATTATTAATAGCATAATTTTTATCGTATAGCTAAAATTTCATAATTTTTTTTTTGTCTAAAATATTGCATTGCTGCTTCACAATATTTCAGTAATTTGTTTGGTATTCCGTCTTTACCTTCTGCTTTTCTGTTCTTTAGCTTTTCAAGTATTTTACGAACTTCCTGTAAATATACACAAAAACATACAGATTGTTAAAAATATGCCCGCAAGTATTCTTCTAACGAATAGACAGTGTTTGTCAGAAGTAAGTCCTTAACTGTTCTCTTAAATACATAAATATTTGATTCTTTACCATAATTAGGTAATTTATTATGCAAACGTACTCATGTTGGACAAAATAGTTAGAATCTGGGAAACTTATGTGGAACAACTGTTTAATGATGACCGTCCTAGTGGGTATACACTGAGCAATGATGATACTGGCCCTTCTAGTCTAAAATCAGATGTAGAGAATGCTATAAATGGTCTTAAAAATAACAAAATACGGGGCAACAATAACGTATACGGGGAAGTATTGAAAATGCTGTGCGAAACAAACAGTCAATTTATAGACTCAGTCGTCAGACTCTTTAACATTATTTATAACAGCGGGGAGTTTCCTGAAGACTGGCTAGAGTCAACTTTTGTTGCCATACCGAAAAAACTAAAAGCAAAGTCTTGTGATCAACATCGGATGATAAGTCTAATTAACCACATTTCGAAGGCATACACCAAGGTTATTTACAACAGAATAAGCAAAAAATGCGAGGATAACATTGGAGATTCGCAGTTTGGGTTTCGGAATTCTCTTGGGACAAGAGAAGCACTTTTTAGTCTACAGGTACTCATCCAGCGCTGCAGAGATATGAACAAAGACGTATACATATGCTTTATAGACTACCCAAAAGCATTCGATAACGTAAAGCACGAAAAGATAATTGAAGTTCTCTATAAGATCGGACTCGACTACAGAGACATTCGAACAATAGCGAGTCTCTATTTGTGTCAAACAGCTAAAGTGAAAGTAGGATTTACATTGACCAATAAAATTGAGATCAAGAAAGGGGCACGACAGAGCTGTATCTTGTCTCCTATTCTCTTTAATATATACTTAGAAAAAGTATTTAAGACAGCGCTGGAGGAAAGCACAGAAGGCATAAAGATAAATGGAGAAATAATTAATAAAATAAGGTATGCTGATGACACTGTGATTCAAGCAAGTAGCATGGAGGAACTAAGTTGCCTAATGAGTAAGATACAAAAAACATGTGCACAATACGGACTGAGACTAAATATCACAAAAACCAAATGGATGTTAGTAAGCAAAACCCAACAACCACCACAGCAACTGATATTAGACAATGAAAAAATTGAACACGTGGATTCGTACATCTACTTGGGAACAACAGTTAACTTAAATTGGGATCAAGCGAAGGAAATACGTATAAGAGTAGAAAAGGCAAGAGCATCGTTCACTAGCATGAAGCAAATTTTCACCTCTAAAAGCCTCACCATACCTCTTAAAATTCGACTTCTGAAATGTTATGTATTCCCGGTTTTGTTATATGGGATGTAGGTGTGGACAATGACCGCAACATTGATGAAAAAAGTAGAGGCCTTCGAAATGTGGGCTTACCGACGTATATTACGTATATCCTGGACTGAGCACGTGACCAACGAAGAGGTACTACGCCGGATAGGTAAAGAGAGGGAGGTATGAATAAGTGTAAAGCAAAGAAAGTTTGAATACTTGGGTCACGTTATGAGACATAATAAATATAGAGTACTACAGCTGATCGTTCAAGGGAAAATAGACAGCAGAAGGGGTCCAGGGAGGAGAAGACACTCGTGGCTCCAAAACTTGCGGCAATGGTTCGGATTGTCATCTGCTGAACTATTCAGATCTGCCATAAACAAAGTCAGAATAGCCATGTTGATTGCTAACGTTCGGAACGGACAAGGCATATAAGAAGAAGACTCATGTTGGGTGAGGATCCTTACCCACAACGGGCAAGTGACAAACAGGGGTCACCGAATCATTACTGCAAATAAAATTGCATCTATGTGACTTTACATAAACAACACAACTGAAAATATACAGCGAAATTACAGTTAGAATATTTAATTATTTAAAAACTGGTTTACAGGAATTAAAACGCCTTCTTAACATCATGGCACAAATAATTTTGTTTTTTGAAGAACAAGCACCTCATTAATTTGCGAGCAATTTTCTCAACAAACTAAGCAATATTTCAAAATTGACTGTACATGAGCAAAATAGTAAAGTTTTAAGATATCTAGCAAGACAAAATTCCTAAGTTGCCATAGAACATAATAGTGCACAGACAATCTTCCCACTACATAATCAACGTGTGAGCTCCAAGACAAATTAGAATCCAAGTAAACACCTAACAACTTAGTGGCGTGGCTATTTACCACTGACCCATTATTTAAACAGTAATGACTCATAGTTTTTGCAAGACAGTTTGCTTTTTGTACTACATAAAAAAAATATTGAAATTTGGTGCAACTCTGGTATCGTCAGCAAATTGGGTGACATAACCGCCTGATTGCTGTTCCACGTTTTCTACTCGAATGCTTATTGCAGCAGAAAAATTATATAATGGTTTCTGAACCAAACATGTTGAGCTATCGTTTATCAGTTGATTTAAATCATTGACGAAAATAAAAAATAAAAAAGGGCCAATGATACTTCCTTGTGGAACTCCGGAAAGGACATTTTCTTCTGAAGAAAATATTATATTCCCGTTCACATTGACCTAAATTTTCTGAAACCTTTTCGATAAAAAGGTGTGGATCCACTTTAACGCAGTTCCTTTAACAACACTATGATAAAGTTTATCCAGAAGTCAAAAAACAAACAGATAACTTTATTACTCTTATCAAAGTTCGATAAAATATGATTGCACAGCGCTAGTAGTGCATCTTTCAAACTTATACCTTTACGGAAACCAAATTGAGACTTTTCTATAATGTGCTTGTTAATATACGAGAGGAGACGTGTATGAAATGCCTTCTCATGTATTATTAAAAACACAGGTAAAAGTGATAGGCCTCGATAGGTATCAAATTTTGGTTTGTCACCTTTTTTATGTATAGGCACAACTAAAGCGGTATTTAGAATTTGAGGAAAAATCCCTTCCAGAAATGAAAGGTTTACTAGAAATGTTAATTGTTTGTATATGTTATGAGATACACGTGTTAACATAGAATACGGGATCTCATCCAGTCCAGCCGAGGATTTTTTTGAGATATCTTTAATTATATATTTATTTCTTCATCGCTAACAGGGGAAAGGAAAAGGGAGGGTATAGGCAAAGAAAGATTTCTTAGGATTATAGTCAGGTCAAGTTTGACTAATTAAATTTTTTACGGAATTCGAAAAATGTTGACTGAAAGATTCCCAAACTATTTTTTAAATTTACTTGGGTATTTAGAAGAGTTTCGATTTTTACCTCCGACAGTGTTTCGATTTATGATGCGCCAAGCCTCAGCCGTACTATTCTGCTCATTTATCATTTTATTATTAAAATAAGTTTGCTTGGCTAACTTAATTTTGTATTCATGATCTTTTTAGAATGTTATAGCGTATTCTGAGCTCATGAATTTCTGAATATTTTATAGATTTGAAAGTGTCGCTAATAAAATCTCCCTCATTTATTAAATTAGAAGTCAATTAGCCCTAAATTTTAAACTGTTTAGAAAATATTCTAGTATCCAACGTTTGCAAAGGATCGAATAGTTCCATAATATTTTTATAAAATATGCAAAACTTGTTATCCGAAGATAAATGTGAGTTTAGAAAGCACCAAGATTCCCTAGAGAGCATTTGAGTAAAATAATTAATATTAAGAGTACTATTAAAATTACGTTTATAAACAATATCATCCTCCGAAAAAGAAGCAGTCAAGTTGTATTCATCAACAGATGAAAATAATAATATTTTTATAAGTAAGAGTTAGTTGTCTTATAAGTTCAGTTATTATTATCTCAGTTAAATTATTTTAAAGCAATTTGCTTAAAATAATTTCTGAACTTAATAAATTACCACATAAGCGAGAAGTGAAACAGGTAACAGGCAATCTTCCGCATTAAAAACCAAATGCTGGTGATGAGTTTACCTATCTACGGTGATGAGTTTCCGATCTACAAAGGATGCCAATGATTATCATACTATATCTAGAAGGGTCTAACAATTCTATGGAGTTCGTACACGTTTTAAAATACTCTCCACCAACAAAATCCATCAGGAGCAAACGTGTTTCTAACGCTGAATCCAAATTGATACAAGTGGCCAACAGCGTCAGTTTATGAATTATACATATTTACAATTAAATAAGGCTTTTTTTATACATATTTTTAAATTTTACACAGTGCACCTAGAATTCTGTTTTTAATGTGATGGCACTTAACGTGTTAAATAAAAAAATAGCTACCGGGCTGCTAAATATCAAGAAGTGTGGTATAAATATATTCAGCATGTTATAAGCCCACATAGATAAAAAATGATATTGTCAGATATGGATGTCGTTTTCTTTTTGTACGAATTAATAAAATAATTTTTAACGTTATTAAAATATTTTTATTTTAAGTTTGGTTACAATGCTGTTGGTAATATATTTTTCTGTTATGCTTTATCTGTTTTTGGGCTGCTGTTTTAAATAATATTTTTGTGTTTTTCTTCCACGTTTTAACACTTTATATGTTTTTCGTTCATTAACATCGTACACTTTTACATAATAATACATTTTAACTACACTTAATTAATTATTAATGTTTCACGCATTTCTCTATTTTTGTGCACATCTTGTCTCTTTTTAATGTTTTGTGTTAATATGTTTTTTAAATGCTTGAACAAATATCAAAAATTTATTCACTACATGAGAATTCATTCATTATTTTACTATTTGTTTAAAAATATAGATTGACAGGAGAACATTGATTCACCAGATTTTATTTATATTTGTCCAAGCATTTAACTACATGTAGCTTATTTGCTTGTTTTCTTTTTTATAGTGTGTCCATCGAGCAAAAAGATAAAAGAGGGAATCTAATCGTTATGAAAAGGAGACCAAAAAAGTGGCCTCTGATGGCGGACATATCCGGAAATGCAAAGGCGCTAAATTTAAATTTTCCAACACTTATTAACAATAGCTATAAAATATTTTTCAGACGAGAAAGTTTTAATTAAATATTAACTATAATAGTCTAAAAAGTGACACAATTGGTAAAAGATTTCAATATAAATAAAATTTCATGTGACAGTTGGGACAAACAATAACATAACCTAACTAAATTTGACTTCTTAAACAAGGAAAGAGACTGTCTATCCTTGTCTAAAGTGGCCTCTCAAGATGGCACTTCCTGTCTATCAATATGTTTACCCCCACTACCTTTACATTCCCTCTTTTGTCTTATTGCTCGATGAGTGTGTCTCAAGAAGTTTTATTCGATGGGAAAAAATACGTTACGTCTTACAAAAAATAATTATTAATGAAAAATTTGGCATAATTTAAAAATCCATAAAAATGTAAATTATTATGTATCCTTTAAAATTTATGGCATTTGGAGATCAAAATTAATATTATTTTAGTCGATATATCGGCCACTTTTATGTTATTTATTGAATGAAATATAAAGAAAGTAAGTTACATCCATAATGTACAGATCAACCAAATTTACAAATAATTTACAAAAGTTTTAATCATTTTTATATTTGGTCTTCTTATTCCGTTCTCTCCTTTCGAAGGTTTGCGATCCAAATGGCAATGGCAGCTTTGGAAATTGATGCACGAAAGATTTCTAAGAATGAGCGGTCAAACTATCTCCTCAGGTTTTTTAGCCACAAGTTCTGGGGTCTTCCAACTGATATTTTGCCTTGTACTTTACCTTACAATATTATTTGCTCATACATGCATTGAAACACATACACCTAGACCCCAAGGTAAATATTAATTTAATCAAAAATCTATACTACAGTCAAACAACGGTCGTAAGGGTGGAAGATCTATCTATCTATCTAATCAGCCTTAAACGCCCACTCTTGGGCATAGGCCTCCCCTGTTAATTTCCATTGGTCTCTATTTTGGGAGATCTGCATCCAGTCTTTTCCTGCTGTTCTCTTAAGATCGTCAGTCCATCTCATCTGTGGTCTTCCTCTTTTTCTTTTCTTTTCCCATGGTCTCCAGTGTAGTATTCGCTTATTACATCTTTCATCTTTTTGCCGGAGAGTGTGACCGGCGAAGTTCCATTTAAGTTTTGCAACCTGTCTTGATACATCGTTCACCTTTGTTTTTTCTCTGATCCATGAGTTTCTTCTCCTGTCAGCATCTGCCTTTCCATTGCTCTTTATGTTTTTCAAAATATTAATTATCGCCTGCTCAGCTTTAAGTTCGCGTAAGCCTTCCCATAGATTTGATCTTAGGTCTTACCTCTTCATACCTTATAAAAATCACGAATAACAACAGATTGCTGGTTGTTAATGAATAATAAATATTTTGTAATATTTAAAGTAAATTTTCCACCAATATTATAAAATTCTTGGGACATACGACAGCAATCAAGAGAGTTAAAAGAGTCACTTTATACTTAAAATATTAATAAACTATGGTAAAATTGATATAAGACAATAAACTAAAAAAAGTATTTAATATTTTTTTACACTCTTGGTTTAATATTACGACAATTTCTTCCAAATTTAATAAGATCTTACTAATTTTTCACTTTGGACGATAACTTTTGTAGAAAAAACATCTTATATTCCCACACCGAACATAGTCGATGAAAACAAAGGACATACAACAATTGGCGATACTATCAGACTGAAGTGTAGTCCTCAGTATAAAAACATCAATGTGATGTTTGATTGGAAAACTCCCACAGGATTTAATGTAAGTAAAAAATTTGTTTGGTGTTATTATCCATTCTTGGAAAATATGTAGAATTCTACAGGGTGATTAATTTTTGCTTGGTTATGCCCATTTTTATTTCGAAATTCCTACATATTTTCCAAATATGGAAAATACCGTTTCCTACCAGTTTTTAGGATATCTTATACCACAATGGAATTATCGACCAATGTCGCACTAAAAACTTGCCCTTTATATATACATTACTCGTCGGGATGAACAACGTTGAAAACTCGACGTTTCGGCGCCCATTTTGGAGTCATTGTCAAGATTAAGAAGAATATGGTTCCGTTCGAGTTTATATCTACAAAAGAACTAACGAACACAGTGTATTCGTAGTTCTCTGTATCTACTCTCCTTACTCGTGAAGTAACCAGTATCTTGTTCTCTACAAATACGAGAACCGTCAAACAGCGCTGAGATCTCAGTATGCGCGGGGATGATTTGCGTGAAGATGGTCTGAACATTTTTGGCTGGCGGGAGGGAGGGGAGGGGGTAGCTGAAGCAGCGAAAACTGTTTTGACATTTTCATGTTTTTTTTTTGATACTTTCGAAATTTTCATGTCATTGCAGGTTAGATTAAAAAAATTTTTTAATATAAATAGCCACTGTTAAATATTTAAATTAATTAGTAATTTTTTACATTTATGTTTTATATTTTTTAGGCAAAAAGGATGAAGAAAATTGATACCCCCAATGAATCTACATTGACTGTTTTCAACGCCACGAAAAACGATAGAGGAGTCTATACATGTGTTGTATTCGATCATCAAAATCACCGTAATTCTAGAAACATCACAATGACGGTTTTTGGTAAATATATTATTATTACTATTGACAGTTAGTTACTTGGGTCTGGAAGTAATTTCTTCTTATTTAACCACCTTTCCAGTCTATGTTTGATCATTCGTTCTAATGTTTTTAGTAAGCAAGGCATCAGGGAAATGAGTCTGTATGAGTCAGATAAATTGGGATTATTACCTGGTTTGAGAATAGGAATAATAATTACATCTTTAAATTCATGAATAATTGAATTATTGATAATTATGTCGTTGAATATATCCAATAAAAATAGTTTAGCAATTTTTGGAAGAAACTGAATCATAGGATATTTAATATTATCCAATCCTGAACTTGAATTATTTCTGTTTTAAGTGCATACTCTAATTCAGTAATACTAAATGGTTCTAGTAAATCCCTATTATAGTTATCCCTATTCTATGGTGAGCTTCCGTTTGATTTATTGAATTTTTCTGCAGATTTTCTGGTTTTGACTTTCTCTTCTGGAAATACGCTGTATTTCTATCTAGTCTTCTAAGAATATTATTTTTATGACCAGCATCTACAATGATCTGACCAATTTAGTTTCGAGTTACTTGATTGTTTGAAATCCAGATCGTGCGTAAATGTCTTTATGTAAAAATATAAGTTGATTGCATTAACAATAATTAAGCTTTTTGTATTGTATTTGAGTATACTATTACTTTTCCAGACAAGCATTTTCACGATATTATTATGAGAGAAAGATCAGATACTTACCGCCTGGAAGCAAAAGCAGGAAAAGATCAAGTCACGTGGGTTGTAGAGGTATGGGGTCATCCAGACACAACATTTAATTGGTAAGTAGATTAAGAGATATATTATAAATGAATACAATTTTGTTGTGAATTTACTAACAATGCCTCTCAAATTAATTTTTAATTTCAAACCAACAAGATGAGTTTTAAGGTTTACAGTTTTCGTATTTATGTAACGTCTTCTCTGAGCTTTGAATAGTTCTACAGAACTAAACGCTCATGTAACCTAAAACAACGGCCCTCAGTCCCGGGCACCTCTTAAATGAGGAGAGGGTGCTAAGAATCCCCCGGAGGAAAACAAAAAGAAAAGGCACGTGGAATGTGAGAAGTCTATATGAAGCGGGAAAGGCCGCAAATTTAATTCAAGAAATGGAAAGACTTGATATCGATATAGTGGGATGCAGTGAGGTAAGATGGCCAAATACAGGTACCTGTGTGATGGGCAACTATACAGTATTCTATTCTGGAGATGAAGGTGAAAGATGTAGAGATGTCGATTCTGATGTATACTTGTGTTTTATAGACTTTCAGAAGGCGTTTGACCTGGTGAAACATGATAAACTAATAGATATTTTAAGGTCATGTAATATCGACGATAAAGACTGAAGGATCATTTCAAACCTCTACCAAGAACAAAAGGCTAAAATCAGAATAAAAAGCGAAACATCTGGAAAAATCAATATCGAGAAGGGAGTAAGACAGGAATGTATCCTATCACCTTTGCTGTTCAATGTTTACTCTGAGAAGATATTTCAGAAAGCTTTGGAAGGCACCTCGGATGGTATAATTATAAACGGGCAATGTATAAATAACCTGCGATATGCTGACGACACTGTCATACTGGCAGATAATGCTGAAGCCCTGCAACGCTTAATGGACCGAGTAACGACAGCCTGTAGAGAATTTGGAATGAAATTGTATACAAAGAAGACAAAAACGATAGTCATCAGCAAGCACCAAAACAGAAGGGTCAATGTCGACGGAACAGATCTGGAAAGAGTAACAAGAACAACGTACCTTGGAAATAATCTTGATGAAACTTGGGACCACTCACTAGAGATAAAAATACGCCTGGTAAAGGCACGTACAATGTTTTACAAAATGCAAAAAGTTCTATGCAACCGCCAGTTGGGCATCTCATTGGGAACTAGAATACTTAAGTGCTATGTTTTCTCCACCTTGCTCTATGGTGTTGAAGCCTGGACAATGACAGAAGCAACACAAAAAAGAATCCAAGCATTCGAACTCTGGTGTTACCGTAAAATGCTCAGAATATCCTACATGAGCCATACGACAAATGCGGAAGTCTTGCGGAGGATGAATAAGGAAAGAGAGCTTATGCTTTTAATAAAAGAACGGAAAACACAATATTTTGGTCACATCATAAGAAATCAAAAGTATGAACTGTTCCAACTTATAATTGAAGGCAAAGTCAATAGCAAAAGAGGACCAGGAAGAAGACGCAACTCTTGGCTTAAAAACCTACGGCAATGGACGAACATGACCTCCATAGAACTATTCAGGGCTGCTACAAATAAGATTAAATGGGCAAATGTAATGGCCAACGTCCTTAAGGATAAGGCACCGTAAGAAGAAGACAAAACTATATTGATTCCTGATGGATTTAATTGTTAGTTGATGAAAGTTTATTTTATCTAACAATAAAAAACTGAAAACTTTTGTTTTTAAAACTTCCATACAATTAATTACATGTTATCATCACTACAGCTGTTTCAGCAGAGTGCCTTTCTTAAATGATCTATTTTTGGTATGTGCTTACACTTTATAGCCTTTAACTGTATAAGTTAAGAAGGGGAGATCTGTTTGTCTCAAGTTGGTCGTTTAGAACTATGTCTGTATTTTTTAATTTATTAATTTCCATAGATTCTAATAAAGAGAGCTTAAGGCATTTATTTTGAATGTGTGTTTGAAATTGGTCATCAAAAAATGATTGTGGTCTAGAAGATGAAGTGCATTACAATCTATTTTTCTATTATTGAAAGCTTCTTTATGCTCTGCTATCCGTTTGTTAAAAGTTCTACCAGTTTGACCGATGTAAGTTTTTGGGCAGTTCGACATTTTTTTAAGTATTGTTCTGAAGCTATTTTCTTGTGGCATTTTAATTTGATTACAATTTAAATGGGAATAAGCCACAATTAAAGGTTAAAGTCGTTCTTAAAATACAAACAGTTAATTTTTTTAAGATTACATATTTTTTGGTATACAATATACATGCTTTACAAAAAGCTCTATTTGCATCAGTTTTAACTTTGAGTAACACTTCAATTATAATGTTTTATTTGAAGGACAAACAATAGAAACGAAACAATACCAGCAGAGAAGGGAAGGAAATATGAAGTTGAAACTACAGCACCAGAGTTTTATAGCCCCGACCAAAGAGATCTAATTTCCTTGAAAATCAAGAATTTAGCCATCGGAGATTTCGGAACTTATACGTTAATTGGACGCAATAAAGCCATGGAGAAGTCTCAAACGTTTTTTCTGAATGTCACTGGTAAGTTCCACTAATATTTGAGAAGCAACTGAGCACAACGTATTAAATAAAAAATATATGATTTTGAGTTAACGACAAAAAACTAATTAAATTATTTTTGAAGCTTTTATTTTGTTGGATTTATTTCAATTTGCTTAAACATAGTGTAGATTTATAGCATTTTGCTCCATATAAATAAATTTAACCGTTTAGCTTAATTTAGGTTGGATTTATGTTAATTTTTGGGAGACTATCCTCATCTATTCGTCTTACATGATTGTATCACATCCTCTTCCCCATCTTACAATATCTTGAATTTTGCACTGCTCTTTAACGTTTGTATTTCTCACCCTGTCTCTTCTTGTTTTGCCTGCTATTGCTCTTAGGGTTTTATTTCGGCAACCCTTAGCAGACATCTCCCGCAGACATCCTGACAATGCGGATGTTTAGCTGATCTGACTCGACCTAGTTCGACCGATGTGAGCCCGAACCACTTCCGCAGATTTTAGAGCCACGAGTGTCTTCTCCTGCCTGGCCCTCGCTTACTGTCTATTTTTCCCTGGACAATCAATTGTAGCAGACGGTACTTATCGTGTCTCAATATGTGGCCTAGATATTCAAGCTTTCTTTGTTTAATTGTATTCACGATTTCGTTCTCCTTTCCGATTCTTTGGAGTACCTCTTTGTTGGTGACATGTTCGGTCCAGGATATACGAAGAATGCGTCGGTACACCCACATTTCGAATGCTTCTAGTTTTCTCGTTAGCGTCTCCGTCAGCGTCCAGGCCTCCACGCCATACAGCAAGATCGGAAAAATGTAGCATTTAACTAGACGTAGTTTTAGGGGAAGAGACAAATCCTTGCTTATGAGGAGCTTTTTGATATTGCTAAATGCTGCTCTAGCTCGTTCTATTCTCGCCTTAATTTCTATGGTCTGTTCCCATTTTGCATTTACGTTGGTGCCAAGGTACACATAAGATTCTACATGATCAATTAGTATGTTACTTATCCGTAATTGTCGAGCTTGTTGTTGCTTTTTGCTTATCAGCATCCACTTTGTCTTCTTGAAGTTGAGGCTCAGGCCGTATTCCTCACTAACTGAATAAAGTCTTTCCATTACTTCTTGTAATTCGTCTATGGTACTGGCAAGGATCACCGTGTCGTCGGCATATCTTATATTGTCGCCGTTTAATTTTATGCCCTCATTTGCATTTTCCATACATTTGTTAAATATTTCCTCGGAATACATATTGAATAGGAGTGGGGATAGTATACACCCCTGACGGACACCTCTTTTGATCTGCACGCTTTCAGTGAGTTCGTTGCCAATTTTTGCTCTTGCTGTTTGACCTCAGTATAGGTTTGCCACAATTCGAATGTCCTTATCGTCAATACCTGTCTTTCGCAGAATACCTATCAATTGTTCATGATTGACATTGTCACATGCTGTTCTAAAATCTACAAAGCACAAATACAGGTCCTTATTAACGTCTCTACACCGCTGTATAAGCACCTGGAGAGCGAAAATTGCTTCTCTAGTTCCAAGTGCTTTCCGAAAACCAAACTGCGATCTATCAATATTTGACTCACATTTATCATATATTCTTCTATGAATGATCTTAGTGAACGCTTTAGTGACATGATTGATCAAGCATATAAGCCGGTAGTCATCACAAATCTGGGCATTTGGTTTCTTCGGGATTGTAATAAATGTTGACTGCAGCCAGTTCTTCGGGATTTTACCGCTATTATTATATGTTGTTAAAAAGTACAACTAGATTATCAAGGAACTGTTTGTCTGATTTAAAGACATCTATGCCCAGATATCTGAATTGCATCACCTGTTCTATGGGGTTATTCTCAACCACTAATTTACATCTGAGCGGATCTTTTGCTGTACTGTACATCAAGTAGCTTTTTTCCTTGTCATCCTTTGTTATATTAATTTTGTGCTTTAATCGAGCACACAGAGAACAGCAATTAGATGCAGGGGAAGAAAATCTGATCTTGAATTCTGTTCTAAAAATATTGGCAAACATCATCAAACTGAAGACATATTTAGGTTGGCAGATAAATAGATCCTCTTTGATTTTGATGTGTTATAGTGACTTTCGCAGCCTTTTAAGTTTCACACTTACAATATTGTAAAAGCAGACATTCAAATTTCAGTAAAATCGATTTAATAGATTTCGCATAATAATTTTGCAATCGAAACTTTTTTCAAAAAGTTTTAAAACTAATACTATTGTGAAAAAACTACGCATTCTAAATAAAAACGTTCAACAGACGACTTTTATGTAAATACTTACTCTTTATTAAAACAATGTCTATAAACTAAAAAGGTATTGCAAATTAAACTCAAAAGGAAACATGTTTTAAAACGTTTAAAACACATTTCATAATGTGAGTTTTATTGTAGTTACTACATTTATTGCGAATTTTTAAATGGCTGTAAAGCTGCTTTAATAATATTTACAATGTTTTTTTTGGTCTGATTCTCTTTATAAGGTCTCAAATTTTCATGTTTTTTAAAAAATAATACTTTTTAAATGTTTACTTACAAATAATTGATGCAGAATGAAGTACCATTACCATTATTTTGGCAATACACCTAACTTATGCCGCATGGTATATTTTACATTCTTTAGAACATTCTAAACAACTGTATAAATATTTTTTAATATTAAATTTTGTTTTTATTTTAGCCGGACCGGTCGTAATTGTGAAAACAGATCCGTTTCATTTAGTAGGGGTCCCAGGAAAAGTAACTTGCACAGCTGCAGCCCATCCCCCACCTGATTTCAAGTGGGAGTACAAGTCCTGTTTACAGGATACTTGTCAATACGTACCAGTAAGTACAGTATATTTCATGAATTTGTGACTGCTTTGGATTATTACCAGACTCTCGATAGTTAATGGTTCACTTTTTACTTCTCATTTTGATACTGGTTTAATTTGCTAATAAATAAAAATTTGAACATAACCCAAGTGTCACAAACATGTGACATCAAAATTTTTAGCTACTACTTATACAAAATGATTTATTTCTTTAATATTAACAAAAATTACTTGCACTAAAAAAAAAGAAACATAAGTTTAATTGTTTTTTCTGTGCCATTCAGCAACAAGGTCTAACACAACCCAATGGGCTATTCGTCACAACATTCCTGACATGTGTACCAAGTAACAGCTCTTTTATTGCTTACACTGTACTGTCGACATCTTTTCCGTTTATTTTTTTTTTCAAATTGTCTTTCGCAACATGTGTTTTTCTGCTTGGCCATTTTATTTGTCCCAATAAATGTTACAGGGAAGTAAAATGTCGCATTGAGCAAGCTCGACAAGCTTTCGTAAAATTCAAGAAGGTACTGACTTGTTCAGAGTTCGATCTTCAACTGAGACTAAGGTTTACTAAGTGCTACGTATGGTCAGTGCTGCTATACGTAGAGGGCTGGACACTCAAAACGAGGGATATAAACAGATTAGAAGCTTTCGAAATGTGGCTTTATCGCCGTATCCTAAAAATACCATGGACAGCGAAAATCACAAATATAGATGTCCTTAAAAGAATAAACCAAGAACGCCAACTTTTCGAAACCATCAAGAAAAAGAAAACGGCGTATCTAGGTCACATCATGCGAAATGAAAAATACCAGTTCCTCCAACTTATAATCGAGGGTAAAATTGAAGGCAAGAGAGGAATGGGACGCAAGAAAATGTCCTGGCTCCGAAACATAAGGCAATGGACAGGGATTAACGACATACAATCTCTGATATATATTGCAAGAAATAGAGAATTAATGGAAACTGTGATCGCTAACATCCATTAGTGGATTTGCATCTGAAGAAGAAGAATAAATGTTTGATCACTTCCTCGCTAAACTGAACGTGCGACACTCTTGTTTTCATTGACGTGTTTGTTTATATTTTTATTTATCAACTAATTATTGCCATTCCAGATGCAAATATCTACTAAGTGAAAAAAACTTTCATGTACCATCTCAAAGTCTTTCGCGGTGTGTCATAACATGAAGTCATCTGGTCAATTCTGTCAATTCTCGACATAAAGGAATTTTAGTCACGTATTATTACTGACTTAAATTTTTTCTGGCCTTTACGATTTTCAACCGTTTCGGAACCATGCTTGAATGAAATCATTATTACATTTCTCTTATCTTTAGATTTTAATACTCTCATTGGATCTCTTCTTTGCCATACGACTTCTCCTTTCTTTATTTTTTTAATATCATCCTTTGGGTTACTTTTCTCTGTACTCACTAAGTTCCCTACTAGCCATCTCGGCCTCTAATTGAAGATCTCGTGTACTTAGATGTCATTTTGGCATTGTTAAAAAGTCTGAAACAAATAATAAGAGATTACATTATGTAATAAGTTACACAGTTATTATCTGTCTAAATTATGCTCAATAACGACACTTTTGTATTTGACGTTTGCATACGTGCTACAAATTTATAGGTTACCTATTTCTTTTTTTTTTAAACGTCGAGATCACAACCCAGCCATTACGTGTGAAAGAAGGATTGTTCAGGTAGACTGTGGTCAAATTTACACCCACTGTGATAAAACGTGGTAAAATTATTTTACATTTCATCACGTAAGATCGGTGTCACACATGTGTGTCAGCAGATTCAGCAAAGAAAACAGCCTGTTTCCAGCCTTATAACAATAATCTATTTCTCTTTATAAAAATAATAAACATTTAAATTTAGTTCTTAGTTTTTCGGCACCTAAATATTTATTGGACTGATCGAGATATATTGTCAAATTTCAAGCAAGCTGGTTTATTGAAAATTTTCTTTCATCTTTGTTATTTCTCCTAATTTTTAAGATATTTTCTGATTTCTTAAATTTCAGATTGAGAGCAAAATTATATCGACGGAGGGTGTAAAGGTAACTTCCGAAATTGTCGTCAATCCAACAGAAAATGGACTTGCCAAATGTATAGCAGAAAATTCTGTCAGCTCGGAGGCAGATGTTATCGGATACTTTGTGACGGGTTAGTATTATTATTTAATTTATAAAATTGGAAATAAAAAAACGCAAACGTATTTTTATAAAAATGTCTTTAGATATTAAGATATTAATAAAAACAGTTATTTTCGACTTTCTAAGTGCATTAAAGAAAAACGACCTAATATTTAAAAATATATATTTATAAATAACTCATTTCATTTTTGTAATATAGATGTGAGGCTAGGGTAGCGGGTAGGAACTCCTTTGGAGCCCCTTGGATTCTATTGGATAGTCCTATCAGGGAAAGTGAATCAATCCCTGCCCTCCGCAGATTCCAGGAGCTTCTTGACCCGGGAAGCTAGCACCTGCTAAGGGTCCCTTGTCCAGGGTCACGGATGAAGTCCAGAACGGCATCCAAGGCGACGAAGAATACTTTCGATACGGCGAAGATGGCGGAGCTGGCAACCCTTGATTTTAGGGATAGTATAAGATCACAAACTGTAGCGTCTGATCCAGAATGGACGGCTGAATACACACTCACCAACACGTCTGGGCAGCGCGGTGTTGTAAGGCTAATAACCTCCCCAAAATGATGGCGAATTCTAAAACGATAGGAGTAAGTCCCCAGGTGGGTAGATCATACAGTGTTGGCAAGTCCCACTCCTTTATAAGAAAAGACAGCTTCATGGAATCTGGGGGAAGCAAGAAATCGCTAAAAACAACAAACTTGAATATAGCAACACTCAATGTAAGGTCCTTAAATAGAGATGAAAAAATCTATGAGCTGGAAGAAGAAATAAAGGACTTAAAATGGGACATAATTGGTCTCGCAGAGGTAAAAAGGAAAGGTGAGGAGCCTGAGGAGGTGAGGAGGAGGAACAGAAACGACTGGCGAAATAGACTGGGGAAGGTCAAGGCTCAACTAGAGCTGTAGCACCACTGATGATGATGAGGAGCGCATAAGATTGCAATCAGGTAACATCTTGTATTACAAAGGGCACAAAGAACAAAGTCTAAACGGCGTAGAATTTCTGGTTTCTAAGAAACATGCTAATAAAATAGAACAATATGTGGGAATATAAACGAGAAAATCACCCTAAAAATCAGTCAAGTGTACGCCCCAACTTTAACACACCCCGATGAAGAGATAGATGAGTTCTACGAGAAGATAATAGAAACCAACACGAACTATCACAGCACTTATACACTTATCTACATAGCAACAAATATTTCGTAATGAACACATTTTATAAGAAAAAACCGGTAAGAAAGTGGACGTGGTTATCACCAAGACGGAAAAACAAGGAACGAAATCGATTACATCATGTGTAACAAGAAAGGTATCGTAGAAGATGTAACAGTAATAAATAATGTCTCTCTGGGTAGTGATCACAGAATGGTTAGAGCTAAACTAAGCATTAAGTATAGCAAACGTAGAATTAACTTTAATAACACGATAGAAATAGACACAGAGAAGCTAAAAGTCGATAAAGAAAAATATGCTAGTAAATTACAAACCGCCCAAGCACTGAATCTAGAACAACTCAGCGTTAATAAAATTAACTCAGTTATAACAAAAGTACTATTGAATGCTAGCTCAGAAGTATCAACCCGCCATAGCAACAAAAAATCCAAAATAAGTGCAGAATCGAAGAATATGCTGAAACAACGAAAAGAGCTCCTGTCACTAAATAAAAGAAATACCACAGAATACAAAGAACTTAATCGAGCCATACGAAAACAGATAAAAGACGATATTAAAAAACATCAACAAGAACATGTAGAAACAGTGATAGAGAAAAATCGAAGTCTGAAATATACCAAACCGAAATTAGGAAAGAAAAATATTATAACTATAAAAAATCAACAAAGCCAGCTAGAAACAAGCAAAGGTCAGCTCAGTTGAAAACTTCTATACTGAGTTCGCTCAAGAAACGATCCCCCCGACTCTTCAGAGCAAAATCTGAGAAGACAAATAACAAACGTAAATTCTGAAGTAATGCCCGAAATAAACGAAGTAGAAATAGAAAATGCAATTAAAGAAATGAAAAGAAATAAAGCACCGGGTAGTGATGGAATTCTGGCAGAAATGTTGAAAAAAGGCGGAGAAGAAGTCATCAGGTACCTAAAAATACTTTTTAATAAATGCCTATTTGAAGGAAACATACCAAAAAATGGAATACTGCTAACATAATATTAATACACAAAAAAGGGGACAATACAGATCTGAAAAATTATCGTCCAATATCACTACTATCACAACTTTATAAAACATTCACAAAAATAATTACAAATAGATTGACAACAAAGTTCGATGTATATCAACCAGTAAAGCAAGCCGGATTTAGAAAAGGGTTCAGTACATGTGACCATCTTCACACACTAAAGGTCCTAATAGAAAAAGTTAACGAATACAATTTACCAATCTGTTTAGCATTTATAGACTACGATAAAGCTTTTGACAGCATAGAATTATGGGCTATTGAGGGAGCACTGGTCAACAGCAGAATTGACTCTAGATATAGGATATTAATACATAATATATATCATATATATAACACGCTGAAATGGTAGTCACGATGGATAACGGAATGAAAACGGGGCCAATAAAAATCAACCGAGGAGTAAGACAGGGAGACACCATATCTCCAAAACTATTTACTGCCGCACTTGAAGACATCTTTATATCAAATAAATTGGGAAACGAAGGGACTATCGATAAACGGAAAGTATTTAAACCATCTAAGATATGCAGATGACGTAGTACTAATAGCCGGCAGCTGGAAAGAACTGAAGACGATGATCGATGAGCTTTATACGGAATCCATAAAAAAAAGGACTTAAAATGAATCTAAGCTAATGTCGAATAAAGATGATTAACCGACGATAATCATCCAAGAAACAAAAGTGGAACATGTAGAAGAATACATATATCTGAGTCAGAATATCAAGGTAAATAAAGAAAACCAAACTACCGAAATAAGCAGAAGAGTAAGAATGGCATTTGGAAAACTCTCATACATACTGAAAGACAAAAAGATACCCCAAAACCTTCGAACCAAAGTGTTCGATTCTTGTATCCTTCCCGTTCTCACTTACGGAGCTCAAACCTGGACATTCACAAAAAAGAACATGGACAAGATTCGAAAAACTCAGCGAGCCATGGAACGACAGTTGCTTGGTATCTCACTAATAGATCGGCAAACGAACGAAGCAATCCGGAACAAAACAAAAATAAAGGACGCGCGAAACAAGCAGGTAAATTAAATTGGAAATGGGCTGGACACACCGAACGTTTTGAATATGGTAGATGAAACAAAGAAGTCGGAAACTGGCGACCCTACGATGCGAATAGACCAAGAGGAAGACCTTAAATGCGCTGGAGCGACGATATCGAAAGAGTCGCAGGACCAATGTAGAAACGCCTAGCACACAACAAAGATGAATGGCAAGAAATGGAAGAGGCCTTTATTCGACAATTCGGATAGAAAAAGGGCTACAAAAAAAAAGATGTGAGGCTGAACAAGGGCAGAGAAAGCACTAAACCGCAGCGAATTAAAATGTTCATACTACACGCTTATATTTCGTTGATTACTGGTACTACCGCGTCGCGTTAGATAGATCTTAGTTTAAAATGTAAACTAACATTTTTGTAAAATGTTCTTTTTTTTGTTAACAGACTTTAAATAAACTAAAATAAGCAATACATTGGTGCAGTCGGTGTGAGCTTACATAAAACCTTCGAGCACTGAATCCATTGTTCGCTCGAGGTATCTTCAGAGAAGAGTCCAGTACAAAACATACATTCTGCTTACTCTTCCCCAATGTCACACTTCATGTCATCATCATCTAAAATGAATTCTTCATCTTCTTCAGATGAACTAAAAGCTTCCTCTTTCTTAGCACTTTTCTTTTGAACATTGGTTGTCATTGTCTTCTTAGCAATAGATTTTCCTTTATTTTTATTTGTTTTCTTAAAAGGCTCACATTTGTCTATTTTTAATTTTGGAATTCCCTTTGAAATACTTTTATTTTTCTTCTGTTCTAACAAACTACTTTCTAAGGCATCTTTGTATGGTGTACCCGTAATCAAGGCAGCAGATCCTTCGCAATCGAACCAAGTGTTCAATTGTTTTTTCTGCCTTGTTTTTTTGTTTGTCCTATCATAAATTCATTCTAGTATCAGTCTAGAAACTTAACAAATCAATTTAAATGGTACAAAATTAGATTTTCTCAAATATTATTTTATTTACAGACATACCTGACGGGTTTGCAATCACCGGATTTGAAGATACCGTTATAGTTGACGAACCACAGCATAAAGCTATATACGCAGTTGGCGAGAAGATTCATGTAGTGTGTTCAGCAACTTTGTCCAACTACAGCGAAGTGAGTTGGAATCTAAATAGGCGACCTATACACCCAACAGCAAGTAAGTATTATTTTCTATTTAAAAATCAAAAAACGCTTAGATAATTTCCACATTTTCTACATTTTCAAATTCAGTAAAATGTATATGTACATTCAAAAAATCAGTGTAAAAATGGTTTTAGCTGTCTTTATTTATGTACCGGGTGGTCCAATAAGCCGATCTCTCGGCTATATATCAGAAACTATTCATGTTATAACTTTAGGAAAAAAAATTCCTTAGTGAAAGTGGCCAAGAGAAATTGCTGGAAATAACTTTCAAGATTCTGGATTAACCGCTAGGGGGCGTAACCTGTGAAGAAAACTTTGAAAACCAGTTTTTTGTGAAATATGTCCAATTATACCAAGTGTTAAATAAGTAAACTAGAAAGAGGCATAAATTCTGCACAAAGTTGTTTAAGTACTTTTTTTATTTTTTCAAATAAAGGGTGGGGGAGAGTGGGAAACTATTTGTGGATAAATACCTATAACTTTGGTTTGGATCAACCGATTTTAAAGAAATTAGTGTCATTAGAAAGAGTGTGGATCAAATAATTTACATCTTCTATAATATAATTGTATTTAGTTTCAATTGTCATAGGTAGACGGTACTTTCGAATAGAAAAAATTAAAATTTGTTTTTCTTTAAAATGGTAAATAGAAACATCTATTTATTGCAAATTTAAATGGAACTGGATTAAATTCGTAACAAAATGGCGTAAACCGCTTTTTAATAGCTTTTGTCGAACTCGAGATATGAATAAAAACGCATAAACATAAGTAAGTATAGTATTGACTCACCCTGTATTATAAATTAAACAATAAGACAGTAGGTACTTTAAAAAATATTTATAGCAGAAGAATCTTAATGTTGATACCTATTTTAAAAATTGTTATTCCATATGATTAAAAATAGTTCTTTCGAAACTAAGTAGGCTACGACAATGAATTTGACGGAGAGTTCATATTGTTTATTTATTGACATCAGTCAAAACATTCTTAAAAAGTGCTATATTATAATTAGAATTGAAGATTGCATTTTTTTTTTCAATAGATAATAATATTGGTAATATTAGTAATTAATTATCAGTACTAACAATTCGTTATGAGTACATCAAATGCATAATTGTATATGATTGGAGTTTATTTCGAAAGTCACAAAAATGCCGCTATTGCCTCACGTATATATTCTGTAAGATATCCTGAGAGGAGACATTATGCCAAAGAAGTATTTGAAAGAAAGGCAAGAAAATTAAGAGAAACTGGTAGTTTTCATCGTCCTTGTTTTAAACGACATAGTAGAGGTATGGCCGAAGATATTCAATCAATGTTCTTGCTTTAATTCAACAAAATTCACATAAGTAGTCGGCTAATCTCTATAGAATTAAACATACCCAAAACTACTGTTCTAAGGATTTTAAAACACCACAGGTTGGTTTTTCGTATTATAAAGTGTACGTTTAGGTCAGAAACTTGGAATTCTCTTTAAACTTTAGATTCAACTGTTATTTTCATACAGTATCATTGTGAAACAATTGTGGATTTTTCAAGATTTTTTGAGTTTTAGTAAATATAGTGGTTTCTTTTTCACCAATATTTGTTGTTCTGTTTTTTTATACTGCATCCTAATCATGTAGTTCTCCACCAAGCTTTACATAAGAGATATTTTGATGCAAGGCTGGATTACTGCAATTAGATGTTAGGTCTGCTAGAAAAACAACCGCATATCATGTCAAAGATTTTGTGGACAGACAAGGCTACGTTTAACAGTGCGGGTGGTGTTAATCTGAATAATATGCATTATTGTGCTAAAGAAAATCCGCACTGCATACATGAGGTGTAGGTTCAAGGTAGATGAAGTCTTAATGTTTGGTGTGGTATAATTAATGGAAATATCGTAGGTCCATTTTAATAGAACTTTAAACGGCGAAACTTATTTGGATTTTCTGGAAAATCAGTTGTCCGTTTTATTGGAAGATATCCTTACAAACAAAAAGAGATATGATATTACAATATGACGGGTGTCCTGCGCACTTTTCCAGACGAGTTCGAGATTATTTGTATGCAAGTTATCCAAATAACTGGATTGGAAGGGAAAGTATATTTTCATGGCCAGATAGATCTCCAGACTTAGTGTACCAAACTCGACCAACCACGCGAGACGACATGAAACAGCGCATTAAAAAAGCAATAAATAGTATATCAACAGCTGAGATTGAAGCAGCTGTTATGTCTACGCGCGAAAGATTACATCTTTGTGTGGACAACGATGGAAAACAATTTAAACATTTAATTTGACATTAAGTTTTAATGATCGAGATATTTGTATGATCTTTCACATATTTAATTTTAATTTATAATACAGGGTGAGTCAATACTATACTTACTTATGTTTATGCGTTTTTATTCATATCTCGAGTTCGACAAAAGCTATTAACATGCTGTTTGCTTCATTTTGTTAAGAATTTAATCCAGTTCCATTATAATTTACAATAAATATGTGTTTCTATTAAAAATTTTTAAGAAAAACAAATTTTAATTATTTCTATTTGAAAGTACCCTCTACCCATGACAATTAAAACTAAATGCAATTGTTTTATAGTAGATATACATTAAATCATCCATACTCTTTCTAATAACACTAATTTCGTTAAAATCGGTTGATCCAAACTAAAGTTATAGGTATTTATCCACAAATACTTTGCCACTCTCCCCCACCCTTAATTTGACAAAAATATAAAAAAGTACTTTAACAACTTTGTGAGAAATTTAGGCCTCTTTCTAGCTTACTTATTTAACACTTGGTATAATTGGGCATATTTCACAAAAAACTGGTTTTCAAATTTTTCTTCACAGGTTACGCCCCCTGGCGGTTAACCCAGAAACTTAAAAGTTATTTCCAGCGATTTCTCTTGGCCACTTTTACTAAAGAATTTTTTCTCCTAAAGTTATAACATGAATAGTTTCTGATATATAGCCGAGAGATCTGCTTATTGGACAACCCGATACATTTCACTTCTACAACTGTCTATTCCACTGTGAAAAAATTTCTTTTTTTTCCGATTTGTCATACGATAAAGAACTCAATGTTTTCAAATTTTTCTAGGAATTAAGTTCTCTAAACAAACCAGCAAATATTCTAGTAGTTTATTATTGGAGATTAATAACAGCAATAAAGGCGACAGAGGGACTTACAACTGTGTAGCACGTACTCATACAGGAACTAAAAGCAAAGATATTGAAATTTTAATAGTGGGTAAGTACAATTTTTCTACTATAAATACATAGGAAAACAATTACAATACTTAATTTTGCATTTCATAGGCCGCTTTTGAAAATATAGGCCTATACAGTTAATCATTAATTGTAAAAGGGTTTTGATACAATTTATGAATTTTTTATTGTTTGTGATGTATAGCGTGAGTCAAATATTTTTTTGGGTTATAAAAATTGCGTTTGAAGCATTTTTTTTAATTCTCCTAAAATATTATATACAGTACAACCTGTGTCAAGGGCCAGTTGTAAAACGCTGTTACCTGTACTAATGGCAAATTTCAAAATTAACAAAACCGATCATGAACAAGTTACTCTAATATTTATTTTTTAGATCCTGTTAATGCTAAAATTACTGATACAAATATGAAGGGAGAGATGATGCAAGATTTCCCTAACCCCGTTATGATGCACTGCTCAGTCACAGGTGTACCAAAACCCAAAATCAATTGGTATAAAGTGAGTATAATGTTTATTTCTCAATCTTCTCGATACCTCTAACATTATCTACAAGTTACATCCCAATTCAGTTGGCCCTACTGAAGATAAGAACACTACGTGAATTTTATTGATTTTGATTTGTGTAAGATTATATGCCACCCTAAAGAGTGGTTATCGATTCGATATACAGTATTAATTGTTAATAGTATATTACTTTATGAGGCGGAGAAGCATAACTTTTCTTGACGCGCCCGATATTCACGCCTCACTCGTTCGGCGCGTAATAGAGGGCAAGTTAAGAAAAGTCGCTTCTTTGCCGAATAAAGTATACAATTTTTTCTTCAAACGTAGCAATTTTCAACCATAGATAGTACAATTCATACGCTATTTTTACTCGAAATTAACTGTGACAACTATCAAAGTCGTCTAGATGTTAGAAATTAAAATAATTAAGTCGTCGGTGGGATTTGCGTCTCCCTGGTTACAGTTGTTTGACAGTTGTTTGCAATTATTAAAGACAGCTTATTGTTGTTGCAACCGCAAGCGCAAATTTAGTGCGAAAATGGAAAACCTAAACGAAATTGAGTCCGCGGCTAATGATGCAGTAGCACGTTTGGGGCCCTCCAAGTCCGGAATAAAGTATCGGTTAGTGTACCGGGTGGTCCAATAAGCCGATCTCTCGGCTATATATCAGAAACTATTCATGTTATAACTTTAGGAGAAAAAATTCCTTAGTAAAAGTGGCCAAGAGAAATCGCTGGAAATAACTTTCAAGATTCTGGATTAACCGCTAGGGGGCGTAACCTGCGAAGAAAATTTTGAAAACCAGTTTTTTGGGAAATATATCCAATTATACCAAGTGTTAAATAAGTAAACTAGAAAGAGGCATAAATTCTGCACAAAGTTGTTCAAGTACTTTTTTTATTTTTTGAAATAAAGGGTGGGGGAGAGTGGGAAAGTATTTGTGGATAAATACCTATAACTTTGGTTTGGATCAACCGATTTTAACAAAATTAGTGTCATTAGAAAGAGTATGGACGAATTAATTTATATCTACTATAAAATAATTGCATTTAGTTTTAATTGTCGTAGGTAGAGGGTACTTTCGAATAGAAAAAATTAAAATTTGTTTTTCTTCAAAATTTTTAATGGAAACACCTATTTATTGTAAATTATAATGGAACTGGATTAAATTCGTAACAAAATGGCGCAAACCGCGTGTGAATAGCTTTTATCGAACTCGAGATATAAATAAAAACGCATAAACATAAGTAAGTATAGTACTGACACACCCTGTATTATAAAATAAATTAAAAAATAAGTCAGTAGGTACTTTCAAAATTTTTTATAGCAGAAAACTCTTAATGTTGATACCTATTTTGACCATTGTTATTTCATATGATTAAAAATTGATTTTTCGAAACTAAGTAGGCTACGACAATGAATTTGACAGGGAGTTTATATTGTTTATTTATTGACAGCAGTCAAAATATTGTTAAGAAGTGTTATATGTATTATAATTCGAATTGAAGATTGCATTTTTTTTAATAGATATTAATATTGGTAATATTGGTAATTATTGATTAGTACTAATAATTCGTGATGAGTATATCAAATTGTATGATATGATTGGAGTTTATTTCGAATATCACCAAAATGACGCTATTGCCTCACGTATATATTCTGTAAGATATCCTGGCAGGAGATATTGTGGCAAAGAAGTAGATATTTCGGACTACTTATATGTGGATTCTGTTGAATTAAAGCAAGAACATTGATTGAATTATCTTCGGTCATAACTCTACTAAGTCGTTTAAAACAAGGACGAGAAAAACTACCAGTTTCTCTTAATCATATCATGCAATTTGATATACTCATCACGAATTATTTGTACTGATAATTAATTACTAATATTACCAATATTAATATCTATTGAAAAAAATGCAATCTTTAATTCGAATTATAATATAGCACTTCTTAACAATGTTTTGACTGCTGTCAATAAATAAACAATATGAACTCCCCGTCAAATTCATTGTCGTAGCCTACTTAGTTTCGAAAAAACTATTTTTTACAAAATAGGTATCAACATTAAGATTCTTCTGCTATAAAAAAATTTGAAAATACCTACTGACTTATTTTTTAATGTAATTTATAATACAGGGTGTGTCAATACTATACTTACTTATGTTTATGAGTTTTGATTCATATCTCGAGTTCAACAAAAGCTATTAACATGTGGTTTGCTCCATTTTGTTACGAATTTATTCCAGTTTCATTATAATTTACAATAAATAGGTGTTTTCATTAAAAATTTTAAAGAAAAACAAATTTTAATTTTTTTTATTTGAAAGTCCCCTCTACCTAGGACTATAAAAAGTTGTAGGTATTTATCCACAAATACTTTCCCACTCTCCCCCACCCTTTATTCCAAAAAATAAAAAAAAGTACTTGAACACCTTTGTGCAGAATTTATGTCCCTTTCTAGTTTACTTATCTAACACTTGGTATAATTGGACATATTTCCCAAAAAACTGGTTTTCAAAATTTTCTTCGCAGGTTACGCCCCCTAGCGGTTAATCCAGAATCTTGAAAGTTATTTCCAGCGATTTCTCTTGGCCACTTTTAATAAGGAATTTTTTTTCCTAAAGTTATAACATGAATAGTTTCTGATATATAGCCGAGAGATCGGCTTATTGGACCACCCGGTACAAGCACTTTTAAGAGTGGTGCGATACAAGAGGAGTAGGGTTACCGAAGACGTTTTACTGGCATATTTTAATATAATGGAAAATGAAACTAAATGGAAATCTTCTGCAATGTGGTCACGATACTCTATGATAAAATCCGAGTTAGTTATTAGAAAAAATGTGGATATAAGCAAATTTTTGAAGTTACGTGCCTTTCTGAAAAAAACGAGCGAATGATATACTGCAAAGAAGTTTTCACTAAAGACGAGTTTGATAAATTTTTGTTTGAAGCGCCAGATAAGTTGTATTTAGGATTAAAGGTAAAAAAAAATTATATTGCAAAGCATGTAGTATACTCTACTAAATTATTAAAATATTTCAGATTGTTTTGTTAATTGGGGTTACCGGCGCCTGTCGATGCGACGAAATGGTAAAAATGAAGACTGTGGACATTGAGGATAAAGAAAATGTAATAATTATCAAAATCCCAGACAGTAAAACACGATAAATTAGATCTTTTACGATAATTGGTCAAAACTACATTAAACTGTATAAAAAGCATGCATCACTGCGGCCTGAAAATTTCACAGAAAACCGATTTTTTATCAAGTACCAAAATGGAAAGTGTTACCGAAGCGTCATGGGAATACATACGATCAGCGCAGTAGTCCAAAAAGAAGCTAGTTATTTAAATTTAAACGATGCAAGCGCATACACGGGTCACTCTTTACGACGAACTTTAGCAACACTTTTAATTGATGGTTGCGGAAATCTAGAATGCCTCAAACAACATGGGGGCTGAAGGATATATAAAGGATTCAATAAGAAATAAGAACGATAATGCTCAAAAAATTTCTCTCATGATTCGCCAATATCGAGAATGATTGCTGAAAGTTGTTCTCGACCATCAGTATCATCAACAATTACCAATGCGTATCAAGAGTCGGGAACATTTTTGCACGGTTTCAATTTTGAAAATGCCTCATTAACTAATTGTACTTTTAATATTACTTTGAATAAAAATGATGTTTAATTGTTGTTAATGACATTTGTATTGTTGTTTTGTGACATGTTTCATATTGTTGCTATGACAACATTTTTTCCTCCGCCGTAAAGAAATGGGAAAAGAAACTGCTGCCGGCGGAGACATCAAATTTTGACAGGATCAAATTAGATAAGTAATGTCATTATTATTTGACGTTTGAAGAAAAAATTAATTTTATACATTTTCATTAAAAAATCCGTTAATTTCAGTGTGCCTCTGGCGAAGTAAATAAAACAAAAGCTCAATTAATTTCCTTATATAACTGACTAAAACTAACTAACACACGCGATAGGTTCCTAAAAACGTTTTCTTAACTACTTTAATTTTTTTCAGTTTATTATAATTTTATGCCCCTGGCACGATAATCCCACTTTTCAGAGTGTCTAAAACTGCCTCTATTTAGTATCCTTCAATACAGTATACCTACCAATAATCCGGAAAAACTCTGTTTATATTTATACAAAAAACTTTTTTGACAACATTTTTAATAGTTTTTAACTGTATTTAGGACAATGTGATTTTCGCACCAAATGATCCTCGAATAGTGTTCGAGGAAGAACGACAGACTCTTAGATTTAATGAAACTAAAATAACAGATGCTGGCCAATACAAATGCGAAGCTGAATATAAAGGAATAAAAGATTTTAGAGAAGTAAAGCTGGTGTTTTCAAGTAAGTTCATTTAATAATAGTGTTTTACAATTGAATATACTGCCAAATTTAGATACCATTACTTTGTCTAATTTGTATATCCATTCTCCACCTTCCCCATTTCTTCAATGCCTCATTCAGGTAGATTTTAAGGAATGTTGAAGATAGACAGCGGCCTTGCCTTGGACTCTTATTTCTCTTATTTACTCTAAAAAACTGTTTGTTAATCTTAATTTTTTTTTATCGATGAACATTATAGACTCCTTGTATTGCTCTCATGTAGAGGAACTGTGGACAAAATGTTAAAACATAATAACTGAGAAAGCAACAAAAATATTGGGGAAAACCAAACCAGTTAAAGAAAACGAATGGTTTGACAAGGAGTGCCAAGAAGCAACAGATAACAAAAACAGGGCATACCTAAAGACAAATCAAGCTGGATGCACAAGAAGAGCAAAAGAAGAATACCCGACACTAAGAAGAGAAGAAAAACGATTACATAGAAGAAAAAAAAGACAATTTGAGCAAAAGCAATTGGAAAGCACAGAATGGCTAAGAAATCAAAATGAAACTCGAAAGTTCTACAGAAATCTAAACAAAATGCGCAAAGAGTTTAAGCCAAGAATAAGGAGCTGTAAGGATGTAGAAGGAAACATCCTAAATGATACGGCCTCAATCCTAAACAGATGGGTTGAATTTTTCGATGCAAAATTTAATGGCCGTCATATCGAAGAAGCAGACAACACCCTAGCAAATTGAAATGATTGGAATCCTTTCAACCCAAACGAAAGACCACCTACCATCGAAAACGTTGCCCAAGCCATTAAAAAGCTTAAAAATAATAAATCACCAGGAGTTGATCAAATTTGCAGTGAGCTCTACAAGAATGGTGGCGATGCCCTACTACAGACACTGCATAAGCTTTTACTTCTTGTTTGGCATAATGAGATCATGCCTTGTGAATGGTCTCAAGGCGTGATATGCCCGTTACATAAAAAAGGTGACCAGCTCCAGTGTGACAACTATAGAGGTATAACCCTGTTAACAACTGCTTACAAAATACTAGCAAATATTCTCTACGAAAGGTTGCAAGTTTACACAGTGGGCATAGTTGGTAAATATCAAGTTGGATTCACTCCAGAAAAATCAACAATTGACCAGATTCATTCAATAAGACAGATTCTCGAGAAAACATTAGAATTCAATATTGAAACCCATCACCTATTCGTCGACTTCAAGGCCGCATACGACAGTGTCAAGAGAACAGTGCTATACCAATCAATGCATAAGTTTGGTATACCAGAGAAACTTATCCGACTAACGAGAATGACAATGTCTAACTTAGAAGCCACTGTTAGAATACAGGGAGAGAGTTCTAGATCCTTTGAGATAAAGGATGGACTCAGACAAGGAGATGCTCTGGCTTGCCTCCTATTTAATATTGCCTTAGAAAAGGCAGTCCGAGATACACGAATTCGGGATGGCGGTACTATTTACAATAGATCGATACAAGTCTTAGCATATGCTGATGACATTGACATAGTAGGGCGTAGCAAGCGAGATGTTGAACAATATCTCCTAGAATTGGAAACAGCGGCGAAACAGGTCGGTCTAGTCATCAACGAAGACAAAACCAAGTACATGTTGGTTACAAAGGATCCGATAGCAAATGACAAACGAGAAACAGTCTTTGGAAGTCATACCTTTGGACGTATTGACAACTTCACATACCTTGGGTCGCTATTGACTGCTACCAATAAAACAAGCGAAGAAATCAAAAGACGAATAAATCTTACAAATAGGGCATACTATGGACTCCAAAAGCATTTCCACTCAAGAAACATTCAAAGAAGGACTAAAATTATTATATACAAAACATTTCTGAGGCCGGTCCTCACATATGGAGCAGAAACATGGACACTAACGCAGAAAGATGAAAGACTTTAAGGGATAATTTGAGCGTAAAATATTCCGCAAAATATTTGGAGCTGTAAACGACCAAGGGCAGTGGCGCAGAAGATATAATTTTGAATTGTATCAGCTCTTCGATGAGCCAGATGTCATAACGTTCATTAAAACACAGCGACTTAGATGGGCTAGATACATAATACGAATGCCAGAAAATACAATTGCTAAAAAGCTAACCACAGGAACACCTGTAGGAAAAAGAAGCAAAGGCCGACCGCGAATTAGGTGGTTAGATGGAGTAGAAACCGACTTACGAATATTAAAAATCAGAAGATGGCAACATGTTGCCAAAAACCGAACAGAATGGCGACGAATCTTAGAGCAGGCCAAGATCCACAGAGGACTGTCGAGCCAAAGATGATGATGTATTGCTTTCATAAATATATTATAATAGATGAACTTTCCAGTATTTGCCATGTTCTACATAGAGGTTTTGTCTCATAAGATTTTTTGAAATCCACATAATAGATAAATTGACCTATCCCTAGCCATTCTTTTTTCATTAAGTTGAATTAAATTGTGGATGTGGTAAATGTTAAGATCGTCTTACTTGAAATCCTACTTGCTGTTCCAGCTCAAGTGGTTGATATTTGATTTTGACTAGGATTTTTATAACTTTTGTATATAATCTACTGAGAGTGTTGGAAACTAAAATGTAGAAGTAGTTCTTGCAGTCTACCTTATCCTCTATTTTATGAATCGGTGTATAGTAACTCATAACTATAGTAACTCATTATTCTTTTCAGTTTTGAAGTCTAATATCTACATTTAAGTATATGTATATTAAAAAGTTCTGTCAGTATATCAAGAAGCGTTGGTGTTAGATTTTTCAGAAGTTCAGCAGAAATTTCTTGTAATCCATAGGATCTTTTATTTTTTGCTTAGCGTCTTTGCTCATCTGTAGTTTCCCACTGTTAAGTACGATGTCTTTTAATATACCAGGTGCCAAAATTCATAATTCTTTTTCGTTTGACAAGTCGTCTGTCAAATTCATCTGTTATCTTGTCTTTACTAGGAATTTTACCATGCAACTCTTTTTATAAGAGCAGAGGTGCTGGCTCTACATAATTGGAGTAGCAGATACTCTTCTGTTTCGGGTTACTGTACCTTATCTGATTTGTTCCAGTTTAATAGCGCTGAAAACTCGCCATTATCTCCTCCTTTTAGCTACATAGCGTACACCTATTGCACGCCACGCATTGTCCAGAGGTAATGAACATAAACGTAGAAGTAAAATTTGCTGGAATGTTCTGTTAAAAGAATTACGTACAATTCTCAAGGTTTAAGCATAGCAAAGACCTCCGCAAACTTTGCTATTTCTAAGAAAAAACCTCCAATCCTTTGACCATCACGTACCATAGTGCTATTGTTAATATAAAATTTCTTTGTACACCAGTTTTCATATAAACGTTCAATCCCATTTCATCCCAATCAGTAATATACTCACTTGTTCGACTTTCAGTAGTGTATAAAATTAGACTTTGCTAGGAAACACGCTTAGAATAATTATTAGATTAGCAGATTATGGCTAATAGTACATGTCTTTTTAGATGCTCCTGGACCTAGACAAGATTGGCTGATTTATATCATACTGTTACTTTTCTTAGCTTTAATTTGTGTGGGAATATTCCTTTTATTGAAAGTTAGGAAGGAAAGGGTAAGTACATTTTATGTTATCAATAAAAATTGGATTGACTATTTTTATTATACACTGCAAAAAAATTATTTTTAAAACTATTATGATTTTATAATTGTCTAATTTATTAAGTTTTTATTATTTAATATATACACACTGTTTAATTTTCTCACATGCGAAAAATCATGTTATTTTTTCGCTGTATTATTAACTATCCTTTTATCACAATTTTATAATCAACACCTTAGTCCAACCCTTAATAACCCTTCCTACTTACATTTTACCCCCTCTCCATTAGAAATACAGACAGTTAAAATAGCAAAGAAGAAAGACACTTTCTTGATTATCAGCTGTCGATTAGGACAGAACTTTTAGTTCGGCCATCACTAGTGCCGGACGTTCTCTCTCATTGATTAGCTCTCTCTTCGCTTATCAAGAAGAACAGCATCGATCTTGGCTGTTCTTCTATCGTAATTACTTTTTTCCCGCTTTAGTTACGCGAGAAATATCGAAAATACTGAATTAAATCGTGTACAGACAAAGTGTGCTCTATCTCGCAAAGTGTAGTACTGCGAAATTGTGAAAAATAACGTGTTTAGAAAAACCGCGAGTGTGCCTGGACATATTCCACATAAGAAAAGAAGAACCGCGAGTGTGTGGAGCAGAAAAAATATTGGTTAAACTTTCTATAAACTTAATTTGCTATTGTCTGTATACCTTTTATTACATATCCTAGTTTTATTGAACCAGCCCTATATAATACAGTCCACATACACGGAAATTATATTAATAATTTTCCACATATGTACACACTTTTTGTACACACACAAAAAAAGTTATTGTAACCACCACCATGTCTCTGATTGTTTCCCAGAAGTACAAGAAGAAGAATTTGATTACTGACGAAATAGTATCAATGATGGACGACCGCATATCATTTAAAAACAACAACCGAACCAAACATCAGCAGATTAACCGACAAATACGAAAAGAGTGCCGCAAAGCTAAAGAACAGTGGTTCCTAGACAGGTGTGCAGAAATGGAGGAATTGGAAGAAAAACATGACCACTTTAACATACATAAACTCGTTAAAGAAGTGACAGGTCATACAAAAACGTTCCAGTTTAAACAGTACTGTGAAGGACAATAAATTAAGTACTGATCCCAAGGATCTACTTCAACATTAGAGAAACTACACACAGCAACTATACTCAGACAACATTAGAAGAAACTCTGAAAGTGAATATAAAAGTGAACTTTCCCCCAAAATATTGAAGTCAGAAGTTGTAAGGGCAATCAAACAGAGCAAATGGGAAAAAGCAGCAGGCCCAGATGACATATACATAGAGGTTCTAACAATGTTAAGTGAAGACAATATAGACGCCTTGGTAGATCTTTTTAATGGCATTTATGAATCCTGTCAAATACCACAGGATTGGCTTTAATTAAACCTTAAAACAATCCCGAAAAAGCCAAACGCTAATAGTTGCGACCAATTCCGAATGATCAGCTTATTGAGCCAGGCCAGGTCACATAATTCACAAAAGAATATACAACAGATGTGAAAGAGACATTAGCCCCGCACAGTTCGGTTTCAGACAAGGATTTGGTACAAGAGAAGCACTAAGAGAGAAAGCTTAACTGCCCTACTTCAAAAATGCAGGGATTAGCAAAAATATGTCTTCCTATGCTTTCTAGATTACCAGAAAGCGTTCGATTGTGTTAATAATTCAAAATGAGTAAGATTGCTCCAGGAACGTTCGATAGATGAGAATGACCTTAAAATCATAAAAAACCTTTATATGAATCAAGTGGCATCTGTGAGAGTAGGACTGAAATCTACATCATATTTCTTAATAAAAAAAAGGTGTACGACAGGGTTGTGTTCTGTCACCCCTCCTTTTTAATCTTTACTCTGAAACGATTTTCGATAGAGTCTTAAGTGACACTGAAGATGGAATCAAAATCAACGGACAGACTATTAGTAATCTTCGTTATGCTGATGATACAGTCATAATAGCTGATAGTCAAAAAGTGCTACAACATCTAATAGATGGAATAAACACTGAAGGAGAAGGACTGGGCTTAAATATTAATATAGACAAGACGAAGGTATGGTAGTAGAACACGAAATATGCAATTAAATTAAAAGTAAACAATAAGAATATCCAAAAGGTCCCTAAGTTCAGATATCTGGGTAGTTGGATAACTGAAGATCTAGATCCAGACATAGAGATACGTAGCAGGATTAAGCAAGCCAGAACAGCATTTACTAATATGAGAACCTTGGTGTTTTTAATTTTTAAGTCTCTGTTGTTTTCAATGACTCGCTCTATTAAGTTCTCGTTCCATTTTTGTATGTCGCGTTTTAGTTCTTTTCTAATTGTTTTCTCTATATTCTTGAGTATGTCGTTTGTTTTGCGCTAGTAGTTGTCTTCTTTCCGTCATTAGCTGTTTAGTTTCATTGCTTATTTTGTCTTCTTTAGTCCTTATTTTCTTTTTGACCTGTAGTTCTGCTGCGAGAAGGTTTTTATTTAGGTTTTTATTAATCTCGTCAATTTGATCTTGATTATGTGAAGGATCAGGTTCGAACTTATCCGCTAAGACCTCTCGGAATTGCTCTTAATTTGTTCTTAGTTTAAAGGCATCTTGGCATTATTATGCTTGAATAATATATATTATGGATGTGTGAATTTATATGTTTACGATTTGAACAATGATAAATGTATTGAATAGCGAATTGCGTGAGGGCAGCTGTGGCTGTATCCTCTGCAACAGACAGGTATCATTGTGCAGTGGGATCGGGAAACCACAGAAAATGGATCCCTCGCTGTCTATGCAAGGTCGAAGTGAGCATTTAATAGTTATTGCGACGACAACAAAAGAAGAGAGTTGCCTCCTGTCTGTCAATGTATTCATCAGGAAGCTCGTTGCTGGCAAGGGCCAGTAGTATTGAGAGTAGGAAAGGGATTTTAGGTTTTCTTCTGAATACATTGCCATTGCCTCCATTGATGGACGAGCAGGTAGTTTTCAATAAGTTTTGGGCTCTGAAGTTTTGGCCACGGATGGTTTTGATTGTGTAACTACTGCTCAAAGCAATGCAGGCTCTGGATCCCAGTATAAACTTTGATCTATTTCATGAGCTTCTCGAAGCCACACTATGCGTCATAGCTGAATTCAAAGGGGCTCGTACCGTTCTGGTAGTCAATAATTCTTGAACTCTGGTCAGGGCCAGCTTTACAATACCTTTATCTTTTGGAAACAAATTGATGTCACTAGTTTTATAGAAGGCAACGTTCTGTATATCAAAAGCCATGAATATTTCTTTTTCTCTTTTATCTAAAGCTTGTTCTTAGTTTACAATATATGTTTCGGGACTTATTAGGAAGTGTGATTGATGTCAAAGACAGACTTTAGAGAAAAATACAGTATTTTTAAGTGGACTTCATATTTGACAAAGTGACGAGAAACACAGTTTTGTTCTTCACAACAGACTACTTAAATACTGTTTTTTTCTTTCTAAAGTTTGTTCTTCGTATACACTGTGAAAGCAAAATTACACATTGAAGGCCAAGAGCAGACAAACGTAATAGATAAAGACCACCTACACGTTGGGCTGACATCAGGCGTATCACCAAAAGTTGGAAACAAAGAGAACACAATCACATGGAATGAGGAGTTTAAGGAAGGCCTATATCCAGCAGTGAACGTGATAAATGAAGGCTGGATGGTGATGATGATGATACATTATAAAAGACAAGTTATTTATGATAGATCAGCACTAAATTAGAGAATTTTAGTTTTTTTACCTTTATTTAACTAATAATAATAATATTTTGTAGAAATTAAAGCAAGAAATGAAGCTTCTGGGTCTCGCTAATTTCGAGAAAGGTGCTGTTGAAAATATAAACCCAGAACTTGGTATTGACGACCAGGCGGAACTGTTACCCTATGATCGAAAATGGGAATTTCCAATAGAACAACTAAAACTGGGTAAGTAAAACACAAATAACTAAGAACTGACAGTATTTATGTCGGTATTCTGAATGTATCCTATTTCCAGTCTTCTTCTTGGTCGTTACATGTAGACAAGACTCTGTCTGTTTTTCAATGTGCCTCCAGTAAGTTGTCGTTATATTAGGTACTTGTTCTATTGTCTGCCTTTACCTACAGCTCCAATTTGGACTGTTTGTTGACTCCACGACGCATTTTAACTTTTTTGTAAAAATTAACATGTTAAATTTTTGGCCATTATATTAAATTGGTGTAGCATACGTTGTAAGTCGTCTTCACTCTGAGAGAGTAATATTGCGTCGTCTGCATAGCAGATTATTTTAAGTTGTTTTTATCCTATTTGGTATTATTTTTAGTTCTTACTTTTTTATTATTTGATCTATAATCAGGTTGAATAATAAAGGACTCGGGAATCTTCATATCATATCCCATCGCTAGCTTCAATAGGATCAGTTAGTTTCTCTTCTACTTTTACCTTTATTATGTTGTTTTGGTAGATATTTTCGATTTTTTTGATTATTCATAGAAGTATATCTCTTGCGTACAATAAGTGGATCCTCCTCCTTAGTCCTAATCCCATTTGGGATGTGGTGACATCATCAGACCTTTACAGTTTTTTCACGATTTCCCTCCATCCTTCTCTGTCCTTGGCTAGTTGTTCGGCTTCATGTAACCCTTGGTTAATCAATATTTATGTTTGATCTACCTAACAGCTTGGAGATCTTCCTCTAGTTCTCTTTCCTTCAACTCTACCCTCGACTATCAGTTTTTCCATCGTATCTGTTCTTCTAGCGATGGGTCCAAAATACTGCAAATATCTCTGTTGTATTTGTTTAAGCAATCTATCATTTACTTTAAGTTGTTCTTATATAGATACGTTAGTGCAATGATCAATCCAGAATATTCTCAACATGCGGCGGTATACCTACATTTTAAAAGCGTCCAGTTTATTTTTATCCGCTTTCTTTAAAGTACATGTTTCGGATGCATATGTGGCAATGGGAGAAATGAGCACCTTTACCAGCCTTAGTTTTGTGTGTATTGTTATGCTAGAATTTTTCCAATTTGCTACCAATTTCATCATAGCTGTTCTTGCAATAGTCAACCTTCTACGTATCTCTCTGTCACAGTTTCCATCATTTGTTATTAGGGATTCCAGGTATATAAAACTATTTACTACTTTAAACTACTTTAAAGCCCCCAATTTCCTTCAGACATATCATTATGTCTTCATTTTCTTCTTGATTTGTCGCGATTATTAAAGTGTCATCAGCATATCTCAAGTTATTGATTTTTTGACCTCCTACTGACATTCCGCCCTTCCATCCGTCTAGTACCTTTCGCATAATGTGTTCGCTGTAGATAGGCAACAGAGTTGGCGAGATTACATCCCTGCCTGACACCTGCCTCTGTTCTGAAATGATCGGAATGGGTGTTGTTTATTTTTACTGTGCACTTATTATTTTTATACAGACTTCTAATTAGTTGAATTAAGTGGTGGGGTGTTCCCATTTCCGCTAGTATGGACCATAGCTGCTGCCATTTGACTTTATTGAAGGCCTTTGTTTAATCCACAAAGCACATAAGCATAGAAGTATTGAATTCACGAGTTTTTTCGATTAGCTGTCTGACATTAAGGATGTGCCTTTTATTGGGACAAATCTCGCTTTATAAACTACGTTTGGCACAAAAATTAGACGAAGAAATAAACGGAACAGCGGAAGAAATGTATGAGACTTTGAAAATTAAAATTCATGAAGCAGCATTAGAAGCTCTAGGTACGAAAGAAAAAGTAAAACGTAGAAATTATTGGTGGACAGAAGGTTTATTAGAACTGGTAGAAGAAAAGAAAAAACTGTATCTCAAATGGTTAGCGACAAAAGATGAGGAAGACCGAAAGAACTATAACAGATACAAATATATAGTAAAAAAGGAAATTAAAAAAAACAAAAAACATAACCTGGGACAACAAGTGTGCAGAAATAAGCTCAATGGTAGGAGGATCTAGGTCCAGACAAGCTTGGAAAACTATCAACAGTCTTAGAAAAAATACAAACGAAACAAAAATAATAAACCCCATAGACCTAGAAAGATGGAAAAATTATTATGAAAATCTATTAAATGAACAACGTACACAGTTTCTAGACACACAGATAGATAGAGTTGAAACGGGGTTAAATGAAGTGGCGATGACTACCGTAGAAGAAATAAAAAACGCATTACAAAAAATGAAAAATAATAAAGCTCCTGGGCCGGGTGATTTACCTATCGAGTTATTCAAACATGCCACTGCAATAACATTAGAATTGCTTTGTAAAATGTTAAACAAGTGCCTACAAGGAGAAAGTATCCCAAGAGATTGGAAAGTCTCGTACATAAACTCCATCTAAAAATCTAAAAGGGAAACAGGAATGACTGCAGTAATTACCGAGGTATCAGCATTACGTCATCCACTGGCAAACTGTATGAAAGAGTTCTGAAAGCCAGAATAGAAAAAGAAGCCACAGAGATCGAAGAACAAAGTGGATTCCGACCAGGGAGATCTTGTGTCGACAATGTATTTACTCTCAAACACCTAACGAAAAAGAGATTAGCAAGAGGACTAGAACTTCATGCCACTTTTATAGATCTCCGTAAAGCGTTTGACTCCGTACCACTGCAGAGACTATGGACAACATTGGAAAACGCAGGTATAAATGCAGTATATATAAATGCCGTGAAAAAGCTATATCAAGATAACCAAGCTTATATTAAGGTTGGAAACCAAATTTCCAAGGATTTCACCCAAACAAAGGGTGTCAAACAGGGCTCTTGCCTCTCTCCAACCCTGTTTTAAATATATATTGGTAATGCTTTAAAACATTGGATGAGAAAATGCAGCCCAATGGGCATATGGGTAAATGACACTCCTATATACACAATCCTCTTCGCAGACGATCAGGTAGTTCTTGCCGAGGACCTACTAGATATGACGTACATGATAAACAAACTAATAGACGAATTTAAAAAATGGGGATTAGAGGTTAATACCGAAAAGACACAATACATGAATATAGGAGGCATCGGTCAAGACATGGAAACAGAAAGCGGATTAATTAAAAACGTTGATCAGTACGAATATCTCGGAGTTACACTAAGCGAAGACGGGAGAGACGACAAAGATATAACAAGAAAAATAGGAAAAGGAAAAAACATGATAAAAACACTACATCCGATCCTGTGGAATAAAACTTTAACTAAGAAAACAAAGAAAAATATATATCAGGCTATGATTCAGCCGGTGCTGACGTATGGGTCAGAAGTGTGGGTCTTTAACAATAATATGTCACAAAAACTCCTCTCAACGGAAATGATGTACTGGAGAAGATGTTCCGGGTTAACTTTGTTTGACCACATAAGAAATGAAAACATAAGAGAGAGAATGAAAGTAAAGAACACAATAATGGATACGATAGCCGAAAAACAATTAAAATGGTATGGACGCCTGAGACGGATGAACGAAGAAAGGATACCACGAAAGGTTTGGAACTGGAGACCTACACAGAGAAATAAAAGGGGAAGGCCAAGAAAGAAATGGATATCCAATATTCATATAGAAATGGAAAATAGAGGTTTTCAAGAAGGAGACTGGGCGGATAAGAAATTATGGCGATTGGGATGCGAGAAGCGACAAAATTAAAGTTGCAAACACTCGCTATATATATATATATATATATATATATATATATATATATATATATATATATATATATAATATATAATATATATAATCTCGCTTATTCATCTGATATCTGAACCAATAGAAAATCTTTTAGTCTTTCATGTATTACATGAAGTAGAACCTTGCTTGCATGGGATATTAGGGTTACCGTTCTGTATTTGCTGCAATCTAGCGGAGTTCTTTTTTTGAATGTAGGGATGAAAGTCGATGTTCTCCAGTCGTTGGGCCACTCTTAGGTTTCCCAAATCTTTTTGCAGATTATATGCATAACATTTACTCCAACATCTCCAGTCTCTTTTAAAACTTCTGCGGTGATCTGTTTTGTGCCAGATATTTTCTATTTTTCAACTTTTTGATTGCTTTTTCTACCTCTAACTTTATAATGTTTGTAACTCTCTGCAGTGAACTCATCGTGATTTGCATTCTGGAGATCATCTGGATATAGACTTTGACAATATTATCTCCATACCTTCACAATCCCTTTCTCGTCATTTATAATATGTTGGTTTTGATCTAGCAATAAGTGGAAATCGTCCTTTAATTTGACCTGATCTTAAGGTCCGCAAGACATAAATATGTCGGTTTATTGTATTCTTATGACTTCTCTTGCACTTGCCTCATTATAAATTTAAATTCAATAAAGAAATATTAAAAAATTTATATTATATTCATTAGATAGATGTTCTAATTATATTTTTATTTTTTAGGAAAGCAGTTGGGTTCAGGAGCATTTGGTGTGGTTCTTAAAGGTGAAGCTAAGTGTATCGTGGAAGGAGAACCCGTGACAACAGTGGCTGTGAAGATGGTTAAGAAGAATGCGGACAACACGTACATAAAGGCTCTAGCATCAGAGTTGAAAATCATGGCACATCTGGGAAAACATCTTAACGTCGTGAATTTACTGGGAGCTTGTACCAAAAATGTTGCCAAAAGTAAGTTGAAAATAGTAAGATAAGCAGTTAAGTTAAGAGTTAATCATACTCCCCTCTTTCTAGGAGTAAGATATTTTAAGCCTTAATTTAAATTATCTTCCTAAAACTGTTTTTTCTCATAAACTATTGATAGTTGTCGTAGAATAAACAAATGTGTACATAGTCAGTGTAAATGAATTAAAATAAACATAAAACAGGCGTATAATTGTATAAAAAAATAAATAACATTTTTGGAAGAAATCATCTTATGATTTTTCATTAAATAATTTTCACTACAAAATATTTTTTGTGTTTTTCAGGAGAACTTTTGGTGATTGTCGAATATTGTCGGTTTGGCAATCTGCAGAACTACCTCTTGCGCCACAGGGAACATTTTATTAACCAGATAGATCCCCACACGGGTAAAGTAAATTATATGATAGGTCATGAGCTTTTGGACCGGACCTATTCCATATCCAGCAATAGAAGGTACGTATAAAAATAATTTATTGTATTTTAATGTTCCTTTGTTTCCTTTTCGCTTTTTATATTAATTCATTAAAAAAGATTTTTTAATGTTGCACTTGTCCTAGTTTTTTGACACCTTTAATCTGAATTTTTTCCACTATTTCTGCAAATGCTTCGCTTTTATTTCTTTTTAGCTCTTTATTTTTTTTTTGCTTGTTTTTCTAGTCAAGTTCAGTCTCCCCTTATGAGATATGCTACACTTGCATTTTCTGATTCTACCAACAGTGCCGGGTTGCCACCTCAAAATACGATGGGTGACTACAGAGCTCACGCTGCATCCGATGCCACTGATATGACTACTGTCACTCAAGGTAAATATAATTATTATAATATACACATTAAATTCAAAGAAAATATGAAAACTAAGATTGTTATATTACTTGATTTAAAAAAATATCCATAATAGAAATTTAACATATGTGTTCACCATTTTATAGTCTAATTAATTTTGAAATTAGTATAATATGCAAATACCTATTTAAAAAAATCAAAAATAAATTAAAATATTAAATTAATGTGAGGTTGAATGCTCGAATAAATAAACTTTGAAAAATTAAGGCAAATATCGAGCACAAATTTAATAATCAAATCTTGCCCAAGTACTTGCGCTTTCTAGAGCATCATCAGGGGCATTTCGTCAAATTTGGGCTATCCAGCAAGCGAAGAATGTAATACACATGAAATTGGACATAAATTGTACATAATACTACATTAACACAAGGACAAACATTTTAAAATTATTAAAATTATTCTACTCTCTAGCTTAACTGATCTTAATCCGCTTTCCCACAGTCCGCCAAAATGTGGAGAATATGGAGGTATAAAAGACTGTGAAATATTATCCTTAGGAAAGAATTCTCTTATCGCGGGAGTGTGCTGCTCTAAAAACTCTCTTAATGTTTTTATCTCGGAACTAGTTGCTATGAAATTGGTTACATTATCGAAAACTATCTTTTGAGGCTTGCCTCTTTTGTATTTTGCTTTTCAGCTTGATTTACCTCAAGTGATTCTAAGAGGTCCGCCCTTAATTTTAAAAACGTTTTGAAATCCTCAAAGCTAGAAATTTCATTAGGTGTTTTGCTATTCTCCCACGCTCGTAAAGTCAATGTGGCGAACTTACAAGAAATAATATGAATAAGGAGTATGTCCCATGAATCCGTGGGTAGTTCTAAAAGATGTCAACTAACTGCCGCAATCTATTAGATGACTCTTTATGGATTAGCTCTATATTAAATAAAGCAAAAAAGTTATTGGAAACTAATAATCTCTTATTGTCGTACCTTTCCCTGATTAATTTTCACGCAACTGCATAGTTTTCCTAAGTAAACTCTAATGTTCGTATTACATGCGTCGTACCGCCCTGTAATGAACTTCGTAAATAATGAAAACGCCTTATATTGTCTAAGTACTCATTTTTGTTAACCAAAGATGCAAAATCTAACCAACTATTATAATTACCATCAAATTTTGGTAATTCGATAGGTTTAAGCTCAGTACAATGCCCTGTATATGAATCAGCCATTTCCATGATTGTTTCTTGGGAAAATTAGGCTCTAGGTGGTTTCCCGTTGCCTTTCTAGAGTGTGTAATGTGTGTGTAAAGAGTTAGACATGAGGAGGTCCTTGGATGGCTAAACCAAACAACACTTCTTCTTCTTCTAGTTCCTATCGGTTTCGGATGTTGGAAATCATATTCGCAATCATAACCTTGCTCGCTGCGGCTCGAAACAGCTCCTTTGAGGTTTTCTTAAACCATGTTCTTAAATTCCGCAGCCATGATATTCTCCTTCCAAACAACACAACTGGTCAATATAATTAAGAAACGCAAGCTGGAATACTTCGGTCCCATTATGAGATACCCTGAAAAATATGATCTTTTACCTCTGCTCATTCAGGGAAAGATCCAAGATAATCGTGGTCCTGGTAGAAGAAGAACATCATGGCTAAAAAATATAAGGCAATGGTATGGAAAATCAACTACTTCGTTATTTAGAGCTGCTGTCAAAAAAGTCACGATAGCGAATATGGTAGCCAACATGATATCCAACGATCGATAACGGTCATGGAACTAGAAGAAGAAGAAGTATATGAATTCTTAGAGCACTCACTAGGTTCATTGCCCTTTATACATCCTACCTGTCGATTATCGCGAATGATCTTTTGCGCTACCGCTAATTGTGAATAATATTTGTTGTAGAATTTTTCGTGGTCGATATATTTACCATCTAATAATTCCAATTCGTCATGTAAATGTTCTATATTATTTACCATTTTTATAGCCTGTAAAATTTCTAAATCTGAAACCGTTTCCCCGCTAGTTATTTTATTATTCAACGCTAATATAAATTTCGAAAATATTGTAAATTTGTTTTTTAAGCCACCCCTTTTTCGCATTAAATTCTACATAATTTTATAATGAATTAAACAGTAAACAGAATGTAAATTGCATGATATTCGACCTAACTTTCTAATAATTATAACGTGTGCAAAATAAAGATATAACAAATAATAAATAAAAGGAAATGTGTAATGGAATATACTCACCAAAATAGGTCCAAGGTCCTCACAAGTGGGGAGTCCACACTTGTGAAGGCCAAGGTCTTCACAAGTTTAAAAACACAGTTATCCAATTATGTAACTGTCTTAAGATTCACACTATAAACGCGCTACCTTTTTTATATTATATAAGAATTTTGACGATCCGGCTTGAAGGACCATAAATGTTACTTGATTTGCATTTCGAATGTGCCGCTGGTAAATAGTCAAAACCCCGTGTGAAAAAAGAACTTTATTTATTTTAAATCAACACAATAAATAAATATATTGGCGTTTGTCCTGCTAATTGGTATTATGATTCGCTTCGCTCTTGTTCTCGTTCTCGATTGTGTATGTGCTGTCGCCTTGCTATTATTTTCGTGACTTGTCTTAATCTTCGTATTTAACACATGCAGATACTGCTACGTTGCCGCATCGGAAAAAATGCATGAAATAAACTTAAAATAGATAATGGCGTGAACAAGTATGGCTATCTAATATTTAAACAATAATAAATTTAATTTAATAAATAAATTTATTATAATAAATAAATAAATAATACATTTTTTAAGGTGATGACAGCGTTGTGCTTAGCAATAACAGCGTCCAACCAGAATGGCGCTCGAATTATAAGGGCGACTATAAGGATAATATACATCCGATCAGCACCAAAGATCTCATTGCTTATGCTTTCCAAGTCGCTAGGGGAATGGAATATCTGGCTTCAAGAAAAGTAAGTCATCGTTTACTTTATGAGTAGATTTTATAATGGTTTAATAACGATCAAAGCTTTAACTTTCAATCAATTAATGATTTTTTAGAGTTCACTGTTTTTGCACCTTTTGAATCTTTTTTCTTTACCTACTGTATTATTTAACATTCGTTGGAATTGGAACATAATAATAATTATTTTTTTTTTCGATACACTGAAGATATTCTTTAATTATTTCTTTGATTACATAGGTACTTCATGGAGATTTAGCAGCAAGAAACATATTACTAAGTGACGAGAATATTGTTAAAATATGCGATTTTGGTCTAGCCAAAAGCATGTACAAAAACGACAACTACAAAAAGCGTGGCGATGTAAGTATCTATTTTTAAATACAGTGAAACCTCTTCATAGCGGGCACCAAAAGATAAAAATAATTGTCTGTTAAATGGAGTTGTCCGTTGTGTAGAGTTATCGCTTAATCAATTGGAATAAAAAAGAGGTTTCGATTTGCTTGTATACATTTTCGTACAAATTTGCATAAGCATATACATACACAAATAAAATACTAATGCAAAAAAGTACTAATGTATGTATTACTTATTAGAAAAATCATCAATTTTGATTTGTTTTTTGTTTTGAACATTATTTTTCACAAGTTCTGACTCAACATTTAGATATTTATCGTAATTATTTCATATATTTTTTGACTTACTTGTCATCACCTTTATATAAAAGATAATTCTTAATAAGTTTCTTAATTTTAGGAAAGCATCATTTAAATTACTTACTTACAGTTGTGGTACATTCTAGTTCATCGTCACTTTCATTGTCGGAAACATTGGACACATGTTCGTTTTCTTTAAAATTACTACACAACTAGTTAAGTTTACTTCAGGATTTTTCGTCAATAAGGCTGCATTAGTCTCTAGGTAGTTCAAGATATTTTCAACTCCATGACTTTACAAAAGGTTGACCATCGCAAATCATCTTCTAGGACTTATAGCAGATTTTCCACAATTTGTTCTAAAAAAGGTTTTTCTTTTTCCCCATTTAAATTTGCACATGGTCAGCATTTCTTTGGAACCATGGAGAACCATAGTCATGGTTCTCCTTTCGGATTTGGGTCCCCCAATAAGTATTACCCTCCCCAATGCAGCCGCTCTATTCACAGCCTTCCGGGCCACCTCTTGCACATGCTCCCCCCATTTTCCATTCTGGTGCAATGTCACTACTAGGTACTTTACGTGTTTCTTGGATATTAGACATGCTTCATTGTAATTTAACACTTTGCCTGTTCTTTTTTGCCCTTTATAATGATGGCTCCGGCTTTCTCTGCCGCAAGTTTCAGTCCGTGCTGCTTCATCCATTTTTTTACGACGCGGCCTGCCTTCCGAACCAGGTATTTGATGTCTGGCTCATCCCGTGCCACTACCAGTACAACGAGGTCATCCACGAATGCGAAAGGGGTTGTACCCTATCCGTATTCACAGGTACATCCGTACGTTAGGTACATCGTGAATATTATATCCGTGATATAATATTCACGATGTACCTAACGTACCTAGTTTTATGACCCAGTTTTATAAAAGACCTACTTTTTCCAACTTCTGAACACAATCTATTCCACAGGAATCATTCCACGTGAATCCTGACATCAACATTTATTTGTTTATCAAAGAAAGTAAATGCAAAAAAATGTAGTGATTATCGAACGATCAGTCTAATGTCAAATACCTTAAAAACTCTGCTAAAAATCATTCATAATAGAATACACGCTAAGCTGGAGATGGATATTAGATGGATATTAGTGATGGATATTAGTGATTCCCAGTTTGGAGAGAGGCACTATTTTCTTTTAACGTGCTGACCCAAAGATGTTTGAATGTTAATCGAGATCTGTATGTTTGCTTTATAGACTACAACAAGGCATTCCATAAGGTAAAACATGACTGACTTATAGAAGTACTCAAAAGCAAGAATCTGGATGTGAGGGATGTAACATTAATATTAAATTTATACTACATCCAACGATCAAATGTAAAAATTGGAAGAGAAGTATCCAAAGAAGTGGAAATAAGGAGAGAAGTCAGGCAAGGTTGCATACTGTCGCCGTTATTGTTTAATGCTTATTCTGAAGAAATCATACAATAAGCTTTGCTAAACGAGACAGTCGGCATAAAAGTGAACCGAAGTTTAATTAACAACATTAGGTATGCCGACCATAAAGTCATAATAACCGACAAATTGGAAGACTTAGAAACAAAATATTAAGATATAGTAGAGAATACGGACTCCCTCTTAACATCAAAAAACAAAATTCATGAAAATTAGCAATAACAACAATACAAACGAAATATTAAAGGTAGGCGGCCAGCAGATTGAGAGAGTAAAAAGATATACTTACTTGGAATCGATAATCACAGGAAATAACGATTACACTGCAGAAATAAGAGTCAGAATAGACATTGGCCCTTTAGAATAGGACTATGGAGCTGAATTATGGACATTAAACCGGAACACAATAAATCGAATTAACGCGTTTGAAATGTGAACATTTAGAAGATTGTTAAGGATTCCATGGATAGATAGAGTCACGAATACAGAAGTGTTAAGGAGAATAGGCAAAAAGAGGAAAATGGAAAATACAATAAAAGGAAGGAAATTGCAATATCTTGGACATG